>JAXRJS010000093.1:1250000-1860000 GCA_037127375.1 Dione juno
ACAAGATATGAGCAAGCGATCCTGACCCTGGATAAAAAGCGTCAGCCAAAATGTCTCATCACCTGGTCACTGTGTGCATGTTCTGCCTGCTCTGTGCAGCGCACACCTGCGGCTCACACGTGGACTTCAAAAATGACATTAAGCCATTCGAGCCAACTCTTCAAATTGATCAAATTCCTTTGCACCTTGAAAAGAGAAGTATAGAATCTAAATTAAGATATCAACACAAACTCCAAAAGATAAGGCAAAAAAGAGAAGTCAGGAATGTCAATCCTGATGCTTATGTGGAGCAGATCTTCAGATTGTATGGTGATGCTGGATCCATGACGATGAATTTGACTGGTTTCAACAAAATGCTAGAAGGCTTGGATCTTCACAAGCTGACCGAGGGTGGTGTACAGAAAATTGAAAACAAAGATTACATTTATGGCCAAAGTGGAGTTAAAGAAGATGTTGTAAATGTGAGTGTTTTTCAAAAAATAGATATAGATGTATTATATTGTTTATATAATAAATTATATACATATTAACTTTACAGAAACACGTACCTTTATAGTTCTAGTCAAGGTAAAGCAGCGTTGGCTCCTAACAAATGCTTAATTAAATCCATTGAAAATATGCATTCATAATTATTATTTATAATATTACTAAATTATCACAATGGTGATAGCTTATGATGATTCATTCACATACAGATAGATATACAAATAATTATTTACACTAGTATATTTATAAACATTTCTATTGCAGTGTGTTAGCAGCGCGGAACTCGTCACAACAGTTAATACTAGATTAAAATCACACGATCACGGTCATGACAATCATGATGATCATGACTCCGAGGGCCTCATATCACAGGGAGCCCTACAGGCTTTATGCCCTATCCTGTTATACCAAAAACTAGCCAACACATCCCTAGAAAGGGGTGGATGTGTAAAGGAATCATATCTACATAGTAGAAGTATGGAGAAGTTTTCAGAAAAAGAGAATGCATACTCGAAAAATATGTTTGCCGTGTGGTTGTACTCGTCTTTGAGTATAACGGCGATCAGTGCGTGCGGTCTGCTGGGTGTAGCAGTCATACCAATTATGCATAAAACGTATTATAATCATTTACTACAATTTTTGGTAGCTTTAGCTGTGGGAACTCTTTGTGGGGATGCCTTGCTACATCTCATGCCACACGCGATGAGCCCCTCTGAACATGATCATGGTGGAAACGCTCTAGAAGCGCGCGTGTCCCACGACGATGGGATGTGGAAGGGATTAGCTGCTATGTTAGGTGTAGTGTTCTTTTATTTCACGGAGAAAGGACTGACTGTAGTTGTAGAGTGGCGTAAGCGTCGCCAAAAGCTGGAAGATGATAAATTACCATCAAGAGTAAGAGTGCTCAAAGATGAAACAGTTGGGGGATGCTCAGGTGGTACCAAAGCACCAATAGCGAACGCAACATCGAATTCCCTGATGAAAATATTCAAAAGGGACGACAAAGGGGATCCCACAACGAAAACGTGTAAGCATAAATATTCTGAATATCCATATTGTTATGACGAAATAGATACGGATACCCATGACGATCATCATTTAAGAGACGGTTTACCCCCAAGTCCCAAGCCCGCCAAGAATCATAATAATTCAGTAAGTGTGGTCTCCTCAAATGCTCTAAACCCTGATGGTAAGGAGAACGAGCCAACAGCTAAGGATTGGCTTTTGAAAGCAGAATCTACACCAGCGGTGGTTGAAATGAACAATATTAAGCATAAGGAGGAAAATGCGAAGGACCTGAAAGATGGCGATAGCTATACTGTTATACTCAGGTAGGCCATTTTTTTTTTTTTTTAGAAACATAAAACCGACACCTATTGCAAAACAGCCGAAATGCAACCCAATTAAATTACAGAATAATATATAGCTTGAATAATTGAAATATCGTTCCAATTTACTATATTTTGCCCAGTTCTTAATATAAGATCACTATTATTTAAATATTAATAATAGCTTTCACTTAACCAATTCTCTCGTCTCCTCCAGAGAACATTCTAGAGCCCATCATGGCCACTCGCACGCGCACGGCCACGTCCACGCGCCTCCCTCCTCCTTGTCCTCCGTCGCTTGGATGGTCATCATGGGCGATGGTCTCCACAACTTCACCGATGGCATGGCGATTGGTAAGTTGATTTAGGGATTTTTTTGTAGGATAGAATACGGATTGTGCAGTGTAGGCAAAGATGGCTTATCCTTTTTTTATGATATTGTGTTGGGTATCGGAACCCAGGGCAATGCTTTTTCAAACACGACATAAATTTTAGGCTATAGTGGCGCCGTGAAACTCCATCTGATTGTAAACGAGACGGTTGTGGGTTCTATTCCAACTCCGGGAGAATCAATTATTTTTATTTTTTTCGCTTTTAAAACAATACAAAAAGCGCCATTGAAATCCACCACTGAACACGCAATGTCTAGAAGAGACGGAAAGCGGGGAAAGCTCTGCCTACCTTTCTATATGCAGGATACGGGATAAAGCGTGAAGCTAAAAAAGTTCAGTCACATCTTTAAAGAAGATGAAGAGTGGAATTTGTTTATACAATTCTTATTATGGCATTAGGTGCCGTTTGGTTTTTTCCAATCAAGATTATTCTATCATCGTGACTTGGTGGGGTTTAAAGTAATATTTGATTAGCGATAGCTTTTACAGCAAGGTTTTTATGATGAAATTATTGAGCATTCATACTTGGATTGATCCTGCGGGTGGTGGGCCCATAGTGCTATAGAGAGAGGAGCTCAGCAGCGCCTGGGACTTGCCTGGACCCAGGTGTAGATTTAGGGGGTTTCTTTGAAATGCGTATTAAGGCTCACCTTCGCTGTCCGGGCTCCACCTCGGACAATAAAATTTATTGAGATTCAATTAACCGGCCATCAATTGTACAGATTCGATATCTCTTTTTCATACATTTGATTATTTTGTATATTCTCTTATCCGGATTAATCCGGTTAATCGGGTTTTGTGTTTACAAAACATGTAATTATAATGATAAGGAGATAAGTGTGAGATGTTTAGCGTAATTGGCTTAAAAATTAGACGAAAGATAAAAAGAAATACGTTTCCAACAGCTCTTATACAATTTCAACCTCTTCTTCGTCCTCTTGCCTCCTTCCTCCTGCCTCTTTCCTCCTGCCTCCTGCCTTCTACCTCCTTCCTCCTTCCCTCTAGGTAGAAAATGATATACGACTGCGCACTAATTACATAGTATATATAAAACAGGAGCACCCGTACATTCTGTCATATCGATAGTAACAAACAAACTACAGGATATCTTTATAATATTCATATTTAAAGCCTTTTTTTATCTGTGATTTTGATCTTCTAAAACATATATTTCATTGATATAAAATATATCTAACGTATTTGCAATGCAGTATTCTTTATCTTTTTTTTTTTTTTAATTCGCCAAACATAAAAACAGTTACTGTGTTTTATTCTTATGAGATAGACATATATATGATCTCGCGGACTTTTATCTAGAACTATCGAAGAGGAATGATTCCGTCATATATAGTTTTTATGTAACTTTAATCGTTTGATCTCGAGCTTGTAGGAAAACCATGTGCCCAATTTTTTTTTTAATTTTCAAAGTTTTTATAAATACAAGGTAAAAGTAGAAGAATTGTTCCAGTAGTTTCGGAATCTGACTCTTCATCTTGAATAGTTTTGTGTTTTAGTGAAAATCGCATTAAATACGTTGCCTTTGTAAGGTCTAGGTCATATATAAGTGAGAAGTTAGAACGTTGAGAACGTCTACTCCTAACACCATTTCGCCGGAAACCAATTTTTTTTATTGTATTCTATATAATATAGCTTATACTTATATTATTTTATTTCAGGAGCGGCTTTTGCATCCAACATTGCTGGTGGTTTCTCCACAGCGATCGCTGTTCTGTGCCACGAATTGCCGCACGAATTGGGTGTGTTGATGCAGAATATTGCTTAACATTTAAAAAAAAATCACTAGAATTGTTGTTATTATGTTAAAAGTTGTTGTTGAAGTTACTAGTTCAATTATGAAAAAATTGTTGTAGTCTTGGATATTTGATATTCATATCAGCTTCATATATTCACGAGATCAGTCTTGATAGATGGACGGACAGACAGACAAACGGCCGACAAAAGCCGTTAATCCCTTTTGGGCTACGGAATCCTAAACCCCATGATTTCAATTCTAGGAGACTTCGCGGTCCTCTTAAAAGCCGGCATGTCGGTAAAGCGAGCGGTGTGCTACAACGTGCTCTCCTCCGCCCTCTGCCTCGCGGGGATGGTGTGCGGGGTGCTGGCGGGACACCTGCCCGACGCCACCAGGTGGCTGTTCGCGGCCGCCGCTGGCATGTTCCTGTACATAGCGCTGGTTGACATGGTCAGAATAGTATATTATTGTAGTATAAAGAAATAAATTGATTTTGTGAGTGAAGAGAGAGGAAAATGATTTATTCTAATTTGCTCACTCTGGGAACAAGACGACGACTCTACTAGAAACTTGAAAAAGAGAAAGCTGAGAACGGAGTGTCTTATCACTAGGTTGTCTCCGCCTACTCTGCTATTTGCGGGATACAGCGTGAAGCTGTCCAGAAAAAATAATATAATATATATCAATTATAATTTCAATCATTTATTTCCAGATGCCAGAGCTAAGTACGTCACACAGCAATGAAGGCACTCTATGCCAATGCATCTTACAACTGATGGGCCTCGCGAGTGGCATCGGCATAATGCTGGTCATAGCTCTATACGAACATGACTTGAAAAACTTATTCGGTTAAAACAAGTGGATAGTGTTAAGTGACAAGTGTAAAGTGTTCAACGATCATACAAAAAGTGTTATTCAACATAGTTCAACAGTCATACGAAAGTGACAAGTGATAAATCATGTAAAAATCAATTGCAATCATATAAATGTGCTATTAAAAGATTCATGACAAGTGGAAAAACAAGGGAGGAGAACTTAAACCAACATTAATATCAAATTTAAAACAATATTCGCGATTGTTGTTCGGAAATTGATATTGAATTGTTTTCCAACATAAGGTGTTATTCAAAATTGGACAATAATTTTACAATTTCAACAGTCATATTAAGAATTGTTGTTAAAAATACTAATGAATGTGTAATGCATTTAAATACAACAGTCATATTCAGAAATGGAATTATATGTAATATAATATATGTCATATAACTGCTATTCAACAGTCATATTATATATGTTATTCAGAAATGACAATTGTACGAGTCATATAATCCAACATGTTCCAACAATCATATAAAATTGTTGTTGTCCAATAAAGGAATTGTAAACCATTTTTTAATATCATGTACTTACATAAAGCTCAAATAATATTTTCTTTTCATATTAAATATAATAATACACGCATACTTTTTGATATTTTGTACTGTCATATATATTATTAATGTGTCAAAATCAGCTGTCAAAATTGTAGTATAGTATATAGATATAGTATAGTTGCTAGATTTATGTCTTCAAGTTTATTTTTTGTCTGTGGCAATTTCTGTATTTTTAAAAATATATTATTGTATACTATAATAATATAGTAGACTATTATAATTTTGATTTTTAAATAATTTTAAAGCTGTTATATAAATCATGTAAGCTATGCAATAAGTAAATTAAAAATTCCCGAGTTTGGGTTTGGGTTCCCAAATTACCCGAATATAATGGGTTCAAATCCTTTTTAGATTTGAACCTATTGTATTAGGATTTTTGATTAGATTAGGATTTTTATATCAACCTATGCCCATTTTTCTAATGTATAGACAAATATGAATCCAATTTGTATTTTGTATACATCCTATAAATACTGTACATACAATTTTTGTATTTATGATAACTAATTTGTAATGTCCAAGATTCGATTCCCGCTGTTTGTTTCGTCCATTTGTTTTGTCTTAATTATATATTCAGTACAAAATATCAAAGTACTGGCAACATTTATATCTCGAATACATCCAGTACAGTTTAAAAAAAAATAACTTAATTTCGTTTCATTGTTTTTGTTTTTAATTTAAACATGTTATACTTAAAAGGAATACTTAATTTTTGATTAATCTGAAGTGTATGCTTCCAGCGAAAAGTGGTATAAGTCCAAAAATGTAATATTGCTTCTATATGACAAATTGGATAGAGATGCTAATGTCAAGACACTCCGCTCTCCGCTTTCCGCCTGAACAGGAGAGATTATTACGAGAGAAAAACATTGTATAAATCATTTCTCCAAGTGGAAATCGAACCCAGATCTGTTTACATTCAAGCAGCTGACTCATTGCGGATCAATAGCTATATATATATATATATATATATATATATATATATATATATATATATATATATATATATATATATAGCACTTAAAAATATTATTAAATATTAAACATAATTTCGTTTAAAATTTTGAAGTTTATTTGCCTTTGTCCATATATTCATATAACAATCCCAGAATGTAAGTTAAAATTATTATAGAATAGTTTTTGAGTTATGACAGTTTTGTTCTGTCTCATCAGTGTTGTAATAATTAAATGATTCTTTATGACAAAAATTCGTAACTTATACCCTTTCTCACTGAAAGCTAAAACAAAAATTATATAAAGCTTACATATATTATTTATAACTTAATTTTATTTCTCATAAATAGCAATCTAGGCTATTTATGACTATGACAGGCGAGACTTTAAATAGTAAATTATACCGTGTACTATCATTTTTTCACCGCTTGCTGATAAAGTTCCAGATGGCAGAAAAATTTTGGTCTCACAGGTCTCAGATAGAAATATCTGGCAGATAAAGACATGTTTAATGTCAGCATCTATCTGGTATATAGCATTAACTACCAGAATACTATCTGTAACTTTGTCAGTGAAGTTCAAACATATGTTAAAGCTATAATAATAAACCTAACCTAACCTAACAAATTTATAATAATATTAATCCATAGCAATTAAGTAAGAGAAAAGAGTCACTCTACAAGTTTTTTCCGCTTTTTCTAAATTGGACATTTTTAATTTTTTTTTTTATTCATATCTCTTAATACTTTGTCTTTTAGTTTTAAATTTAATATCAGTATTATAATTTTTTTTGCTTATTTTTAACTTTTAAATTTAAAAAAAACCACTTAAGTAACAATAGGTGCTAAAATTATGTTTCTAAATATGTATCGATATTTGTATATTGTTCCTATATTGATTAATTTTAGTTTAATTGTAATTAAACCTTAATTAACTTTTAATGGAGGCTCTGTTTGAAAACCTTTGCTTGTCCTTTTTTTATTTGTAAATTTTAATAAATATTGTAAGCCATACATCGGCTTTCACATTTTTAAAGAAATAATACTAAACGGCCACCCATCCTATTGTGTACTATTGTCATTGGTACTTGTCCTTTTATCCTTTTATTTAAATAAATATCCATATATATCCATTCGTTAAAAAGGAACCAGTAAAATTTAGCATTTATTTAAAAAAAAGAAAAGAACAGGCTTTTAATACATTTTATATATATATATATATATATATATATATATATATATATATATATATATATATATATATATATATATATATAAATATATATATATGTGTGTGTGTAATTTAAGTTTGTATTTAAGTGAATATTATTAAATTAGGTCTAAATTTATACTGTAACTGTACTGTACTGTAATTCGTGTGTTCTATGGATGTTTTTGTTTTTTTAATGTACGGAACTTGTATTATTACTGGTACAATTTAGGTTGAGAACAAATTTATTGGAGAGAGTGTCAATTCGAGTTCGAGATATAGAAGATTGAGTGACGCAACTCTACGCCGCCCTTTTGTTTTAACAGAGGGGGGGGGAGGTAGGAGTGGGGGTGTGGGAGGGGAGGGGGTGATAAATCTTTTTGTAATATTTCTAACTTTTTGGATTTTTAAAGTTAATATTTATATAGGAATTGTTACCAGCAATAATGTAATGGAAACGAAAAGTGTGATAAAACAGACGTATGATAGGACTATATTGTAATATATCAAATTATTCTAGCTATGAAGTTTGATTTTTAACAAGCGGCCCGTTTGCGGCTTTCTCCGCCTTTTTGGTGTTATTTATATATACAGATTGTGTTTTATATATACATATAACAAAATAGAAATAAAAAAATATGTAATAAAAATATTTGATTAGTTTTCAAAATTAAGTTCATTATCATAGTGATTGGAGCCTCCTGTTAAGCAATATAGTCTGTTTTAGGAGACCCCGCTCTTCCATAGCATTATGTTCATAGTGTACTAATTAATAGTAGTAGAAACAGTGTTAAAATAATAAAAAATATATGTATATATGTATGTATGTATATACATATATATATATATATATATGTATGTATGTATGTATGTATATACATGAAAATGATAATTTTATATGAAATATTTTATTTGGGCGTGACCTCCTCTAACGTCGAGGGAGAGTTTCAATTAAATAAATTCAGTTCTGGAGTTTAGCCCGATCGAACGGAAAGACAGACAGAAAAATTTGAAAGAAATTTCTTTGTATTGAAATTGAAAATTACCTAATATTTGTAAATCACAATCTGTTTTTGATTTTCGAATCCACTTCAATTTTATATATATATATATATATATATATATATATATATATATATATATATATATATATATATATATATATATATATATATATATATATATATATGTATTATATAAGTTTATGAATAGGTATGTATATGAAAATATGCTTTTACTATATTTATTGTTCACACACCTATCCCTCTTCCTCCCTTTCCAAATACCTTAAGGTTGAGTGGAAGAAATCGCTATTTAGCGATAAGGTCGCCTATTGTACATGCTTTTTTTTTTTAATTTATATAGAGAAGGTCTTGGTACATATTATGGTAGTCCTGTTTAGTATATATCTTAAACGTGGAGCCATAGAGAAGGAAATTGTCAGATTGCTATAGTAGAAGGTGTATTGGACCCAATATTGTATACTGAACGGGCCTATTGTTGAAGTTTGAGGAGTGATCAGATTCTGTGGAGGCTATCATAGTTGGATGGAACAAGGAACTGAATCTGATATAAATCCTATGCCTACATCCTACATCCTATCCTATGCCAACGAAGACTGCCATAGTACCAGTTGCGCAATTTTGTCGCTTTTAGACCTCGATCGAGCTTATCTATTGTAATATTATAAAGAGGAAAGATTTGTATGTTGTTTGTTTGTTTATGTTGAATAAACTCAAAAACTACTGGATCGATTTTGGTGAAATTTAAAATGGAGAGACCTTAAGCCCCAAGAAGTAACACAGGCTACTTTTTATTGTGAGGGAAAAAGGAGGGTTTATTGTTGGATGAATTTAATTTTGTTTATAGAGATTATTTAAATCTTCAATTCTTAAATAAAATGACTACAAAATGCTTTTTTTTTTAATTGGCTGAGACTTTCATTTTCTACAAGAGATAAATTATGGGAAATAAGTCTTGAAATGGCGATAATATACCTTAAGATATTAAAAGCTTCATATTAGTAGTCACGAAATTAGTCTAGTCAGAACGAAATTTAATTTATTAAATTCATTCTTAATTCTTTAGTAAGTAAAACTTAGGATAAATACTGCCTAAGTTTTGACTTTAAATAACTGGAAAGTTATATATCATATACAGTTCGTAGATTACCATTTGGCGTTAAAGCTTGTCCAGAAATATATTTCTTGGACCAAGGACTTGTGACGTCACCGTTACCATGGTTCCAGGATTGGCAGTTCTTATAGATGACATTATGATGGAGGTCTTTCATTGTTTACGATGAAGCAACTACTTGAGATCATCAAAAATCTGGTTTACGACAGAATAAAAATACAATTATGTACACGAATGCAATTATGAATAATTCAATTATGTATAATAGAGACGGTCTCGTATCGTTTACGCGGGAAGAGTACCGCTACGCTTTTGTCCGGGTTAACCTCGAACTGCCACTTGCTACACCAAGCGCCTAGGGCGTCGGCTGCAAGTTGTAGTCGCTAGGATTCAAGCGGAGCGGTCCGTGGTATATAGCGCGGTGTCATCGGCATGCATCGCGAGTTCGAATCTCGGCGTTCGCGGAATATCGCTGGTGTAAAGTGCGTATAGAAGGGGAGAGAGGGTGGAGCCTTGCGGGACTCCGGCGCGGACGGGACGGGACGACGAGAGGGTCCCTTCTATATGGTAACGGAACGTACGATTCGACAGGTACTCACGAATGATGTGCACGAGAGAGTCTGGCAGTGCCATACGGCGGAGCGTGAAGAGCAGGCCGTTGTGCCAGACCTTGTCGAAGGCTTTGGCTATATCTAAGAAAATAGTGTCGCCGTGTCGTTGCGGCTAGACCTGTGGACGTTATATTGACGTTATTGACGTTATGCTGGGTTAATCGGTGAACTTGATGTATTGCCGAGTGACGTTGTCGGAAACCGAACTGCTCGTCGATGAGCAGTTTTTCCGTCTCTACTATTTCTTTAATTCTAACTAAGACGATTCTCTCGTATACTTTACCTAGGCAGCTAATGAGACTGACAGGCCTGAAACTGGAGGGAAGGTTGGCGGGCTTTTTAGGTTTCCGGATACCTATAACTATGGCTTCCTTCCACTCGGTGGGGAAGGAGCATCCTGCTAAGAGAGTGTTAAAGATTAGGACCAATAAAGACACGAATTGAATGGGGACATTCTTCAGGACCTTATTGGAGATATTGTCTGGCCCCGGGGCTTTCTTGGGATTAAGGTCCTTTAGAATCGTTTTGACCTCATCTACGTCGGTCGGGCGAACCGGTTCGCCGGTAGGGGGCATCGAAGCCCACTCTGCCACCTCGAAGTCCACCCTCGTTAGGTGATCCGGGTCGCAAGGCTGACTGCTCGGCAAGCATTGCGCTTCTAAACTATCAGCGAGACATTCCGCTTTTGCTGTTTCGTCGGCCGCGGTCGTATTATCCATCTTAGTGAGAGGAGGCATAGACGCCACTGTGTCGGTACGAAAACTTCTCGACAACGCCCAGAACGCCTGGGCCGTTGGCGTGAGCCCTTCGAGCCGAACATCTCAAGACTCGCCTCTGAGCTGTTCAAATTGGGATTTAATTCTTCTCCTAAGGTTATTTAAATTTTGACGATTTATCGCGTTAGGACACGAATCGTGGTCCCTGGTAGCTTTATTTTTACGACAGACGAGGCGCCGCAGTTTCTCTGAGATCTCAAATCTACCTTCGGGCAGATCTGGGACCTCTTTGGAGCAACTATGGAGCGCGCCTTGAATAAATTTCGTGAATTTAGTCGCGGCTTCCTTTGCAACGTCTACTGAGTCTATGATGTCAGGAATCATGTTCAGAAGTGGGGAGTCGTCCGCTCTGATGAATTTGGCTAACTTTTCCCAGTTAATGACAATTGGTTGGGAGGCCTGAAAGGCGATCTGGTCCTAATTTAATGACTACTGGTATGTGGTCGGAGTCGAGTTCCGATAGCGATTCTATAAAGCGTAGCCTAAGGGATACGTCCTTTAGAATGGCTATGTCTAGAACTTCCGGGCTGCCTCTGGATCCCGTTGGGTACATAGATGGTGTAGGTGGGCCTACTACGAAGAGGTTATACCTGTCTGCAAGACCTTCGAGAAATTGGCCTTTGGTGTTAAGGCGAGTTGAGTTCCATATGGGACTTTTGCTATTGAGATCCCCGGTCAGAAGGACCGAGGGCCCCATATTGATTATTAATTTAAGGTCGTTTTCTAGTAACGGCTTATTCGGTGAAAGGTAAACCGAAGCTATGATGATTGGCTGATGTGAGATATATCTGACAAATAGACGCTTCGACGTTTTCAAGGGCCGGAGGCGAATCTAATGGTATATACCAATACCACTACCAGCTATATTTAGAATGTTACACAGCACACACAATAGCAATGTGCACACAAAAGCACTATATATAGGTAGCATTTGGATGAAGACATTAATAAACTAGAGTAACTGTCTTCAAAGTCTAAAGTCTAGTGGATTTTGTGGGACCGTTTTTAAAACAAAACTTTTCAGATTATTGTCATAGATTAATTTAATACGTCGGCCTATGCGAAGGTCTAGTATCTGATAGTGGGACCTCATTGTTGTTTCCCTCCTCCAATGGACCTGCAGAACGTATGGTGCCGATCACAATAAACAAATGGTGTGGTGGTGACATCCAAAAATAAATCATGGAAATTGGACGGATCGTGGGATATCCAAACAAAACCTGTCTTTAATAACCAGCTTTTACTACATGCATATGAATATATAATATATACGGTATATATACCAAAATAATATTTTGTAAAATTTTTGTCTGTCCGTTTGTTCCGGCTAATCTCTAAAACGGCTGGACCGATCATGACAGGACTTTCACTGGCTGGTAGCTGATGTAATAAGGAGTAACTTAGGCTATTATTATTATTACTTTTTCATATATATATATATATATATATATTTATATATATATATATATATATATATATATATATATATATATATATATATATATATATATATATACATATAAATGATCTGATCATTTCTTTTTTTATGTAAAAAGTTAAATCAAGTGGGTAGTTGAATGATAAATAAGTCTGAAATAAACTATATACCTCTTCCACCTCCGACCTCGTCCTCTATCATTAACCTCTATACCCTCCCATGCATTTTACACCATTTACCCTATATTAAAAAAAAAAAAACAAAACACAAAAATACGAATACATATATTTATTTTATTATAAACAATAAATATAAAAAAAAGTTTATGATAAAATATAAAATCGAAGTAATTTGTCCGCATTTAAGGAGTAACGCGTTTCGGGTCTCTCGGGAACATCGAGGTCTTGCGGATGTTGTCCAGGCCCAGGTACAGCATCACCACACGCTCCATGCCGATACCACCGCCTGGAAAGAAAAAAACCATATAAAAATTGCATTTTTTTTTTCATTTCACTATACTTGGCCATTGAGTTACATATAAAAATAAAATTTAAAAAAAACCTTAATTTACGTTCTATAAAGGAACTTTATCAAAAATATCTCTTCCCTCCCCCATTCAGTGCTCCCCAACACTCCCCCAAGCACCTTACATGTCTGTGCGTTGTCAGTCAGTCACTTAGGGACGGTTATATATATATATATATATATATATATATATATATATATATATATATATATATATATATATATACACATACACATACACATATACATATACTTATACATATACATATACATATACTTATACATATACATATACATATACTTATACATATACACATACACATACACATACATATACACATACATTTACATTTATATATATATATATATATATATATATATATATATATATATATATATATATATATATATATATATATATATATATATATATATATATAATTTTTATAAAGGGTTAAAAATTCAAATTCATTCATTAAATATAAACGAATCGAACCAGCGACCTACCTGCGTGTGGAGGACACCCCAGTCTAAACGACTCTATGTACGCCGCTATTTTGCTTACATCTGGAAGAAAAAAAAATAATTTAATATATACATAAATGATATGCACAAAAGCCACAGACAGACTGTATTAATATAAAAATTCCATATGTTTGTGTACTTTAAACTTTTTACTAAAACCGTGAAACGTCCTGAAGCGGAGAGAAGAGAGTCTTAAAGCTAGATTCTTTTATTAGAGTAGGTCCAACCATAACTCGAAAACAAAAACCAATTTCTATACATTATTCAATAAAATAAAAAAAAATCGCTACAGAACATACTACGAGAATATACAACACACCAGGCTCCCTCCATCCCGCTATGTGCGGGATAGAGCGTGAAACAAAAAAAAAAAAAAAAAAAAAAAGTGTATACCAATCCCATGATGCTTGGCTCGCTCTGTGAGGAACTCCGGGTCGTGTATCCTCTGAGCCCCGCTCAGTATTTCTTCGCCTCTCATGAACATGTCGTACGAGTTCGACACTTTCTAGAATTAAATGGAAGCCACAATGAGCATAAGCATACAGCAGTTGGCGGAGAGGGACGGGTTCGACTCCCTTTAGAGGCCAATGCTCTAAATTACTTCTCTTTACATATAAATGAAATTGTATATATTGCATATATATAATTATTTAAGCGTTACTAAAATAAAAAAAAAAAATTGAAAATTTTGTCTGTCTGTCTGTCTTTCCCCTTTGGTCCGGGTTAATATATCGGGAACAATAATAACACCAATACTTATGGTATTTCCACTGGACTGAAGAAGAACTTGCGGATCTACTTATAGACTTTATTTAACAGTAAATTCGAAAATGTCATCTCATAAGAAATCAATTTTCTCTAGTCTAATAATTACATTAAGAAAGCCACTGCACGTCAAACCGCACATTTAATTTTTACTATATAAGTCACCGCTTCTCAAACCCGTAATATAAGCATCAATAATAATCAATAATTATAAAACATCTAACTTACCGGGTTCTTGGGGTCGGGCATGGTGTAAAACGGACGGACGGCCAAAGGGTATTTATCTAATATATAAAAGTCCGTATCATATTTGGCTCGCACCAGACGTCCGAGCAATTTCTCATCGGGTGTCGACAGATCGTCCTCGTCCCCCACATTTACACCTGGAGCGAGTTGAAAATGAAAAAAAATATAAAATAATAAAAAATATTTAATATATAAGAATCTCTTGCCATAATTCTCTCTCTCTCTCTCTCAACTTGTAAAATCTCTCTACAGAGAATAATATAATATCTACATATTAATATGTGAAGCAAAAACTTTGGGATCGCTTTTTACGAAAATTGCGCAGACGGAGGAATATGAGACACATATAGTCTATATATGTTTGTGTGTGTGTGTGTGTGTGTGTGTGTGTGTGTGTGTGTGTGTAGAAGTGCAGAACGCTAATATTGTTCAATAATAATACTTATAAAGTACATTAAATCAATAAATAAAGCATTACACACACTACCATACGTTTAACAATATATTTTTGTATAAGGTGACTTAGACGTTGCTATAGCAACGAGTATGTCAAGCGTCAACAGGTTCACTAGCGTATATAAATAATAGTATATTATAATTTTTTTAATACCGAACTATAAGACCTGTTCTAAAATAGAAAATTAATATAATCTGTATTTAAATTTCTATAATGACAATTAAACTTAATTTGTATATTTACATTAAAACCGTATAAGGCCGTCGTGGCGCTACTGCAACAGTTGTGGGTTCGACTCCCACTTGGAGAGAATGATTCATTTTCCTCGCTCTGGTAACAAGACAGCAAGCGGCGTTGAGTTCCGCCACTCAACATGCAACGTCTCCAAAATTGAGCGGAAAGTGAGGAACGGAGAGTCCTAACACTAGGTCCCCCCTGCCTACCCCGCTATATGCGGGATACGGGATACAGCGTGAAGCTATTTAATTATAATTTCACTTTAGAACAACGTATACTATAAAAAAATGACGATGAGGTAAAAAAGAAAAAGATCACTTAGTATAAAAAACAAAAACGTATTCGAACCTGCTTCCCTCAACATTTGAACGCCTTGAGGGAACTCCAGCCTGAGGGGAGGATCGAGGAACTTGAACGGTTCCACTTTGTACTGCTGACCCACTGTTGCTATTTCTGATGCGAATCTGATGAGAAAATTTGCAAAATGTATAAAAAAAAAGTCAAGAGTAGCCTAAGTTTTTTAAAGAATTTCATTTTTTTTAAACATACGAATAGAAATATCTAAAACTATTATGTAAATATTATTAAAACCCATTCTATATAAAGCAATACATTTTTACTTATCCACTGATGTCCAAACTTTAAGCTGTCCATTCCACAATATTCACCAAGTCACAGCTTCTCAAGCAAACAAATAATTTCAATCAGAATTTAATATACGAGTATATTCAAGTAAAGCAACTCACTGGTCTCTCAGCCCCCTGAACATATCGGTGAACGTCTGTCCTATGGTCTCCAGGACTTCGTGGTAATGATTCTTGAAGGACATCTCAAGGTCGAGGCCGACAAACTCCGTGAGATGTCGGTGCGTGTTCGAATCCTCTGCGCGGAAGACGGCGCCCACTGTGAATACCTGTAAGAAACGATATATATATATATATATATATATATATATATATATATATATATATATATATATATATATATATATATATATATATATATATATATATATATATATATATATATATATATATATATATTGTTATTTAATTATACCTATAATGTATAAACTTTTTAACACATACCTTATCGAAATCGGCCGCGATCGCCATTTGCTTGTACAGCTGCGGCGACTGCGCCAAATACGCTGACGACTTAAAATAAGATACCGTGAACACGTTAGCACCTCCCTCGGATGCTGCCGAAATTATCTTTGGCGTGTGTATTTCTACGAATCCTGCAAATTAAAAAAAAAATCAAATATATATATATATGTATATATATATATATAAACTTTTGGAGGCAAAGTTTGGAAACTGTGCCTTCTTGTATGATAATAAAACTATACTCAGAGATGACATTATTAACGTTAAATAATGTCTTCACAGATGTATAAATTAATTGGAACTTATTTTGTTATGAATGGGAAAAAAAAGTTAAGTTATATTACATATTCCAGCTTCACCCTGTATCCAGCATATAGTTAGTGTTAAGACACTCCGTTCCTCAATTTTCTCTCTCTCCTCACAACATTCTACTTGCTACAACGAGGAACATGAGAATATATCATTCCCGCGAGTGAGAATCGAACCGATAACCATCGTATTTACAATCAGTCTGTATATATAGCCCAATACATATATATATATATATATATATATATATATATATATATATTATATATATATATATATATATATATATATATATATATATATATATATATATATATATATATATATATATATATATATATAATATATATATATATATATATATATATCTATATATATATATATATATATATATAGATATATGACTCTACTCACCACGCTGCGTAAGCAAATCTCTAAACAGGCGACAGACGCCGGCTTCAATTCTAAAGATGGCCTGATTGGCCGGCGTCCTCAGATCGAGGACGCGGTTGTCCAATCGCGTGTCCTGGTTCACGCGGATTTTAAGTGCCTCTGGGTCCTGGTGAGAGTGAAACACAGATATTACATATAGTCAGACAGAAAGAGATGGCAATATCATATATAGTGGGAAAGAAAGATATATACATCTTTGGTCCTGGTGTGAGAGGGAGACAAGTATACTGTATACATATATCATTAGGCCATCAAAATCAAAATATTCTTTATTCCAATAGGCTATTTCAAGCAGTTTCGAAGCGTCAATTAACATAAGTGTCAGTATTGTCAGTCCTACTAGAAGCTACCACCAGCTCGGAGGGCAGTTCTGCTGAGAAGAGCTGGCGAGAAACTCAACGGTTGCCCTTTTTAATGTAAATTTACAATACATTTACAACTGTGGTTAGCCTCCCGAATGAGTATCAATTGTACTAAACTCCACACACACACACACACACTGACACCCGTATAATATTCTTGGAGTGAATAATATATTTTCCCTAATAATATGTTTTTTATCTTGACTTTATTTATAGGACAATAGGTCTATACTCACATCAGATTCAGGCCTAGCCGCATCCTCCACTTGCAAAGGCAGCTGAGGCTTCGCCCCCGAGACGAGCCACACTTGGAGCCCCGAAAGTTCTACATTTTGTATGGTACAGGCCTCCACTGGTGAGATCGTTTTCACGACCTTCGCGTTAACATCGATTATAGATTCTTTTGTTATGCTGAAAGGAGTTTTTTTTTTAGAAAAAAAACTAGCTATACTCTGTATCCCGCATATAGCTAGCCTACGCTGAACTAGACTAGACTAGACTATACTAGAAAACCTAATCTTAAGACACTCCATCCCCCGCCCTATTTTCGAGGCATCGCGTGTCGAGTAGCGGAGTTCAACGCCGCACTTTGTCTACCACAGCGTGGAAATAAAAATATAAAAACCGTGAAAATTGCTTGAAAAATATCGTTATCTGTGCATTTTAGTATCATTGTAGAGATATTGTTTAATATATATTTTTTTTTATTTTACAAAATAATTAAATCAACCAACCTCTTTTAGAAAACATTTTTCAAAAACAGTAACTCAACTAACTTCTAATCACTTGACAAAACTTACAACTATACAAAAAAAAATACTTCTCATCCATAACGTCCGAATAACCACACCACCTGCCTTAAAAAATACACTTACTTGCCGGTAAACTTGACCATTTGCTTGCTAACATTTTCACTGACACTGACCAGCAGTTGCACTGTGCTGGAGCTTTGCCGGAGAACGGCGAAACACTGTTTGCCTTTAGCTCTTGAAGTTTGGAGGCGAGCTTAACAAGAGAAAGAGAAGAGGAACTGGTTTTATATTAGATTTCCACGTATTTCTTCTTGCCTTTGACAAAGTGAATATTCGCCTTTTCGCCTATTTGGAGAAGTGGCGAATTCTTAAGTGGACTTATTTTAAACCTAGGATGGCAAATTTGTTGCCTGTGTGTAAGCACGGCTGTTGTGGATACGATTCCCACTTGGAGATATGAATTATTTTGTTTACCTTGCTCTAGTAACAAGATAAAAGCGTGGCGTTTAGTTGAGTGAAGCTCAAAATTGTTCTCATTACAACTGAGCCCCATTGGGACTCTTTTTCTGGAAATCTCTTACTATATCCATTTATTTTAAAGTAAAATACCATAAACATTACCCCACACAACCTTTATAAATTAATAATTCTTACAAAAAATATAATAGCTCAAAAATATATTCTTCGTCATACAAAAATATCGAACGCCACCAACCTCTAACCCACACGCTCTTCCCATGGAGCTCGACGTTCAGATCCCTGACATCTGTGTACACTCTGTCCCTATTTTCCCCGGAGGACTGGATCATTTTCAAATTGCCATATTTGCCTTCTGATATATCTGGCTCGGGTGCTTCGTTTTGTGGTGACGCTGTCTGGAAATAATTATGACAGTATTCATTATTTAATAATTAAACTTTTTTAATTATCATTATTTATATTCAGTTATTTTATTTAGGTTTGGCATTAAATAGAACTTAATAGCTTTTTAGTTTGGCTTTGCTTTGGCTTTACTTTGGAATGGCATCAGGAACAGCTGGTACAGTGGGTTAAATCGAAAAGGTTAACGTGATGTAATATATCTTATAGCCTTCCTCGATAAATAGATTATTGAATGCAAAAAATTGTTTTCAATTAGAACCATTAGTTCTCGACGTTCCTTCAAAAATTTAAATTTATACTAGACGTAAAGATAGACAGGCAGAAAAAACTTAGCTGTTAAGACATTTTCCGCCTCATAAAACACTTGTACAGGAATTAAATTCGGGTGAGATGGATTCGGAGTCGGGGGATCTGACCGACCGGATGGAATTTGGCCTTATTTTGGAGGGTGTAAAGCGGTCATCTGTGGAAGATGGTGTCCCCCTCTGCTTGACTTAGACTGGTGTCACCCAACCTCCTGCGACGGCTCAACTCAAGACGCTGGCTGAAGGGCCAGACCACTGCGATGGTGCTGAACCAGGACCCTTAGGTCAGCAAAGGATATATTCGCGGACTCCATAACACAAGAGGTAAGCTCTATTTCAATATGTAGCACGATACACCAAGATCGTGCATCCAAGCCACCAATAACATCACTGCGCCGTTACTAACGCAGTTTAGTTCTAGAGACCTGTGTGCCATAAAACTGCAGCAATCACTACCAGCACCTCATTGTTTTATATATATTATTTCTATAAGATGTAAGACGATCATTGACCTCACTCTTGCCACAGATAGGGACGCCGAGTACTTGGATGACAAGCTTGTCTCCATAGAGACTTCGTATTAGATCATGGATGGATTCCATTCTAACTACTTGTATTTTCAAAACAAGCAGCTCCCAGAAGGAACTCACAGAAGACGGCTAGGGCGAAGTTCCTTAAGGAACGCAGTGACCGCCTTAGATCAACGGATTTCGAGGGCAATCTTTTGGCGTCGCTCATTGAACAACTTAGCTTAATTTATTCGATAAATGGCATGAGCAAGCGTGTCCACTGAACCCTCCAGCGCACACCAATATCAAGGTCCAGAATTGGAGAGGCTGCAGAAGAAGCTCCGGAACTTCCTTAACAGGGCCATAAATAAATAGGCAGACGAAGACTGGGACAACTACAAGTTGGCTAAATCAACCTTCAAGAAACGTATCAGGAGTTTTAGGTCATGGAAGAAATTCTGTGTCAAAATATGCCATCCGGTCCCTCCAACACGCCATCCGGGTGCTGAAGGTGCAACTGGCACAGTAACACAGTTCTGAACCAGGATTAAAGTCAAGAACTTTCCAACATATACTATAATAACTTCTAAAAATTTGGTAAATATTATGTAAAACAAAAGAAATGGTTTACCATATTATATTTTACCTTATAGTAGTTTACCATATCAAATTTTGCTCATATTTTACCTTATTATCAGCTTTCTTTTGCTGCTTCTCGGCAGCCTTGGCTGCTTTCTTTGCAGCCTTCTTGCTGGTAGCCGCATCTCCTTCAACAGGTGGAGCTTGATTTTCAGATTCCACCATTTTGTGTTGTACTAAAATTATTATAATTTAAATTTACAAATAAATAGGATTTTAAAATAAAGTGCTATTCCACATTAAGAAAAGGAAAAAGCATTTGAGAAAAGTTAAAAAAAGGTGTGGGTTCAAGTCCTGTTTTATTGAATTTTTTTTATGTTTTTTAAAATGTATATATGAACAGTTTTATATATATAATTACATTTTTTTTTAAAGGATTTTTTTTTAATGTTTTTTAAAAAGTATATATGAACAGTTATATATATATATAATTACATTTTTAATTATTATACTTAAAAGTAGAAATAGAAGTATAATCTGTTAATAAACAACTGTGCAAGTGTGCATAGTTATCAAATCGAAGGTCATCAAACCAATAATAAAACAATATACTTATCTAATTTGTTATTTATAACACATGTAATATTGTGACATTAATATACTTTTTAAGTTTAAATTTTTTAGCTGACAGTATAAATTACTCTCTTAGTATTAGTTTAAGGAATATCTAATAAGCATTAGCATAACAAGCTTATAATTAAAATGGAAAGCATATATAAGGTGATTTTCCTCACAAGATGCCAAAAAAAGTACAGTTCAATCAATATTTGTATATTTCAAACAACTATGTAAACTAAACTATGGGTAATGTGCATATTACTTCTTTAAGTAAAAATATTAGAGTATCCATATTGCTATACTGAATTTTATCTATTATTATTATCTTATTTAGATTAGATTTTTATATTTAAAAAGAAATACAATTTTTATTCAATATTTTTATTCCTACGCTATTATTATAAATATTATTTGCAATATAAACATAGCCTCGGTTGTGCTTATGTCATGCAGTTTATTAATAAGTCCCGGGTTGCATATCAATTAATTACTCATTCACTAACCAAGGCTTATTTACATTATGTATCATGTACTATGTAATGTGTGATATACTTATGAAATAGTATATTTTAGTTTACAATTAATCGAAAAATGTCACTTAGTTGCAATAATATGAATACTTTTATGAGATTTTCTTTTTTTTCTAAATGCAATTTAGAATAATTTAATTTTGAATCCACTTGATTTCTACGATTTGATTTATAAATCGAAAATATTCATTAGATCGACAGATTAATTTCTGTACATGAACAATACTAAAAACTAACGTAATAAAAATATACATATATTCTTATTTAAATATTAGACATGATGACTCAATTTCTATATACAAATGACATTTACTTTCTCTGAAATGTGATGAAACTGTGTCACTAACCGGTACCAATAACTTCGCTATAAATAGTACTTTCCACATAAACACTTTAACTAAGTATATATCTAATTTGTAACCACAACAAGTACAAAATATTTTACCATTAACATATATAGAACTTACCAGCACAGTTCCTGTATTATTTGTAGGCTGACTGACTGTTTATAATTGATAGTTTAAATCAAAGATAAAACATAAAAGCAATGTAAACTTTAGTATTATTTAAATAAGAGGTTATGACTGATTAGAAATCGTATACCGCGATAAGAAGTTCCCCGCTTTTGACAGATTGACGATTAGTAACAGATGACATTGACAAGCTGTAAAATAAATTAAAAAAAAAATTGCCCATGCTTCTGGGATATTGGGATATTAAAACTGTTTAACAAATTATAAATGGTCCATTAATTATAAGCAATATTATTATTATATAGAATATTGTATTTCTTCAAGTAATGACATGTTACAAGTCTTGTCTAGTTTTATTGCAAATTTTGTTTTCATTACTCCGTGCTATTTCGTAATACTTATATATTTTGCGCTACTCACATAACAAACCTTTTTTGAAGTGAAACGTTAATTGCTATTGCTTTCCGTATGACATCCAGTTTTGACTTTTATATTTGTTTGATAGCGCAAATTTTGTAACAAAAAAAAGTAAATTAGTGCTATGATTAAATTTTCTGTTCAAAATGACAAAAAATACCACTGGTCCTGACTTAAACTTCTTTAAGGCACGGGCAGATCATAATATTGACTTGTTATTAAAATTATATTTAAAATGCCTGTGTTTACAGCTAATATTCCAGGGATACTCAAAATTGGAGATCGCATAGAAATCGGTGGTAGAATAAAAGAAAATGCTAGAAAGTATGTACCTACACCATATTTAAAAATACATTTGTTTTGATTGATTGTTTACATGTTAAACAAGACTAACTTTATTTCAATGCCTCCCTTGCCTATCCCCACGACTAAAATAAAAAGATTTTTAAATTGTTATGTCTTTAGAATGTCAGTAAACCTCTGTGCACAAGAAGGCGAGGAACCACGAGATGTTGTGTTACATTTTGATGTGCGCTTTCATCGTGATAATATTATATCACTCTCACGGAGAAATGGAGTCTGGATAGGAAGTGGCAATCTTGATACCAATTATAATATGTTTGTACCAGGTTAGTCTACCGTAAATACCTCTATTTATATTACAGATATTTACATACAAGTGATATTATGATATTAAAAAAATATTTTGAATAAACTATCTTTGTTATAAAGGCACCGTATTCAGGATAATATTTGAAGTTAAGGATACAGATGTCATCACAATATATTGTCAAGGAAAGTTTCATTCAAATTTCTTGCCCAAGATACCATTGTCAATGGCACGCTACCTTGTAGCTTGGGCAGACGTAGAGAGAGTCACACATTGCTACTTTCATATGGGCGGGAAGGTATGTTTGTTGTGAATTCAGAGCAATATAAATTTCTAATTAGAATTTGTATTCTTAACTATGATTTTTTTTATTAGGGCGTAGGTGATGAAGCACCCGCACCACCACCAGTTGTAAAGCCCTCTCAATCTCCTCGTCTCGGCGCTGCACCTGTATTTATTGGAGAGTCTAATAGATGGTAAAACATAATTTCATTATATATTTGTATGATTTGAGTCTGTTACATTTTTTTTAAATTATAAAAAAAATAGTTCTAGGATTCATAAAAATTTATCTCCCGTTCCACCTCAATTTCACTCTTCTAATGAGAGTTCCGATGAAGACATGAAATCGAGAAAGGAAGGCCGCGCCGATAAATATTTTTACGATGCTTTA
Organism: Dione juno; assembly: GCA_037127375.1. Taxonomy (NCBI): domain Eukaryota; kingdom Metazoa; phylum Arthropoda; class Insecta; order Lepidoptera; family Nymphalidae; genus Dione; species Dione juno. Next base: position 1,273,853 of record JAXRJS010000093.1, read on the forward strand.
ATGTGTCAACCCCCGGAAACTAAATTTGGCTCCCCAGAAATGAAATATCGTGAAATAAGAAGTAAGCCAGAATACAGCAGAAAATATAAAGACAATTCTGATACAGAAAAAGATACAGATATATCAGAAGAAGTTGCATCAAAAAATATGGACTCATCTGTGGCAGAATCACAAGATTTCATGCCAGAACTAGGTTTAAAAAAACGTAGTAACAACAGACGCGGGAAGTTTGCGCCGTTCGCTCAAGTTGTAAATTTTATGGGAAAAAACGGGAGGAGAAATTAGTTTTATTCTATGAAGGTCGACTGTATAACAACTGGTAAATTATTATTTATATTATCGCAATGATACAAGCGTAAGTAAGGCTTATTCTCCTTTATCTCTGACAATATAAAAAAAAATAACATTTCGAAGCTGTCATGTGGGACCTTGTAAATTTTATTGATTTTTGAATGAATATTATGTTAAAATGTTTTTGTAGAACCATGTGTGTGTTTGAATTATAATAATACCTATGTTATTTGCTCACTGTACATTTATTTCCTTTTTTGTAAAACATTAAAGTTGTATTATATTTACAAATATTATCTTACAAACTAAATCATATTGTAAATTGTATTTTACGTCAATATTTACAATTTCATTTGGACATTCAAAGAAATATTGGAAGACTGTTCTGCTCCCAAACAAAACTGATACAAAATTAAACTAAATATAAATAACTAAAAACACCTAAATTATAATAAAAACTGCATCTCTAAGAAATCACAGTGCACGGCAGTGCTTAAGCCAAGTTTATTGAACACAGTTTATGCCTGTAAAATTGCATATTAAATTAAACATATAAAAATATACACAGATTCAGGCCAAATTCGAGTTCTTTTTTTTATTTTTACAATAACGACCAAATATAGAAGGTGGCCAACAAGGCACAATTTAATTGTTATCAATAGAAGAAGTTTAATGCTAAAAAGTTTTGATTCTGCTAGCTTTTAACAAATTGACATATAACATCTGCATGCTCTTCGGTGACTCCTATCGTCACAAGTTGTCCTTTTGAAACCAAAAACAGTGATTCCCCATCTATTTCGTGTTCTAATAATACTGAAATTGTTTCGCTCCAAGCAAATTTGCTTAAATGTGCTGTTAACTGTTCCGTCTGTAACAAAGTAAATTTAAAATATTATACCATTGAAAGGCAAAATATCAAGTAAAAAGCATATTTTGTAAATATAAGTATTGAACTCACCGTCCATGCTTTCACTGTATCAATTTTCAGATTTGCAAACGGGTTGTCTGCAAAACAATTTATCATTATGGTTATTAAATAATGTATTTCTTAATCTAGATCTATACTAATAGTATAAATCTGAAAATAATTCTTGTATAATATTTTTTTTTAACTTAATTTATTGACAAAAGCTATATAACATTACACTATAATGATCAATAGAAAAATGTTGGATAGATGGAAGAACTTGAGAGCTTCTGAGAGGATAAAAATCAATTCTTAGTTTAGTAGTCTCAAAAAATGGTTATACCTTTATCAGAAATGTTGTCTTTGTCATCAGTTGCATCCATATTTTCTATTTCTTTTATTTGTAGATGTGATATATTTAATATTCTGCTATTATTTCTAATGTCAGTCTCTTTTTCTTCTTTAACTTCTCTTTTTATTCCTGCTTCGCTTATATTTATTTGCAATGTTTTTTCCTTGAGAGGTTTTCTTATCTGCAAATATAGAACAATCATTATAATAATATTTCTACTAAGATAGAACAATCATTATAATATCATTATAATAAGGCTTTTTGCCAATTTCTAGGATTTGAAACAAAAACCAAGTGGGTTTTGACTTGGTATTATTAAAGCGGAGAAGTTTTTGTACATCCATTGCCTAACAGCAAAATATAGTATATATTTTTTTAATTATTTCAACATGCTTACAAATGAAAAGGATTTTTGATTATTGTACTCACCGGAAAAGCTACGTTTGACTCTTGAATCACATATCCATCTAGAACATGTGTTAAAACAAAATTTCTGTCATCTTTCAATTTGATATCTGGTGTTTTAGCACTAACCTCTGTACTGCTTTCAGTACTCGGTTTCTTATCCTCTTTAGGAATTTTGCTATCAAAATTTTCTATTTTATTATTTTTTGTATCTTTAGAGACCGACTCTTTTTGTTTCGTTTCTTTTATTGATTTTGTTTCTTTGACATCTTTTATTGGTTTTATTTCTTTTATTTCTTTTATTTGTTTTGTTTCTTTTATTTCTTTTATTTGTTTTGTTTCTTTAATTTCTTTTATTTGCTTTGTTTCTTTAATTTCTTTTATTTCTTTTGTGACTTTTATTTCTTTCGTTTCTTTTATTTCTTTCGTTTCTTTTGTTTCAGGTCTTACCTCTGGTTTTAGCTCTTTAACAATAGATACTGATGGAATCGGTTGTTTATTGTCTATTTCACCTACATTTTTCACTTCAGTACTAACTTCCTTGTCAGTTAGAACTCTCTGGCCTCTCGCTTGTGTAAATACTGTATTTCGAACTAATTTATCTTTTTCAGTTGGCAACATTGGTAATGAATTAGGGATGGTAACATTGGTACATCTAACAATAGTTTGTGTTTCTAAAATAGGCATACTTCTTATAGGTTTTGCTAATTCCTCTTTTATTTTTGTATTGGGATCGTGAGTTTGTCTCAAAGGTGTGATTTGCATGTTGTTTATTATTATTCGACCGTCTGGTTTGTGTATAGGACTCGTATTCACACCAACGTCCGTACAGCTAACATTTGGTACGTTCTCTATTCGCTTTATAATAATGGGATTTTCCGTGGGATTATTAGATATTTTCTTATGTGATTCGTCCGGAGATTCGCTTTTTCTTTTTCTGTTCATGGGTATATTGTTACCTTCGATTTTACCGTTGCTCGATATTGATATACTATTTGTAATTGGCACATTGTTCGGTAAAATTTTTCTAGTACCATTGTTTATACTAATAGTGTTTGGCGTGGTCTGTGGCATGTTGTTCGTTGGCTGGACGGATATTACATTTGGCACGTTCGCCCTTATTTGGTTAGTTCGAGGCTGAATAGGCCTGAATGTCTGAGGTCCTTTGACGGGCACTGCACCTGTGGGCATATGCTGTATACCTTTATTTGCAGTTGCAGGTGTTTTTCTCACTTCTTGTGCATTTTGCATTGTGTTTTGATGTATATTTGATATATTTTGTTGGGTTATCGGTCGCACTTGGTTGCTTTGGTCGTAAGGTGACGGATACCTGGACATATTCTGCATATTGCTAGGAACCATCGTAATACTTGGTTGCACCTGAATTTTCTGATCCTGTTGCATAATTTGTGGCGCTGGTTGCCTATAAGTGTTTTGACCCACACTCATATTGTCTTGGGGCCTTATATTATTGACCAGCTCATTTATATGAGCTATCTGATTAGGAACTATCGGTCTTTGCGTATGAATATTTTGATTTGGCACAGCGTTCATGGTTTGCGGTGGCTGTGTAGGCGTAGGCGTACTTGTTAACAGCCTCTGGTTTTGTAAATTCGGATTGATATTACCTTGTATATTGTGAACAACGTTCGGTGGTACCATTTGCATAGGTCGTATTTGATCCTGTGGACTTTGTACAAACATTGGTTGGATATTTTGATATGCAAAGTTCTGTAGATAGAGTTGATTCGGATCGATATGTTGTTGCGGTGGTTGCATATAATTCGTTGGCATATGCTGAACGTACAGCACTTGGTTTTGTACGGGTCTGTTCTGGATCCATGGTGGTGGGTTTTGGGGGTTTATCAAGATCGTTTGGTTTGGTTGCATTTGATCACCTGAAAATTGTTATGAATATGTTATATGTTATATAATTATAATATATGTTGATAACATATAAATAACTTGCAATGTAAATGGATTGTCATACCTGATTGTACCAGCATCTGTGTTTCGTAAACTACTCGTACAGGACATAATACCATTTGTTGCCCTGTTGGGTCTTGTGATCTGTAACAATAGCATAGCAACATTAGTCTAAGTCTGAGTCTAGCACTTGTGAAGTAAAACAAAAGCATTTAAAATCTGTTAGGCATAGTACGAGACAATTCCTAGCAAATTGTTTCATGGCATTAATTTAAAATATTTTCTCAATTTTTTTCGTATCTGTTAAATAAATTGTTGAGTTTTCAATATAGTTTACCATAATTCGCAGCACTCGAAATTTACTTACGCTAGAAAATATATGAAATTACGATATGGTTTTTAAAATGTACGTAAACATTTGAACCATTTTTAAATTTAAATTATTTATTAATTTAATAATAAATAACGTGTAACTACACAACAATAAGTGTTATATTTATTATCGCTAAAGTCTCCGACATGTAAACTCTTAAGTTAATAAAAACGTCAACAAAAAGTAGAAAAGCTTAAAAGCGTCTAAGTCTAACTAAACTATATATTTAAGTCCAATGCGTTTCAATAAATTATAATGATATTACGAGATTTACTATCTGTGCTACAGATTGTATATACTTACGTATTTGGGTCTTGTTGATATATTTGTTGCATCTGTAACAAAATTTTATGTCAAATTAGTGACGTTGACATTTTGCATCACATTAATTTCGTATGTCATCGCAAAATCATGCCATTAAACATAACATTAATTTCGTAGGTAATTTGAAATTAAATACCAATGAAATTATAATACATTTCACTTATTGCATAAAAAACCTTTTTGCTATAACAGCAGAAGAAAATAATACAAATGTACGCAAATTCTCTTATGCTGTCATCTGTGTAAACAATAAAAATGTCAAGCTAGATCTTTAACTAATGGAATATAAGTAAGTTAAGTTAGGTAAGTTTTATTATATATACTTAGTATTTATATATTTATATTTATATATATATATATATATATATATATATATATATATATATATATATATATATATATATATATATATATATATATATATATATATATATATATATATATATATTTAAAAGATTATAATGAATAGGCTGTTGAAATGATGTTGCTTAATGTTAGAAGTAATTATTTCAAACGCAGATATGCAACTTGAAATGCCGAATGGTGGACGACATTTCCCGCCAAGTTACCATATTCAAGTAATCTGAGCGTTTTCATAATAATGATTAAAAGCTCTAAAACGTCAAAGCTATATCTGAAATAATTAAAAGACTTAAAAAAAATTCAATCAATACTAAACATCCGCCGAAACTAAGGATCACAGATAACGTATGAAACAATTCGGCCATATGTAATATTTGTCCATATTACGTTTTTCCTTGCATTTACAACTTATTTACTGTTTTATGACGTCACACTTATAATAACAATAATCGCCTAGCTCTTTCTAATGAGCTTCCTTTTCTCTCACCCTATTTTAGAAAGAAATCAACCCATTTTTATTATACATTATTCAATGGGTATTGAAATAATGTTCTAAGGTTCCTTAGTCCTTTAGAATAAGGTTGCAAATTGCTTGATTGCTTGGTCTAAAGAATTGTTAGAATTGTGTTATATTAAACCCTATTAACGGACAGTAAAGTTCTTTTTAGCTTAATATGTATTAATCTTAATAAATGCGTTCCCCTTCGGCTGATGGCGGACATTTTAGTTTGGTTAGTGATGTATGTATGTGTATATATCGATGTTGCTTATTTATAACATAATTTAATATATATTTATAGATATAACTTATGTATTAGTTTATGTTGTTGTTGTTGTTGGGATGTTTTTTTTTTATAAATTACATCATTTTATGTCACTATGTCTAAGATTTTGTACGATTTTTATATAACTTGATATAATAGAAAATGTCATCTATGCAAAAAATAAATTGGCTTACTAATCACTGAGATTATTTGATAAAAAAATATGTTATATTTTAATGAAAATACAAAATATATGAAAATAAAAAATAATAAATACTCATTATTTGCTGTATAAATTAATATTCTTTAATTTTACTGTCTCCACTTTAAAAAATATATGTATGTAATTTATTTCATTTAGTTACAATTGAATGATAAATATGAAATTTGTAAAAATAATAATAATAATATTAATATCGATATATTTTTCTACAGTGGCAAATCACTACGACAGATATAGAGCGCCCCGGGGGCGCAACAAATCCCAAGCAGACTATAAATAAATTGGTGCGAAAGAGAAAGTAATATACAACAAACAACCCACGCTAGAAAGAGACACACAACGGATCCAATTAACGTGATATGCATACAATAATGGATTTTACGTTTTATAGCTCTATTACCAATCTAAAGCCTATATGATAATGTAGTTGAAGAAAAAAACTTAATTACAAAAAAAAAACAATTAATGAAAAATTAAAAAAAAAAACAATTAAAAATAAAAAAAAATAATAATAAAAAACACTAATTAGCTGTACTTGAGGTTAATTAGAAAAAAGTAATTTGGAAAAATATAAGGAAATAGAACAGGAAGTGATTTTGAAAAAAATACCACTAGCAACAAAATATCGTCGATACCAAACCTCATCCAAATGCAATCCTGTGACGTCACGAACCAAACTCAAAACTAATTTTAGTGAACACTTACTACTTCAAGCTATAAATACAAAAACACAACATGATCACACACAAAAATTATAACAAAACACATTATGACACACAAAAACACTTACCATTTTGTATTTCTGTACAAAACACAGTTTTTACACAGAAAAAACAATGCAAATTGTATCAGAACGCCCTAAATACGCTCGCATCGGACATGTTTCGCGACGAAATGGCGGCTCGATACACAACACCCATACCACGATCGACCCGACCTCTACCACGCAACTCGACTCCTTGACGCACTAACGACAAATATCCCCAATACCGTACAAAATGACGACACGGAATATCGATTTTACAACAAACCATCAACGTGGTACCGGTTCCAAGTAACCAATGATAGTGTTGTGCCCAAAGTCGCATCGCATTGGACGGTACGTGGTTCGAAATTCAAACACGTGCCATGACCCCGTTTCGTACTGAACAGAACGTGACGCGTGTATACCCGTCTCCCTCGCACCAATAAACAATTTATATATAGAAAAAAGAGTGCAGCTATATGTTTTTTCTTCCTCAACTAAAATGGTTGGGTAATAAACTTGTATTGTGCATTAGTTGAGTTGTATTAGTAGACTTTTAGTAATCTTCTTAAGGCTTATATTTCAATGGTGTAATGCAATTTAGAAATTTCGACGCGGAAAGAATGGCGGTTGTTTCTTATATAAATAATTCATTCGATTTAACTTATCATATAGCCTGAATGATGTGCGAAACTACTTTTTGTTTGTGTATCATGTTCTCTTGTCTGTGTTGTATCTGTGTAGTATATTTCTTTAGATGGCAGAATAAAAGTTGGTCACAGCCTATTTGTTGTCACGAAGTTATTTAGTTTTTTTTTTAATAAAGGAAAATAAGTATTGTATGATGTTTGTTAATTTATTTCGTAAATATTTTTAGGAAAATATTAACTATCCAATTGAAGTCAACATTTTTTTTTCAATATTCATAAAATATATATTTGTTTTGACTTTTTTTTAAACAAAGTTGAAAAATCTTTGTTCTAGTCATGTTAAGCTTTTCTTATAATATACTATGTATATAGATGTAATATCCAAAATAATATTACGCGATATAACTGAGTCATATAACAAATCGATTTTCGATTTAACGCTAACCGCTTTAAAAACCAGGAACTTTATTAAATATTAAAAAAAAAAAACATCTCTTGTGTTTCATAGTACATTAATCGATAGGCTGTATACACTTTAATCATTGCGATGCAACCCACTGTACCTGCTGCGGTCAGATCCACCTCGGGCGTTTGATATGTGTCATGTGTCATGCCACCACTCTTAGTTAATTGCATTTGACCAGACGTAAGTCAAAGGAGGTTTTAATATTTTTTATTAGATATATTTTTTGGAACACACCGAGTCGATTAATAAAGAAAGTAATATGTTTTAGCAAATTTGATTCTAATTCTTTTTTTACTCTCATTTTGTTGATAAATATTTTTGATTTTTGATAAAATATTTTTTTTTAAAATTTGAACATATCACTTGAATATAGATAATAAATTAAATATTTTTTTTCTAATCCGGTAATAATGACGAAACTTTTTTATATAATATTTATATTTGAATGTGTGGATATGCGATACAAAACTCAACGTCGCACTTCCTTTTGGTGATGTGGGAAAATAAAAAAATAAAATATATTATAGCAATGACGGTCAAACAATGTGGGACGTGGACGATCGATATCAGATAATTTTTATTCGTCACTAGCGACCTGCTCGCGGCTTTGCCACTTAGGTAAACTGAATCGCGTTCGTTTCGATATGTTATACGAAATCACATTGTACATGTATTTACACTTGTATTTATTCTAATATACATTTTTTTTAAACTAAAAGTAGCCTAAGTTACTTCTTATTACATCAGCTACCTGTCAGTGAAAGTCCCGTCAAAATTGGTCCAGCCGTTTCAAAGATTAGACGAAAGAAACGGACAAACAGACAAAATTTTATAAACTTATTTTGGTAAATGTACCGTGTATACATTCATATGCATATAGCAAAAAGCTGTTATTTTAATATTACAAACAGACTACAATTTTATTTAAGTATTAGTATAAACTTGACTACTAACTATAATAAACAAGTTGCTTTTGCAAGGCTTGCGTTGCAAGGCTTTTTTTTATTCCTCCTTTGTGCGTGATTCTGTATTAGATGTTCCAGGTCTATATATATATACTATATAACAAACAAACTTTTAATTCAAATCCGTCCAGCATGGGCGTAGAAAAGGGGGGCCGTGCCCACCCCAGAGTAATCTGGTGCCGACCCTAGAATGTTCATTACCAAAACCAATAGGGGATCTCTGTATATTATGTGTGACATGGCTCCCGTTTTGTTTTTAGAAATCAATATTAGCTTAAGAATTATGCTATATAGTATACCTTCCTATGTATTTTATAAATGTGTGACAAGATGTATTTTTTTTAAGAAATCAAAGTCTTTAATAACACATACGAGAATACCAGACACGAGCTTACTGAGCTTTGTCCGGCTTTTTTTTTTTTTTTGAATGACAAAATGCTTTTGACCGCAAACGTTCGCCAAATGCGACACCACAGCGTCCTTAATTGTTTAAGCGCTTTCATAATATTGTGTACACGTGTACATATTTTTTTCTTACTGCATTATAGCATTCAGTCAACAATGCCTTTTGAGACATGAGAAGGAAGAAGGAATTATTAGTATTAATTTTTTGTTGACGATGGATAATTATCCTTATTTACGTGTTTTATTATAGAGAAATCATAACTATCGTTTATTATTTAACTAAAGCTGTTTTGAATAAAATCTAAAAGGGTTTTCTTAAAAATAGTTGTCCTTTTATATATTATGATACATCTATATTAAAAATGTAAGCTATATATATATATATATATATATATATATATATATATATATATATATATATATATATATATATATATATATATATACATATACTACTTTATATAAGTTGTCATCGTGAACCTCTCTGAAATATATAATAGACTATTGAATAACATATATAGGTATTTTGACCTTGACGAATAAGGAAATGGCATCCTACGTTATTGCAAATGGCTGCCTCTTAATGTCGTTATTACTTTAAATATAATACAAAAATATTTATTTAAGCTTTTTATTTTGTTCAATTTTTTGTAAGTACCAATTTTTTTTAATTTGTATAATATTATAGATTATAAAATAGTTATAGCATATTTGTTTTTTTTTTACGTTTTAGCATAATAATAATTATACTTATGAGCAGTAAATATTAATTGTTACAAAATATTGGTTTTTATATCGGTATTACCATAGATACGATTTTATACTTAAAAATAAAAAAAATAAATAAAAAAGTTTAATGCTCTATTCATACTTTCCCGCGCTTTTAATATTTTTTTGATTTTTGACATTTATAGTTTGAGAAAAATACAATTAAAACAACAAAAATTACAATTACAAAGCTTGTGAAATAAATATTTTTTAATTATTTAAATCAAGTGTCTTAGCAGAGAGAGAGAGAGAGAGAGAGAGAGAGATAGAGAGAACTTGTAATAAGACTCCGTACGCCATTTGAAAGGTAAACAAATAGTTTTGTAAAATATAAACATTATTAACTTATATATATATTATTAACTTAAATAAATTATATAATAATAATAAATTAAAATATATATTATTAACTTAATTACATAATAACGCTTATAATACTAAATAACAACACGAGATTTATACAAATAATAATAATAATTTTCTTCCAAATAGTAGTACTTCATAATAGTAGTAGCTTATTGTTTTTGTGTTTTGGTTGCCATAGCAACGTGTATGTCACTTTATACAGAAGTTATTTGTGTTGTTTAAACCTATGGTAGTGTGTGTAATGCTTTATTTATTGATTTAATGTACTTTATAAGCGTTATTATTGAACAATATTAGGTCTAAAGTTCTTGCTTCATGTATTGCTAAGCTTGCTATTTTTTTATTGCTTCTCGTAATGACGTACTCGTCGTATCTCGTATGTATGTACTTTTTTTTTTGGTAACTATACATCCATGTGGTAATTAAAATTAGCTACGACGTTATCATTAAACTCGTTATAAAATAAAAAAAAATATCCAAATAAAAATAATAATTTTATAAAAATTTCAAAGATATTTTTAAAAAGTTTTAGCTTTTAGCTAAAAAAAAACACGAATTATAAAAGCATATATAAATATATTATACTTAATATAATCAGATATTATTTCATTTTGTACTTAAATATATAAGCTTCAAATATAAGCTTCAGCACGGTAGGCTGGAAATCTAGTGTCAAGCGCTCTCCACTTGTTGTCCACAATTTCATTCATTGGGTGTTTTGATGCGGGGTTCAACGCTGCTGCTTTGTATTTCCATAACCAGCATCAGCATCTGTTAGCTTTATATAAGGTGTGTCAGACTCCAAAATTAATTATAGTCTAGAACATTCCCAAACCTAATAGCTATGCTTAAATAACAGAATAGTAAAATGGAATCCGGTAGTTCCGAAGATATGTACCAACAGACGGACAGACAGACAGCAGCGGCATTATCTCGACTTTGAGATACTGTTGAGTGGCGCAACTTAACGTCACCTTGTATTGAAATAGCGATGGAAGTATTTATTATTATAAGGTATCTAGTTGATTATATAGGTATCTATTTTGAACAAATTTTTTTTAGTCTTCTAGTCTAGTCTTTTTTTAGTCTAGTCCTATCAAAACTCTCTATTCTACACCTTTGCGGACCTTTTTTATTTTCCTAAAGCAAAAGAATACTTACTATAGCGGTTATAAACAGATGCGGTCACTGCGCAACGATGATTATTAAAATATTATTTTAAAATGCTCACAGTCATATTCCTTTGTTGTTATAGCAAAATTTTATTATTATTTAAATAACATTGAATCTTAATACTTTATTAAAAAAAACGGGTATCGTTAAAAATGACCGCGTAAATTTACAAATCCTACCTTCTTTGTTATATTATCTATGTACTTTATTATTTAAATATATAAAGCCTATTATTTTTAAAACGTGATAAATATGAAATACCTCTCAAAATAATATTTTTAATATAATAATTGTCACTAAACAATAATTAACATTTATTATTTATTTAAAATAAAATATGATCACTATTGGGATTTTTAGGATTTGGCCTTCGGCTTCATTTTGGGCGGTTTAATAATAGACCCGATACTCTTCCTCTTCATCATGGCCGCCCGTTTTTTGGCAGGTGTTTTCATTGATTTGACAGATTTGGTTTTATCTTTTTTCTTTTTGATTTTTTTTGGAGCGTCGTCTTCTTTTTCTTTCTTTTTTGACGTTTTGGCAATTTCCACTTTTTTTAATTTTTTCTCAATGTTATTATTCTCGGTTTCTTTTTTTGCGGGTTTTTTAACTTTAGCCTTAGGTTTATCTTTCGAGTTTTCGGATGTATCAGACACTTTCTCCTTCTTTGGTTCTTTTTTCTTTTTCTTTTCCATTTTATCTTTGCCAGCTGCCAGCTTGAAGGATCCAGACGCACCGACGCCCTTAGTTTGCACAATGGTTCCCAATTCCACACTAGTTTTCAAATATCTCTTAATAAGATGATTAATTTTCTCGACATCAACTTGATACTTTATTTCTATATACTTTTTGATGGCATACAAAGAGGTACCTTTGCGACTTTTCAAATCGACTAACGCCTGGTGTATCATTTCCTTTGTAGTTATTTTCTTGGGATCATGTTTTTTAAACGTTTCCGCTGTTGGACTTTTCGGTGGTTTCTTGGTTGTTTTTTTCGGCAATGCCGACTGCATCTCGATGTCCGAGCTGTCCGACATTTTTGTTGTTAATGAGACGAAACCGGTAGCGTTTGATTCGTTCACTATGGTAAACTTAAGCTATACCGTAGCGAAAGCCTCTATGTATAATAATTTTTGGGGGTAGATGAAATAAACACTATTTAATACTGTTACATTTTAGATACTATATAAACTATGTTTTTTTTTAAATATCTATAATAAACTATGTTTTTTTTAAATCACTAATAATTATATATAAAATTGTCGTGTATTTTTTTTTATTTGAATTTTGTCTTGACCATTTTCCCGAATACGTCTTGTAATTTTTTTATTCGTTTCAAATGATCACGTTTAATAAACGTATCAAAAATATATGTAGAAAAGTTGTGCTACAAATATATACATGTATAGATATATATAAAATGTAATTTATTAATATTTTAAAATTGTGACTATAATTGTTATTTATAATAACTTACATTATTAGCCTTTGGTCTTTGACATATATAATAATAATCTATGAATTTAGGCAAATTTATCAAAAATATATTTACTGTATTATAAAAATATGTTTAATAATTTAAATAATAAACGTCCTAAATTAATATTCTGTTATTTTTTCTGTTCATTATAGTTCTTTTTTAAATAAATATTATAAAAGTCTCCCTAGCCAAACTTAACTATAATAATAATAATAATAAATCATTTATTTAAACAAGTTTCTTACAATCTAGTGGATTGTAGTGATTGGAGCCTCCTTTTAAGCATGATATTGCCTGTACCAGGAGACTCCGCTCTTCCATTACCATAAAAATAACAGAAACCTTAATCTTAGATCTATATATATATAGATTATTAAATTCTTTTTTTTTACAATTTAATATACTATTAATTTATTCTAGTTTATTTTATTTACTGTTCTTAACAAAACAAATCATGTGTAGGTGTGTGTATTATAGAGTAATTGTGGATATGTATAATTAAGGCTATTTAAAATGCTGAAGAAGCGCTTCAGTTTCCTCATAACCTAGTGGTGCCAGCCATTCTTTAACCTTTTTCTTACATTCATAATATAGCATGGGGTATAAAGTTAGTATTTTATTTATTTTATTATACAAGATACAAGACCGTGACTCATACTGAATGCTAGTAAATAAGGTTTTAGTTCCTGAGGTATGGGCTATTATAACTATGTTAATAGTTTTTATTGTGTAGCTTATATAATTTTTTTAAATATAAGAAACCTAGTGTTAAGACACTCCGTTCCCCGTCGTAGTAAATACAGTGTGAAGCTAAAAATAAACATAGAAATATTTTTTTTCTTTTTTGGTCACTAATTATATATAAGCGTTTAATTAAATTATAATACGTATATTGGGAGAATTTATTTTACCTGGAATTGGTTTAAAGTTGATTTGTATGCGGTTAAAGTAGGAGCGGGAGGTATAAGAGCGAGATGTTTTTTAGTTTCTTGAGCCTATCTACAACTAGCATCAATACATTCTAGAAAGTACTTTGAAGCTAATAGACTCGTTTGTGATTCAGTGTTGGTAGAGATAGATGCTCTCTTTCTTTACCACAGTGAAGGTTCAAAGGGCTCTTAATCAAAATATTCTTTATTTCAATATGCTATTACAAGCACTTTCGACTGACATTAATGTCAATTAACATAAGTGTCAGTATTGTCAGTCCTACTAGAAGCTACCACCAGCTCGGAGGGCAGTTCTGCTGAGAGGAGCTGGCGAGAAACTCGACAGTTGCTCTTTTTTAATGTTATTTTACAATATATTTACAACTGTGGTTAGCCTCCCGAATGAGCATCAACAGTACTAACTCCACACACACACACACATACACACACTAACATCCGTGTAATATTCATGGAGTGAATAATATACTTTCCCTAATAATATGTTTTTTATGTTGACGTTTTGCGTCGCATAAGTCTGTAACTTAAAACTACTAACTGCAATTAAGAATAAATAAAACAAAATAAATTAAAAAAGTTATTTTATTATAAATCTGCCGATTTTCGATATAAAATTTTACAAATTCCTTTGTTTCAAACTTAAACAACTAAACGTTAAAAATGCATGCATAATGTCTATCAAAAAGGAACGTAACAGAATAAAAAATATATACTTTTTTTATAGTTAACAATGCAAAAGCATTAAAACCCACTGCCAACAGAAACAGATAATATATGCATACATATATAAAAAAAATATAATGTCATGACTGCAAAAAAATACTTTATTTATAAAATTTATACATAATAAAAAATATTCCAAAGCCAGAAATATTATATATTACGATACCCTTCTTTTTTAATTTTAATTTTTTTGTCCCTAAATTTAAAATGAGCAGTAATCACATTTAATACATTTTAGTTAGGCATTACATTTACACCTTATATGACAAATTTTAATATATCATTATAAACAAAAAATATTAAAAAAAATTGTGCTATAAATATATACATATATAGATATATATAAAATATGATTTAGTAATATTTTTAAATTGCGACTATAATATATAAAAATAATCTATAATAATAATCTATCATATAAAAATAATCTATGGATTCAAGCGAATATGGCAAAGTTATATTTAATGTATTTCTGTTTTTTTTTAATAAAAATTACTTTTATCTGTGGCTTCTCTTGTAAAAAAACAATTTTTTTATTTAATTAAATTAATTATTATCTTATATATTATAGTATTCAATGACAATAATAATAAATAAATGACAAAATAAAACAATTTATACTGCACAAAATTAGACACTGCTCAAAAATAATTTAAAAAAAAATAAACTTGGACTATAGTAAAATTATATAAATACATAAATACATATATGTTTTATTAAATCACTATTTATACTTAAATTACATATATGTATATATACATATATATACTAAAATAATCCCTTGGCTTTACTCTCTGCAGCGAATTTCCTCACATGGACAATGTAGTCCAGCATGACCGTCGCGAAAGCGGCATCTAAGACGAATTGGGGTATTTTACCTGGAAAAGAAAAAAACAACGGTTAAGTGCGTGTCGTTACAGCGAGAGTTCCGTACCAAAATTTCGTACAATATATAAAAATCGGCAAACTTAAATTTGCGGGCGTATGTGCTTATTTTGTATGAACTAAACTACAGATATAAGTTTGCCATGGATTTTTCCAATTTTTCAGACATTTTCCTATGTTTGTACATTATTTTTAACTTTACGTCAACGAGAAGTAACCTATAGCATTAATTACGCGATTAGTTTAAGCTTTAAGCTTATTATTATTATTATATTTTGGCGTTCTTAGTTTTATTTTCCTACTAGGTATAAATAATTTTTATTTATTTTAATTGTTTCAATGGACCTCTTTGCTAAACTCTTTAGTACGTTATTTTATTGTGAAAAATACTATGCTGTCATCTGTCGTAGTTTCAAATTTAATTATTATATAATACAGAGGACCGTTGTGGCGCAGGGACATAGCCTCTGCCTGTAAACGCGACGATTTGTATCCACAAATTCGATTCCCGCTCGGGGAGAATGAATGATTTTCATTTTCTTCTATTGGCAACAAGGCAAAACGCGGCGTTGAGTTCCGCCGCTCAACACGCAATGCCTTAAAGAAAGACGGAAAGCGAGGAACGGAGTGTCTTAACACTAGGTTCTTACGGTTCCCTCTGCCTACCCCGCCATGTGCGGGATACAGCGTGAAGCCAATTTAATTTACAATTACTATATGCTTTTTCTCCATCTGCGAGTTAAGCTCCGTTACCATTTCTACAACAGTGTAGACCTATGTATCTACACCGCCATGAGCCAGAAACCAAACTGATAATGACTCCGATTTATCCTTTATACGGAACCCTAAATTATTCAAATTAAATATAAACTTAATAAGAATAGAAACGCTACCTTTTAAATCACAGCACATTAGCCACTGGAAGACGGTCCTCTGCTCGATTTTTCCATCGGCTGTTTCAACAGCTTTTGGCGTTAAACTCCAACACCCGACCTTGTTGTGACCTCTGGAATTAGAGAGACGAGACTACTTAGCTTATTCCATGGATTCAGAAGGGAGAGGGGGGGTTTGTAGGGGGAGGGATGTACTTTAAACCCAAGTGCAGGTACAAAGGAGTGTCTTTAAAATGCATTAACACTGACCTCCACTAATAGATTATTAAAAAAAAAATCATATGTAAAGAAAAAAATTGCAATGTTTAATAAAATTGAGAATTAGAGTGTCTTTACATTACGTTATCTGTTATATGCGAGATACAACGTTAAGTTATTTAATTTTTTTTTAACGTAGCTGTCACCAATTAAGCCATATATTACAATAAAAATTAGTTACTATCAATTTAAAATATTTTTAAACGTGTTTATTCCGTACTAAGGAAAGATAGTTCATATAAAAAATAGAACATTCCGGGATTTAAACCCGCACCTCTTGTCGTCCGTCCTTATACGCTTGTAACTTATATATATTGATAATTTCCACTATACTAAGAAAAAGTAGCGTCAAATATTTTTATTATTACTTAATCGAATCTTTATTCTCTCCGCCACGATGACGTCATGCGTCATCCTTAGAAAAAAAATGACCTATCTCAAGCAATTGCATGTTAGTGAAGGATTTTTTTATAGTAAATTTGTAACAATAAATTACTTAAAATAATTTTTA
Source organism: Dione juno (assembly GCA_037127375.1). NCBI lineage: Eukaryota > Metazoa > Arthropoda > Insecta > Lepidoptera > Nymphalidae > Dione > Dione juno. The sequence goes on from JAXRJS010000093.1 coordinate 1,291,016, forward strand.
AGTTGCTATATACAATAGTATACTTTTATCTATACTAATATTATAAGGAGGATAGATTTGTATGTTTGTTTGTAGTGAAGAAACTCAAAAACTACTAGACTGATTTTGACGAAATTTTAAATGGGGAGAGCTTAAGCCCCAAGAAGTTACAGGCTTTTTATTGTGAGGGTAGACGGGGGTAAAATGGACCATAAAAATTTTGTATATAAGATATCGTTAATTTTCAAGTGAGAGATATGAAATTTAGTTTCAACGAACCTTAACCTATACTGTCTAAACTAAAATGTATAAATACATCCTTAAAAGTTTTGGGAGAACATCAAATTCGCTATACCTGCCTGCCATTCTTTGACGAGTTCCCGAGTGTTCTTCTATAGCTATTTACGTATATCCCAAAATTACCCCAATTATTTTCAACCCAATATCCCATACAAATTGAAACGTCCACCTCCACTCACCTGACCATATCCCTCTGCGGCGGGTACCCTGGCACCTGTACACTGACACCGCTCGTCATGTAGCTGTGCGGGTTGGTGTCCACGACCGCCCCCTCCGCCGACAGCGCGGCGCTCCGACGCAAGATGATGAAGTCGCGAGGCGCTATGATCCCGCGACCTCCGCCGGCTGTCACCTGATACGAGAGATCGATGCCGGGACCTATTTCCTGGAGAGAAGAGTGTACGAGGTGAATACTTTTTGCAAAGATGTCATATGGAAATAACTAATGTATGGAGCATAAACACGCATAGGCATACTCTATAGAAGATTCTATAGCAGCATGCCACACGATTGCGTACTAGAAACTCGCATGCTACATGCCACGCAGAGGTACACCAGAAGTACGTATGCCACTCAGGCAAACGCTTGTATTGCGACTGCCATACAGGATCATCCCAGAAGCGCTGACGTTAGGTATATAGTTAGTCCCTAGTTACTTCTTCAAATCCTGGAGTCTATACTTCTATAGTAATACTACATACATATATAGTATTTAGGTATTAGTTGAATCCCGCTAATATCAGGTAGTGGCTCGAATTGAAAATATTCTTATTTTGGATAGTCCATTTATTGGGCCGGCGGGCTATATAGGCTATATTGTATATAGCCTATGCTTTACATCACGTTAATCGTTTCAATGTAAACCTGTCACACTGAGAGGTATCACGTGTCACGTGTCATATACCGCTCTTTATCAATTTGCTTAATTTTGCGGGCCAAGCTGCAGGTAAAAGCTAGTTTTTAAAGTTCCGTACTTTAAAACGAAAAACTCTTATGGCATCACTCTGTTGTCTGTCCGTCTGTCTGTCGGCCAAGAACATTTACCTGGATACTTAATATGGTTGTATTTTAAAGCACAGAAAAAATCAAGTTTCTCAGTCAACGTTATCAAAATATATGAGCGTTTATGATTATTTTTTTTGCTTTTTGTATGAAAATTTTTTCGATTTTTTTTTTTGAATTTTTATGAAAAGATTTTCAAACGACCTTTTAAAAATTTTTAGATATGACGGAAAAAAAATTAAAATCATTACAAACTTATTTGTGTAGTTTATTTCGTACAAAATGAGTGAATATTGAGCAAATTTAAGTTTGTAAATTTTTATACACTGTACTTTCCGATGAACTACAATTTATGAAATTGGTACAGAACCCTCGGTGCGGGAGCAATACTCGCGCTTGTCTAACATTCTTAAGTATGAATTGAACTAAATACCTTGATTAATTCACTCTTCAATATGGTGGGATTCCATTCGGGTAGCTTAGTTAAATTATTCTTAAACTCCTCAAACAGAAACTTCGCTGGACAATCTACTATACCCTGAAAAAAAAACATTGAGTTTAAAAAAAAACTCTTAAGTACAGAGAAAAAAAAAAGTATAAAAAAATGTCTCTTAAAAGGCACGGACAAGAGGTGTGTGTAGAGAATATGTAATAATAATAAATAAAAAAATATTATATATATATATATATATATATATATATATATATATATATATATATATATATATATATATATATATATAACACCGTAGCGGCACAGCGGGCCCGAAGCGGGAAAGATCGTGAGTTCATTACCGACTTGGAATATTGCTATTATGTTTTTTTTAACAGAGAGAAACTAGTATAGACACTTCTCCACTTCCCGTCCAAATTGGAGACATTCCGTGTTGGGTGGCGGAACTCAACGCCGCGATTTGTATATCGGAGGGGAGAGGGGGGAAATGAGGGACTTATATGTGATAAAAAAAATGTTCTGGCAAGACTAGATGGCTTTGAGTAGTGCCACTCAACTGTTTCCATCTCTTCGGGCCATCGGTACCATCGGGCTGGTCTGATAATGGATATCAGACCAGCCCGATGGTTACCATATTATTATTCACCTGATCTACGTATAATTGAATATACAGGATGAACATCACCATCATCAGGGCAATCCTGTTGCCGGAACAAGTAAATCAAATAATTGATTGGCTAAAACATCAAAGTATCATCGTATCGAGAATCGAACCCGCACCTCCCGTACCACCAAGTGTATTAAGTATATATACTTACAGAGAACCTATACACTTTGCCGAACTGCTCCGTCTGTTTCGATTCAACAATATCTCCTTTCTGGCTGCCCCTCTTCTCCAGCCTCCAGTTGGACAGGCCGAGCGTTCTGTAGGCGTTCTGCAAACTCTCCTCCGCCATATTCTTGTATTCGTCTATCTGGAAGTAAATTACACACACACACATATATATATATATATATATATATATATATATATATATATATATATATATATATATATATATATATATATATATATATATATATATATATTATTAATGTTCTATAATATATTTTATAGGCCGTTGAAAGCCAAGTCTTGTAACGTCAATTTACATTGTCAAGAGTAAGTTGTGTCAGTGCTACAGGAAGCTCGGCATCCACTTCTTGAGTGGTGGAGAATAAATAATTCAATACCTCCCCCCCAACTCCCCCCCCCCCCCCAATTAAAATCGAACCCAATACCGATGTGATATTTTATTACTTTTTATTTTATTTTCCACGATCTTTTTTTAACATCACATGTGATGACCTAGTGTTAAGACACTCCGTTATCCGCTTTCCGCCTGTATTCGAGACATTGCGTGCTGAGTTGGAGAACTCAAAGCTTCAATGACCAATTGCATGTGAGGATAGAAAAATTATTTATTCAAACAACACACCAACGGAAATTGAACCAGCATCCGTCACGTTAACAGTCCCACTGCGCCACGATAGACTCAATGATAATTAATAATTGATTTAAAATCGATATTCGATAATGAATTGTGTTCAATGTCAGGGGTCAAAGATTATTATTACAGATTATATTTATTTTTATATTACACTGTAACAGAGACGGTTGCGGGTTCGAATCCCACGCTCTGGTAAGAGGCCGCTAGGTGTCGAAATTAGGCGGAAAGTGGGGAACGGAGTGTCTTAACACTAAGTACCCTCTGTCTACCCTGCTATATGCGGGATACAGCGTGAAGCAATTTTATTTTAAATTTATTCCATAAATATTAAATGTAAATAATATACGATAATTGTACATACATAATCAGATAAAAAAAAATTAAACCAAGTGTGTTATACTAAACGTTAAACTACAGGTACTAAAAAATTCCGATAGAATATGGAAGAGTTTTATTTTAGATAGAATCCCTCCTTAGTCTCCTTACATTTGCCCAGCTAATTGTATGACAAAGTGCGGCGTTAAGTTCCGCCACCAAACACGCATCTCCCGAACTAGACCGGAAAATGCCTTGACCGCAGTTTTATACAGGTTTAGGGTTATACTGGGTTAAAGCGAGAAGCTGCTGGAGAAATTGTTTAACCTTATTTTTTTTTTAAATTAAAACAATAAATATATACTAATAATGTTTTTATGAAACATTATCAAATCAATTATTATTTAATAATTATCGAACCATTTTATTTATATAGTATGCTATAAAAAAAATCGATTTCATCAGTTACATTATACATCTTCAGATTAGTAACAGCTGCAACACATTAAATTAAAGGGGTCGAGACCTTTTTATCAACGTCATGTCCTATTTATGCATATATATATATATATATATATATATATATATATATATATATATATATATATATATATATATATATATATATATATATATATATATATATATGTATATATATGTATATGTATATGTGTATATATATATATACACATATACATATACATATATATACATATATATATATATATATATATATATATATATATATATATATATATATATATATATATATATATATATATATATATATATATAGTAGTTTTTTTTCTAAAATAAAAGTAGCCCAAGTTACTCTTTATAACATCAGCTACTTATCAGTGAAAGTCCCGTCAAAATCGGTCCAGTCGTTTCAGAGATTAGCCGGAACAAACAAACTGACAGACAATTGTATTTATTAGTATACTTAGATATGGATTTATATATTTTATTGGAGTCAACGTAGCTATTATGAAAGTTTCATTGAAATAAATAGCTTATATATAAATATATGATAACAGTGTTTTAACCTGGCATGTCTTTAACTGCTTTTATATGTGGATATGAGGGGACCAAGTGTTAAGACACTCCGTTCTTCCAAACAATTGTGATTGGTCAAATTGTACATTTTTTTTATTATTTCTGATATCTAAAGGATTGTAACACGCTTTAACCCGTTTTATCCCGAGACACTCGTAGTGTTCAGACTCTCCGTTCTCCACTATACGCTTAAATTCGAGACACTACGTGTTGATTTGTGTAATTCATATTTCAATATTGGTTTTATTGAATAAAAGTTATATATAAAGGACCAAATATGAGAGTGTACTCCACTTATCTAAAGGGACGCGGGTTTAATTCTTTTTATGTGCTTTGTATAAAATTTAATATTTTCTATAAATCTTATTAATTTTATCGTTGAAATTATAAAAAAATAAGTTTTCTTTTTTAATTTTAGCTGTCAAAATAATAAAAAACTTACTGTCAACCATTCAGCCTTAAACGGTTCATTGCTACTTTTATTGAATATAGATTTCATAATATTGGCTATGGAGAAGCCCAGAATGCTCATGCTGTTCAGCTTCTTCTCCAATTCTTCTTCAGTACCAACATTTTCCAATTCCCCAATATGCTGTTCGATATCTTTATCAGAAATAGCGGGAATTTCCGATGAGGATGCCATTTTTTATAATTTTTTAAGCACTGATTCAACTATATTAATCCTAAGATTAATATTCAATCTGTTTTATATTGAAATATTGTATTTAAAAGCTTGAACGTTGTATCTATTGTGAGGACGAATATAAAATGAGATTTATTTAATAAATACTACTATAAATTGTATTATAAATGATTAATTACTTTAATATATTAAGACACTTATTTTTTGTTAGAAATATTTTATATTACACAAAAAAAAAAACTATAATTAACATTAACGAGATCAAGCACCGTAGCAAATTTGTTAACAAAAACTTTATACTTTAATTACATTCCGTATTTATAAATTTTACTAACATTATAGACGGTAGATAACCTATACGTACTATATATATATATACAGTCCCGTCTACAACACTAATTGGAGAGAGAAATAAAAAAAAATACTTAAAGCTATATCCGTGATGACGTCACGCAAATATTAAAAAAAAACCATATACAATATCTGTATACTAATAATATACATAAGAACACTCAAATAGATTCATTTTACTCCAATTTAAAGGTTAATTTTTAACATTATTATCCTATATGGCAATAACTAAACAACGATTACTACAAAACAAAATCCTAACAGACCTACGTACAAAGTGTTTGTTATACAACCTTCTAGATACGGCAAAAAAAATAATATCTCAATATAAAATATATATATATAAAAATATCACTATAGCCAATGTAAATGCAAACACGTGCGCACGCCACGCAGTATCGCGTCCGACTGACGAAAACGTATGACAAATAAAAACTGGTATCATAAAATAAATAAAGCTATACATACTTACAGTCTACAAGTAAAAGTAATTTTTATCTTTTGGAGAATGTGGAGAAGAAGACACTTTAATGTTATTTTAACGTATTGTTTTTGGCTTCACGATGAGAAGCTCTAGTGTCAAGACACTCCGTTCTCCGCTTTCTATGGGCGGGAGAATGATGAAATGAAATTAAATAATTAAGCATCAGAAAGAAATCAAACCTTGTCCCACTGCTTCCTTTTTCTGCTTCCGTTGGTAATAAAAGTCGGTAATTGAGTACGAAAAAAAAAATTCTATAAAAAAATTATAATATAGTCATAATGGCCGTTGTGGCGCAACAGCTGAGCGACAGTCGTGGGTTCGATTCTCATTTAGTAATAATGATTTTTTTTACTCTCCTCTCTCTGGTAACAAGATTGAAGCTCTGTGCTGAAATTCGGACACTCAGCACTCAAACTGGGAACGTAGTGTCTTAACACTAGGTTCCCTCTGCCTATCCTGCTATATGCGGGATACAGGGTTCACTTCAGCTAAAAAAATATTAAAATTGGATTTGAATCTAGCGCCACCGCGTATATTTTAAAACAACTGCGTTATAAGAATTAATTATTCTTTTTATTATAATAAATTATTATCATTAATAATATGCTTTTCCTTAGACATAAATGTATAATATTACAAAAACTACTTAAATACGGATTTACAGAGTTTTTGCTCAATATTCAAGTCTAATATAAAATATTAAATTTAAATATCTAATAATAATATTAATAATATTAATTTTTATTGAACGCGCTAGTCTCAGGAACTACTGGTACGAATAATTGAATAAATATACAAAAGGTAAAAAAAATATATTTAAGCTATTATTTCTTTTTTTTCTAGTCTTTAAAGTCGGTTAAAATCTCGTACAAAGTCTCCGTTACATACATACATACATACATACATACGACATAAGCTAAGAACAAAAGGTGTTAAGCAAACTTTTTGAGTCCATTTAGCGAGAAAAGCTATATATAATATACGAGGCTATATAGGCTATATTATTACATATACCTATATACCTCTTCGTCAGAATTACCTCGTTGTACTAAGAATATGTTATCTTGGACAAGCTATTTTGAATCATCTAAAGTCTACCTCCAGCTCGGAAGGCAGTTCTGCTTAGAAGAGCCAGCAAGAAACAACAGTTGCTCTTTTATCTAATTATCAAGGCAAGCGAAGCAGCGGGTAAAAGCTAGCTAGCTGACTAATACAAACAGTAAATATGTGCATACATTACAAGAGGCCAAAGTCCATAAGTACATATCACGATAAGTATATTTGCCCTTTATCCCTAGCGGGTTAGTCAGAGAGGACGGAGCGCCAAACGCTGCGGATCCCTGCACACCTCTCACGCCTAGTCCACTGACATTAACCTCTTCATACATGCTCTCCGGGGCGTCCTCATGCTTTTACGTGACCCTCCTCCAGTATCTTCGACACTGTGTTCTCGAAGGTCAACCGAGGTCTCCCCGTACCTTTCATACCATTCACTTTTGCATCATACCTATATATTTTTTAACATTCTTTCCTCGCTCAATCTCTTGTGGAGGACGTATATACAGATATAAAAATGAATAATTAAGTATAATATATATATATATATATATATATATATATATATATATATATATATATATATATATATATATATATATATATATATATATATATATATATATATATATATTTATAATTTTTATATATTAGCTTCTACGCTGTATCCTGCATTAAGCCACTCCGTTCTCCGCTCTCCACTTTTTTTTTTCTTGAGTGGTGGAAAATGAAAATCACTCATTCTCTCCGAGTGGGAATCGAACTAACAACTGTCGCGTTTAAACACAGACGTCGTGCCGCTGGGCCAAAGAAATTTAATTTTCAATATTTTTTAAATTCTGTTATGTATTTAATGATAAATAAATAGTAAAAAAAATACAAAGTAGTTTGAAAAATATCATGGTCAAGTGCGAGTTGAGCTCTCGCACCGAGTGTTCTGTACTAATTTCACAAATGTAGGCCAACGGGAAGTAACAATTTGAAAAATTGACAAACTTAAATTGGCGGTCGTATGCACTAATTTTCTATGAAATGAACTACACATATGTATGTTTGTAATGATTTTTTTCCATAATATAGGCACATATAAATACGGGTATTATATGTGCCTATATTGCCTAATTTCATGATTAAGTAGGTAATTGATTACACAACACATTTTCATACAAATGCCGTAAACTAAACGAAGTATATACGAAGCTCGTATCTTTGGCTCACATTACCTTAGAGAAGTATAACTTTTTTTTTTACAAAAATAACAATGACAGACAGACAGACTGACGGACAATAGAGGGATCCTATAAGGATTCCGTCCTTTTCACTTGAACTACTGAACCCTAAAAACAAGCTTAAAACCACGTTTTGTCTTCCTGGCAAGATTAATCTTGTAGAATTATTGGAAGATATTGGGTTCGAATCCCACGAGGGATGAAGTAATTGAATGGGGAAAGCGGAGAACGGAGTGTCTTCACAATAGGTTCTCTCCGCCTACCCTATATGCGGGATAGAGCGTGAACGTGAAAACAAGCTAACACACGCGTCTTAATAATAAAATGTCGAGTGGTTTCCTTGGTAAATGCCATAAATAAGAGCGCTGTCTTAATAATTATCATATAATCTTTAAAATTAACTATATATGAAACTTTTTCAAGTATGTATATAAAATTTGCGTACAAAGTTTATATTTAAATTATATATTTGAATAGATGTTACATACGTATACAGTTATAAACATATAATAATGTGCACGTAGCGGGATTTTTTTATGTGGTTTTCTAAAGAATTATCAAATATATTTTTTAATTATTAAATATATATATATATATATATATATATATATATATATATATATATATATATATATATATATATATATATATATATATATATATATATATATATATATATATATATATATATATATATATATATATATATAAAGCGTACCCGTGAAAAGCGCGTTGCCACGGACCCGTACCCGTGGAAAGTCGGAAACGGAGTGTCACAACACTAGGTTCCCTCTGTCTATCCTGCTATATGTGGGATACGGGGCGTGAAGCTAAAAAAAATCACTATAATACTGACAGAGCATTGCAATGACGACACTGCGTTAGATACGCATCACTATCGACTGATACGGATAGATAGTTAATCTCAGTCAGTGACATAGTAACGTTTGTAGGTACAGGATAAAGGGCACAAATATATATATGTATATATATATTATTATTTTTTTTTTTTTCTTCGGTTCGGTCATAAGATCTGTTATCCATTATAGTCTACGTCACAATGTAATCTTCAAAAATATCAACGGGAAAGTCCCGAAACACAAAAGCCTATACAGATTATAAAACATTTAGCATATTTCTCGGTGTATAGCACACTGACACCAAGTGTCATGTGGTAGAATTTTATTAGCGTTTAACGCTTGGGGGAGAATGGGGAGAATTTACCCAAACCTTTGGACCGAAACTAAAAAATGTCTTAAATCCTTCAGCTTCAAACTTTTCCCCAGCTGAGTAAAGAGAACGGAGTGTCTTAACACTAGGTGAAGCTAAAAATAAAATAAAATAAAATAGTAGTCACAGAGACCGGAGCATCAAACGTACACGCATACCTCTTTCGCCTCGTCCACTGTTATCACATATCGTCTCGCTACCTCTCCATACAAGCCTTATATTCTCCAAGGTCAACCAAGGTTATATCCTATATCTTCTAACCATTCCACCCTCATTCATCCTCTTAACATGCCCTGAAAATCACCTGAGAAAGTTCTTCTAGATTCTTACAATAAATCACCATACCATCAATCCGTATAACCGAGTGCCGGATAATCGGGGTCCTTATAGGGATGTACCTAAAACTAACGCTAAGCTCTCTAGGATGTACCATTATCGCAACATAAACAAAACATGTAGATAATAAAAAAAAAAGTATTTGTTCTATAACAAAAAAAAAAACTTAACCAATACGCTTATCGCTTATCCGTCATTTGAACTTTGAACTAAACTATAGATAAAAGTGACTAATAGTTTAAAAAGGAATATATTATTTAAACAAACTGTCTGTTTAATCATTCAAATGTGATATTATTTGTTTTTTTTAGCTTCACGCTGTATCCCGCACATAGCAGGGTAGGCAGAGGGAACCGTAGGTTCAAGAACCTATTGTTCAGACACTCCGTTCCCCGCTTTTCACCTTTCGAGGCATTACGTTGAGTGGCGGAACTCAACCCCGCGCTTTTGTAAATTAAATATAACACAATTAATTGAAATATATATGAAATATTAGTAATGTTATAGAGTTTGTTTACTCAATTACTGGTTGTAATTGGAAAATTCTTTATATTGGCTAGTCCATATATGGAGAAAGACTATAGCCTACAGGCTATATTAATTAATGTTAAAAAAAGTCCAAGTCCGAAATTTCGTCACAAAGACAACACGTTATACTTATTATATAATATATAATTTATAAGTAGTATTTTTGTTTTTTATATATATATATATATATATATATATATATATATATATATATATATATATATATATATATATATATATATATATATATATATATATATATATATATATATATATATAATTTTTTTTTAAATTGTCTTCTAGTGGTGGGATCGGAATCAAACCCGCAACGATTTTATCTACAGACATCCTGAACCACGTGAACCACATTCACCTTATACTGAACCACGACGGCTTCACATGCTTGTTATATTTTTTAGGGTTGCGTACCTCAAAACGAATTTCAAACAGAAGGAGTGAATCCGCAAAGTTAAGTTTGTTAACTTCTATAGCTACTAACTTTTACAATATCCGTTAGTTTACAGAACTTCAGAACCCTCCGCTTGCAAGTGCAACTCGCACTGGACTGTTATTTTTTAATCACCAGCTCAATGGATCGGTACGATAACATACATTGTAACGGTATTAAAATAAAATGATATAATTAAACGACAATTTTTAAACATTATCTTATATCATAATTAAAATTATCTTTCACAAATAATCAATTAATAAATATTCGTGAGGCAAAATCATTGTTGTCACACAAAAAGGACGTGAAATGGGAATCGATCGAATCGGGAGTCGAACTGACAACTGTCGCTTTCACGATCGCTGCGCCATGACGACCTCAATATTAATTAATAATCCACATACATGCATATTTATTTATTTAATCTTAGATAGCTATGCTAATAGTGAAAAAAAAAAAGAAAATCTTCACAAAACAGGCTAACATCTAAACTTATTCATCCAAACATACGAGTAAGCACAGATAACGAAACACAGTGCCTCAAACGAATTAGGAACCGTGGTTTTTTTTAAAATTGCCTTGATTATTATCATACATACAATCTTATAATCACTTTACGTAAGTAGTACTTAAATTAATCAACTATATATATATATATATATATATATATATCTATATATATATCTATATATATTATATATATATCTTATAGATAATATATATATATATATATATATATATATAATATTCTATATATATATATCTAATATATATATTATCTAATATATATATATAGTATTATATATATATATTATATATATATATATATATATATATATAGATATATCTAATATATATATATCTATATATATATATACTATGATATATATATATATATATATATATATATATATATATATATATATAACTTCTACGAAATAGCTAACGCTCGCGACTATACCTACCAATTTTCGATATATTTGATATTTAGTGTCACGGCAAACAGTTATACACAATTATCAAAAATCAATAAATTTAAATACACTTTTTTTTTTTTTAGTAAGTGTCAATTTTAAATTACGTTTCTAGTACAATACGATATTTCATATAAAATTTCAAGCCTTATTTTACTCCTTTATTAAATAAAATCTAAGCCGATTTTCCAAAATCCCATTCCCATTTCTCACAAAGAGCCAAATCTTCAAAATTCCAAGATTCTAAATTCAGCTGGATTCAGCAGGCCTGGACTGATCTGGACAGTCAGTACCAGAACAGTTCTACATAGCATCCATTACTCGTAACTAAACACTATGTTTTACCCCAATACCCTGCTTGGGTATCAAACCTACAACTCTACAGTAATACCTACAGGCATTTAAAAAAAAATCTTATTATCTTAGTTTTATGCAGATAATTAATCTAGACTTTGAACCTGAAGAACCTTGAGTATTTTCTTAATACCCATAATTGTCACTGCCAACCTGTAGCCTTTTTCATAAGGTTTTATAATAACTTATTATTATTTCCATTAATAATAAACGACTAGCAGTGGTTAAGTGTTCGCGTCGCACGACTCCCATCGGCTTACCTTTTGCAAATCATATAAATAAATTAATAGATTATTTACTAACAATTCATGCAATTGAAACTATGAAACATTTGCTGTTTTTTTTCAAGCTTCACTCGGTATATAATATCACACTTTACGCCATCGAGGCACTTTACTTTGCCTTGTTGCCCACAAACCGCCGCGTGTACAGGCAGACGCTGTGCCTCTGCGCCATGACGGTAAATAAAACTTAATTTTTCCATTAATTATTATAATTGAATATATTGCACATGCTTACTTTTACAAAAATTATCATAAATTCGCTCTATGGCCTTTCAAAGATAAGTAAATACACCCCCAACATTGATTCGAACCCTCACCTACCTCTTCGTTTTAGTATAGAGTAAAAAATAGAGATACCTATTAGTATATTATCTATGACGTAATACCAAAAGTATTATTTTTTTTAATTAAGACTTACCTTAAGTGTTTACACCAATCCCAAGGAACAATTAACATCAATAAAGATCAATAACCATTGGTTAGTAATTAACCTATTTATTAAACGGGGGTTTAATAGAGCCGCAGGTCAATGTTAACTGACATATATGATTTATATAATAATAATAATAATATAACTTATTTTTCAATTTTAGTATGCAACAAAAACAATGTATAACGATAATAACTACAGTAGTTTAAAACTGCCTCACAAGCGCCATATACATACATATAAATCATATAAAAAAAAATGAACAGACAATAAAATAAAATTTAAACATCGAATACAAAATAAGTTAGTTAATTGGTATGTGTGTGTGTGTGTGTGTGTGTGTGTGTGTGTGTGTGTGTGTGTGTGTGTGTGTGTGTGTGTGTGTGTGTGTGTGTGTGTGTGTGTGTGTGTGTGTGAATGGGTGTATCCTGCAATATCATCTATAACTCCATTTAGGTAACTAAGAGACCTTCCGTCTGCTCGTAATCTAATGTCAGTAACAAGTTAGATAACTTAATTTTACATACGAGTAGATGGGAGGTCAACGGATGTATGTTTATTTGGTTATTGATAGTGTTGTACAAAACCGGAATTAAATAGTAGCAATGGTGATTTGAGGAGGCTGAACGACGCGTCTCTATTGGACAGACTTTGTCAAATCTACGTTTACTTGAGATATACTGAGCATCGAAAGCAGTAACCCTATGTATGCAACAGAACCAAGAATGAACAACTGACGAACTGTTAAAACCTTGCATGTCTGATACAACACAGCCGTTGGAAAACGAATAGGTTTGGATGTCATTACCTTAGGAATACATCTCTGTACTTTTTCTAGTGCGAGTAGATTAGATTTATGTGCACAACCCCACGCTGGTATGCATTAAGTAAGTAATGATTGCACTAGGGCGTACTAAGCCATCTTTATAGTTTAGCAGCTAGCACTAGATCTCAGTTGTTTAATGATGAACGCTAGCTTCCTTACACGAGAAGTCAAAGCTCTACTTTGTACAGAAAGACATAGTTATTTTGGAGCAGTCACAAATGTTCATAGGGACATGTATGAGCAATAATAGAAAAGTATTCAGGGGGTATAGAGCGCTTATGGCCGAAGATTATAATCTGAGTTTTATCTATATTAAGGGGTAAAGATGTTACATAACAACCAAGTCATAACAATAGAAAAAGCTTTTTCCCTACACTTCAATATATCAGTCCAACAGCTTCCGTGAACAAGCAAGGCAGTATCGTCAGTATATGTAACAATTTTGCAGTTAGCTATTTTAAGATTACATAGATCATTAATATATACTAAGAAAAGAGTGCTTCCCAATATACTGCCCTGAGGTCCTCCATACGAAAGATGTGCTTCATTACTGATATTTCCATTTATTATAACGGTTTGTGTTCTGTCGGCCAGATTTTTCGGCCAGTTTTTAAACAGGTCTAAAGCAATTCCTCTGATACCAATGTTTTCCAATTTATCGAGCAAAAGAGGTATAGATACCGTATCGAAGGCCTTGGAAATGTCCAAAACAAATGCCTAGGTCTTGTCTTCTGTTTACTATCAAGGTTCTGCACCACAACATCAACCAAACTCATGACTGCATCCTCTGTAGATTTACCACCTCTAAAGCCATATTGGTTAGAGGCATCCAGATAAATATGTTATTAGATAAATATGTTATTCCAATAAAAAACCAGTCATTTGTGATTCATTTTTCGAGAATTTTTGAAAGTGCACTCAATACAGATATGGGTCTATAGATGTTAATATTATGTATACTACCTTTTTTGTAGATGGGGAGAACAACTGCCTTTTTGTAAACTCTAGGGAACTTCCTTTGAAACAGACACAGATTACAAATCCAAGTTATTGGAGAAGTAAAGACATTTACAGCAGCTTTGAGGATAGACGATGTAATTCCATCCCCACCCCACTGCGCAATGGCTTTTGGGACCATAGATGATAGAATTTATCTCAGAGTCGTCAGTACAGTTCATGACTATAGAATTTGGTGCTACCTAAGAGATATTATAAGGGAGATATTGTTGAGAATTAGTTTGAAAATGAACAGCAGATGCGAGTTGACTCCCTACACTTGCAAAATGATCATTAACTTTATTAACTGCCTCAATTGGATCGACAATTAAGTTTAAAAGATTGCTTCTAGTATTAGTATTTTCCTTCGATATGTTTGTAATTTTTTTAATTGCATTCCAAGTTTTTTTGATGTTTCTGTTCGCCTTGTGATATTCATTTATCTCATATTAGACTTACACTTTTTTTAATAGAGACTTTCAATTTTTTTTAATAACTTGTTACAGATATGGACAATTGTGTTATTGGGATTTCTTTTTGTTTTTCTATAAAGTTTATCACGATTTCTTATGCAGCGGAGTAATCCTGGGGTTATCCAGGGCCTTATAAATCGCTTTCTACAAGGTACCACAATGGTACGTGTGTGATCACGTATTACGAAGGTTAAAGTGGAGACCAGATTCTCCGCTCCGATTAACGTTGCTTAAAATATCAATAAAATCAAGTTTTTCAAGAGCACACAGACATCGGCTGGTACATCCACAGATGTTACGACCTTCCGCATACAGGACAATGATCCGCTAATGGTAATAATCTAATGTCTAATACTAAAGTAGCCGATTTTTTTCACTCACTACGAAGGATTATGTGATCCAGACAATCTTCATGTCTGGTGGGAAAAAGAGTGAGTTGGTATTAAACCATGTGTTGTGCAAAGATTTAAGTACCCTTCCACTTGAGAATTACATGTCGATTACAATAAAAGTTTTAATTTTGGCTAATGAACTCAAAACGTTAACCAAACCTCTCAATAATGGATCAATGCAGTGGTGTTAATTAGAACGATATATAGCAACTATAACGAAGCCAGTAGAAAGTGTTATTTGGAGTAGAATATCTTTGATATATACAACAACACCGTCATTTTGATTTCTATGATCTGTCAGAAAGGATTTATATTATGGCAATGCTGGAATTACAGAAGCTTCACTCAGCCAACATTCAGAAAGAACCAGAATGTCAACTTGGAAACTTGAAGAATTTCTATTCCAGTTCTACATTTCATGGTCTGATTACATTGTTCGAGTGAACAATGCTGAGACGTCAGACAATTACATTTTCACCTGGCACTGTTCGACAATAAATACAACGTCCAGGAACACTTTTGTCAGCTCTTTCCAGGTTGTTGGATTCCAGGTTGCATTGGATTTTAATTTAGTTATTCGACTAGCATTGGCGTGTGTTTTTTTTGCAAATTTATATCAGTTAAGATCCTTAAATGGTTTTTGTGATTATAAATTAACGAAATATGTGTGGTGTTTATATGTATAATAATGTCTTTTTGTGTGTTTATATATATATATATATATATATATATATATATATATATATATATATCACGCTAGGCAGGGAGAATCTAGTGTTAAGACACTCCGTTCCCCACTTTCCGCTCAGTTTTCATGTCGAGTGGCGGAACTCAACGCCGCGCTTTGTCTTGTAACCAGAGCGAGGAAAATTAAACTAATCCATTTTCTCCGAGGATAAATCGAACCTGCAACCGTCGCGTTTACGGTCAGACGCTGTACTAAGCGCCGCAACAAATCCGACATATACATATAGAATAATTAGTAAGAGAGTGGAGAGAAAAAGAAAAAAGTCTCTTTTTTAACGTAATATAATATTAATTAATACACGCTGTTCTTGAAATTCAAACCCATATAAAATAATATATTTTGTCAATTTTTTTTCTACAATGCCAATACAATAATTTATTATTCAGTCCCCACATAAGACCTTCTATCTTCAGCTGTTTCGTAAGTATCTAACAAAAAAAAATTAAAATCAAAATATTCTTTATTCAAATAGGCTATTACAAGCACTTTCGACTGACATTAATGTCAATTAACATAAGTGTCAGTATTGTCAGTCCCGCTAGAAGCTACCACCAGCTCGGAGAGCAGTTCTGCTGAGAAGAGCTGGCGAGAAACTCGACACTTGCTCTTTTTTAATGTTATATTACAATATACTTACAACTGTGGTTTACATCCTCTCAAATACCATTGGAGTATTTAAAAGCAAAGTGATCTCTCTCTCTCTCTCTCTATTCCGTATTTATAACTAAATTGTTTTGTATTTCTTGTCTATAGAATAGATGTATAGAAAGATTTATAAATTAAGTTTTATATATATATTTTTAAAGTCAGTCAGATTGTATATTGTTTATATTAAATAAGTTAAATATATCATTAAGCCCATAGTTGTAAGATATGTTTGTAATATTAGTATAAGTGTATATATTGTAAGCTGTCCTTAATTAAATAAATAAAAAAAAATAAAGTAATTTAAAACAAAACAACTGTACAGAGGTGAAGTGTCAATGTCACAAGATTCCCAACGGGTCACCTTTTGTAAATGTAAATGTTAGTAAATTATCAGTACAATTATAAACCGCATTATAAATCAACTAGCGGCCCGCCCGCGGCATCGTCCGCTTGAACTGAATTTATTTATTTATTAATAAATTGTAGCCCATATGTTATTCTGATGTATAAACTATATTATTGCAAAGTTTTTGCTTGAAACCGGAACAAACAAACATACTCACAAACATTCATATTTAATATATCCATAGTTTTTAATTTTTTAATTTTTTTTTATATAAAATGCTTAGGTGTCTCAACAGCCAGCCTTACTACAATTCGGTTCATTCATCGATTAGTTTTGTGCCTAATGTTTATAATTCTTTTTTCGGTTTTGTGGTCAATGCTGTTAGCCCTATTGGCCTTGACAGCGACACCGGGTGGGGAGGGAGGAGGGTACTCTGTCCCTGACAAGTAGCAAGTACTACGTGGCTACGTAAGTCCTCTCTCCTATATTATATTTAAGATGTTATCTCGCTCGTGGTATTTAAAACCGTAAAAAAATCATATTTATTACTAATCATATTTTACTATCAATATGGGAATTACGCATGAAATTTTAGTAATATTGTTTAAAATAAATGGGAAATGCCACAAATAAACGTGACAAATCTTACAAGTAAAAGTTTAAGTTGAAAATATATTATTATTTTATTAATGAATAATATTTTTTTTCGAAGTCAGTCATACATTTTAACATAAAATTAAGGATTTAATTTTTTACTTACTTATGGATTAATACGTAATGTGAAACATAACACAAACTCTTGCTTATTTAGCTGAGGAAAAAGCGACTAAAAAAACACACACTCACCAAATCCTGCGTCAATATGACATCTCGTCTCGGATGTGGACTGGACTCGGGCGTGTCCACTGGCGAGAACCAGTTCACCGTGGACTCTCCGTGAGTGGAGAGCGGAGGCCTATGTGCCAGTAGGGGCGTTCTCTCCGTTGTGTTTCTATGGACTGTGGATTTCGGTATTATTAATAATATCCTTTTAATATTTAGCTTCACGTTTTATCCTTAGCAGGATAGTTCAAAATGTGTTTAAAAGGCTTTTATTTAAACACTGGACATTACTTGGTGAGTGGCGGAACTCAACGCCGTGCTTTATGTTCTTACCAGAGAACCCAGAGAAAGTCAGCTTACACTCCCCAAACGCCCTACATGTCTGTGCGTTGCCTTCCAGTCACTCAGTGACTAAAAAGTTTCATATAAAAACGTTTATATTTAAAAAAAAAAATAAAAACACAGACAAATGACTTAACAAAAAAAAAATAACTATATAGATTTTTTTTTTTGTAAATATTTACATTAAAATTATTAACCAATTATTATCAATTATTTTTTAAATTTCACGCTGTATCTCGCATGTAGCAGCGCTAGACAAAGGTCTCCCCCATTGATCACCATATAGAACGGTTCTGGGCCGCCCTCGTCCGTCAGATTCCGGCGATCTTCACCAGGTCGTCGGTCGGTCTACGCTACGTCTGTAGTCGTTCTGCACGCCCAGATCGTGGTCACCGAAAACAGTGTCGAAGATACTGGAGGAAGGTCACGTGACAAGCATATGAAAACCCCCCCGAGAGTATGTACGAGGAAGTCAATGACAGTGGACGAGGCGACAGACAGTGTAGGCACTATAGTGTATTGCTCTCCATCCTCTCTGGCCATCCTCGATTTGCTGACAAGGTGAAGCAGCACGGCGTCGAGTTCCGCCACTCAACACACAATGTCCCAAAACTATGCCCGTGTCTATCCTGCTATATGCGGGATATGGCGTGAACCGATACATATATTTTTTTTAATCGCAACATACCAATGGTGCTTAATATTTGTCTCGCTTGCGACTCCTGTGGCAGCACCCTGAAATCCAAGAACCAAGCTTCCCCCCAGGATATGGTGAACGAAGTGAGTATTAGAAACACTTGAAACACGGGCTGAGACGCGTCTGGCCACTGGAAATTAAAAAAAATAATGTACCCCGCACTAGCGTCTCACGTGCGGCTCCGCTCGCGTTGAAAGTGGCGTAAGTCCACTTTTGAAGAATTTAATTTTTTTCTATAGAATCATATTACTTTATAAATTACTCACAATTTTCAATTGATATATATTATTAAAGTGAAGCTTTAATGGCCCATACAATTAAAATTCGTGTATGACACTTACAATATATGTTCATATAGAAGTAAAAAAGCTGAGTATAGGAAAGCTGTTACCAAGACTCTCCGTTTACCATTCTCCGCCTGAATACGAAAAAAAAACAGTGGCGAATAGTGTCATTTTTGAAAAGGTAAGCCTAAGCCACATACAAAAAATAATCAAACTAGGATAATATAAAAATTTAGCTTAGTTAGCTTTAGGTAAGTTTATTCACTTATTGTATGATATAAAATTTATTTACAGTGAGATTTTTGCATGTCAATTATGTAATGTAAATTTTTATTAATATATTAAAAACAAAAGGTAGCCCGATGGGAATCGTCTTATATGGACACTTCGCCACTGCAACTCTAGAGTTTAGTGAAAAAATTAAAACTAAAAATAATTTACTAAAGCTTCACGCTATATCCCGCAAATGGGAGGGTAGGAACCTAGTGTTAAGACACTCCGTTCCTCGCTTTCCGCCTTTCGAGGCATTGCGTGTTGAGTGGCGGAACTCAACGCCGCGCTTTGTCTTGTTGCCAGAGCGAAGAAAATGGAAATTATTCATTCTACCCGAGTGGGAATCGAACCCATAAGCCATCACGTTAACAGGCAGACGCTGTGCCTCTGCGCCACGACCAAATTTAAATTTAACAATAAAAAAATAATAACTTACGTCATACACAAAAGCTTTTCCTAATATAAAGGCACTGGTCCCTCCGGTTGAGAGCTAGAAAAAAAAAGTATTTAAATATATAATATATTTATACATTCATATATATATGGTTTATAAATATTTCTATATAGATTTTCTGATTATTCTAATATAATATGTATATACAGTACATTTTATATTACTATTTTATTTATATACCGATTGAAATAAAATAAAATCTAATACCATATCATACCATAACCCAATGGTGAAAGCTGCATTTGAATTGTTTAAGCCGTTCCTGAGATAAGCATGCACAAACTCACAAACAGACAGACGGACAAAAATAATTAAAAACAACATTATGGGTTATATTTTATTGATAAATGCCCCCAATAATTGATATTTTTTAAATATCTTTTATGTACAGACAGCAGTTAGTTATATTTCTATTATAAATATATATATATATATATATATATATGTATATATATACATACATACCGCAATAACGCTCCAATTGTTTATATATAATATAGCGTAGAACAGTATTAGCAGTACAAATCTCATGACTGCGACTATCACAACATCGAATAAAGATATTTTTATATTGTAATGTACTATCTCTCTATTAAATATTTGTATCAGGGTTTCACCTTTCATCTGGAAAAAAACAAAAATATTTCAGAGTTCCATAGAAAATTAAAAAAAAACACAGATCTTATATAGGATTTTACTTAAGATATATATATATAAAATATATATTTTAAATTTTTTTTATCTGCAATCAGTTTCAAGACTATAAGCATATAAGTTCTGTGCAACAAGTGGCGATTAGGCGAAGAGACCAATGTCACATCTGCCTTTTCAGACTTGCTTGCTGGCAGAGCCCCAGAGGGTTATTCCATATGTCTAGACAGGTTCCTCCGCATGGAGCCAGTATATCTTTCGGAACTTATGGTTGATTTAACTTATTCTTTTATTATATTACAATTTGATGCTTTATAATACAATGAAATAGTTACAGGCTTACAGCTTCAAATCCACTTATCCATTAAAAAAGTAAAGAAAACAGTACTCTAAAAAAAAAATACTCTTACCATAACACAAATAAGCCACGTTAAACTAGTGAACAATATATCAAATGTGACAAAAAGGCAGAAGAAACGTCGAACCGACGACATCTTCCCTTCAGGCCTGTGACCCGCTATTAGATCTTCAGTCACCACGTTCACTGATTGAGCTGGAGTTAAAAAAATTAGGGAAATTGATCAATAGTATGTGTGTGAGGACGGTGTGTGGGTTCGAGTCCCAGTCGGGGAGAATGAATTTGAATCTAAGTCTGGCAACAAGGCAAAGCGCTGCGTTGAGTTCCGCCACTCAACATGCAATGCCTCGATGGCAGAAATTGGGGAATGGAGTGTTTTAACACTTGGTTCATTCTGCCTATGGTTCCCTCAGCTTACCCTGCTATGTGCGGTATACAGCGGTATATATATATATATATATATATATATATATATATATATATATATATATATATATATATATAATATATATAATATATATATATATATATATATATATATATATATATAATATGAGAACAAATCAAAGGAAACTTTAAATAGTAACAACGACAAACAAGAGGCACCACGGGTTCGAATCCTGCTAAGTTCAAATTATTAATACATTTTTTAAAATATTTTATATCCTCAGTGTGTAATGATAGTCTAAAAGTTTTGTAGCTTTACATATCCCGAGAGAGACACTCTATTCTCCCCTTTCCAGCAACTTAATACACTGAACGTAACTTAGGATGTTCATTTTTTTTTTAAAGAAAAGCAAAATTCAAAATAAAATTCCTCAATGTGGATTGAATTGTTACATCACTGTGCCATAGTAGCATCAAAGAAAATGTAATTCAATAAAGAAGTATTTGAAATCGGGGGCTGTCAAGCTGTTCACTGTGAAGCATCTGAATGTAAACATGAAGGTTGTGGGTTCGAAAGCACTCTGAAGTAAATTATTCCTAGCTCTGGTAACAAGACAAAGCACTGCATTGAGTCCCACTCCCATTTAACATGCATGTCTTGAAAAGGGGTCTAGTGTCTTAACACTAGGTTCCCTTTAGGTTCACCTCTAGGTTCCCCCTATCCATCTATTTAGCGTGAAGCTGAAAGGTAATTTTATTATTCTCTTATATATATACATATATATATATATATATATATATATATATATATATATATATATATATATATATATATATATATATAATATAAAATAACTTACATAAATTTCTATATGGTGGACTAGTGACACTACTTAGCAGAGACTCGGCGGCTTCTCTTATATGATAATCAGCCATGTTTGCTGAAATCATTATGATAACTTTGTTATTTACTTAATATTAATTAAACTTAATCATAATTAACTATTGATGTATTTAATTACTGTAATACTTGTACTCTCTCCTTCACTCAAAGAAGCTTGTTAATAAGCTTCTTAAAGCATTAAATTTTATCCATTGATATTGGTTTTGTAGATATGAAAACTGTTAATATATTTAAATTAAGTATTTTTACCACATAGTATATGCTATAGATTTTCAGCACTAGTACTAATTACTGTATTGATTTAATGCCAATTAAATGCTAATTTATGTCTCTTAGTAACACCTATCTATCATTACAACAATAAGAAAGCATTTCTCAAAATTATTATAGGATCTAGTATAAATATGATTTAATGTTTTAAAGTTCATGCAAGGAAATTATGCTACAGCTTGTTTTTTTATGTAATATTAAAATTAGTATATATTTTTTAATCAATGTAAGTCTAGTGTTTAGAGCACATGCCTTATTGTAGCAAAACTCAAGGCCAATTAAATTTATAACAAATGTAAAACTGTGATTTCGTTACAAATTAATTTAAAAACAAATCTCATGTTTTAGATTTCCCAAATTTAAATTACATAAAAATTTTGACTTTTATATTTAAATGAAAATAATATTGACTATTTTGATTTTAATAGTAATTGTAAATTGTTGTAAGTTGTATTCAAGGTTTTTAAACTAAAAAAACATATAATTTTATTCTTAAGCTAAATAAAGCAGCCACTTTGTTAGACAAAGGCATAATTTGTTTATCAGTGTTTACATTATAAGCAGGAAGTTTAGACTAATAAATATATTTTTATATAACTTTGATAGCATATTATTAATAATATAGAGCTAAATAACGTTTATAAGATAATTTTAGCCATTTTTTCTTATAAAATTGTAAACTATTATTATTTTAATATCTAGTAAACTATTATTATAAAATTTAGTAACTTAATATATATTTAATGTGTTAAAATATTAGACTATTGAATTAAAATATATATGTGTTATTTCCCAAAGCCATATTCAAATCATTTTATATTACTTGTATAAGCAACAAAAGAATTACTCACTTTTTATCTGAGATTCTAAAACTTAAATTAGGCGAAAATACATTATTTACATACAAAATACGTTTCGGTGGTATCGTTGTATAAAGCAAACATTCGTTCACTATGGACTGTGGAGTTTATTAATTTTAATATAATCTTTATTTATATATTTATTATGAAAATAACGTAACTTCTTCACAAATGAAATTGTAAAACTAAATGACATTGACATATTGATGGTATAGTGTTTGTGTTAGGGCTTCAATTTTATCGGTATACGCTATCGATATCGATAAAAATATCGATACATCGATAAAATCGATTAGTATTAAAATTTAGTAATTATTAATTAAAATAATAATTAAATAAATAATAAAAATTTAAATAACATAATAAAATTTGTATACAACCTAGACCGTATAAGATTGACATAATAATCCAAGCGTATATTTATTAATATATCGCATATATTATTTAAATCAAGTACATATGACAATAACACTGTCCTTATACTACGGATCTTAATTGATATCGATATTATAAAATAAGAAAGTTACCATACATTTGGCTTTTTGATCTGAACAGAAGATACTACTGCTAGATGCACAAGCAATTAAAATCGATTTTTTTTTATTATTTATATTTTGATTACTTATTTATATTAATTAGATTCGGCCTTAGTTTTAGCTTTCTAATGCAAAAGAACGAAAAAAATGAATTAAAATCTAGTAAAAATATCCAGAATACCAAAAATGATGACTAGTACAAGCAAGATGATACTTTGTGTGGATCTGGTACTTCATTAAGTACTATGAATATGTTTGACCGGTACGTTACCGTGTTACCTGGATCCTCTATCCTCCATAAACGGAACGCTTCGGAGGGATACGTTAACCAAAGATATCGAGTTTATCCGTGTCTAACTAAAGTTATCGTTGCTATACTTTTGTTATTGAAACAACGGTAACAAATAGATTAAAGTTTGACGAAAACTCTGGTATATATCTCGGTTTAACAGTTAGTAGGTTATTGAAATCGGCCGTAAGTATATTTGCTCTAGTGTCGGTGCCTTTTAGAGTACTCTGTGAGTGTAGTACTGGTACGTTTTAGTGTACTTTCGTGTGTCCTGGAGTACTCCACCAGTGCGTTTCCATCACTGGCGGTGCTTTCTTGGGTTTCTTCAATGAGTTTATCGAGTGGGTGTGAACTCGTACTATTACGTAGTTTTAATACTCTTAATGTGTATACACAAATAATGGTACATAACTTATAAATTATTCTGGGTCTAGTATGCAATTAGGTCTCTAATTACTGTTTAGTATAAAGACCGATTGACTTATGTATATTTATCTTAGACTAGAGGGCCCGTTGACGCGTTACATACGCGTTGCCATAGCAACGTGTATGTCACTTTATACAAAAGTTATGTGCTGTTAAACCTATGGTAGTGTGGGTAATGTTTTGTTTATTGATTTAATGTACTTTATAGGCATTATTATTGAAAAATATTAGTGTTCTGCATTCCTCCTGCACATAAACTATAAGTGTGCCAAATTTCATACTCCTGCGTCCGCGCAATTTTCGTAAAAAGGGGTCCAAAGTTTTTGCTTCACGTATTAATATATAGATAATAAGGGCTTTTGGGAATCAATAAAAGCACAGTAGGTATTTTAAAAATTCTTTATTATTAACAATCTAAGTCCAATCTTAATAAGTTATTATTATTATTATTATTATTTATTTCAAAAACTTATTGTTACACACAACTGATGTTAATAAATTATTATCTACAAATATTAACGTACAATATTTGTTTAAAGTACTTTGCCTATTAATTTATTTCATATTTAGCTTACAGTAATAATTTAAAATTATTAATAATGTATATATATTATATACAATTTTACGATGATCTTAGCAATATTTATAAGATATTATTTAAAAAAAAATACTAGTCTAGTATAATAAACAAAGTGTAAGTTCTAAATAATAAGCGTAGAAGCGATACATTTTTTTTTTTCAATTAAATTAAAATATATAAAAAGAATCATAATTACAGCCATTTAAAATATATTATATACTACTTTTTGGTATATTACATACAATATCTTTTCATATACAAAAACACCACTCTCATCTCTCCACTCAATTTTTCAAACATTTGATCGTTGCGTTGTGTAGCAAAAGTCCACGTTGCGTATATATACACATATATATATATATATATATATATATATATATATATATATATATATATATATATATATATATATATATATATATATATATATATATATATATATATATATATATATATATATATATATATTTTTTATTTTATTTTTTTTTTTTCTTACTTACTATTTATTTTTCCTTTTTTTTAATCACGATTTACTTTTACGAAACATTATTACATTTTATATGGATTTTTTCCCCAAATATAATTATTAATACGTATTCAGTTGTAACTTCTTATTTTATATTATTATTATTATTTTTTTCTAGCTTCACGCTGTATCACGCACATGGCAGTGTAGGCAGAAGGAACCATAGGTAGAAGGAACCTAGTGTTAAGACACTCCGTTCCCCACTTTTCGCCTTTCGAGGCATTGTGTGTTGAGTGGCGGAACTCAACGCCGCGCGTTGTCTTCTTACCAGAGCGAAAATTGAAATAATGAATTCTCCCTTAATGTAATGTTATGAATTCTCCCCTAATGTAATGTAATGAATTCTCCCCTCATGGGAATCGAACCCGCACCGTCACGCTTACAGGCAAACGCTATGCCTCTGCGCCACTACAGTTCTCAAGTAATTAGATCGAAATAAAACAAAAATTTTAAATATATATGTACTTACTTCTCTTGTACATATAGTACTATATATACATATACATATACATATACATATACATATACATATACATATACATATACATATACATATACATATACATATACATATACATATACATATACATATACATATACATATACATATACATATACATATACATATACATATACATATACATATACATATACATATACATATTTGGGATATTTAGGTTCATGTTAATTTGGGACCCAGTTGGACAGTAAACAACAAATTATTACATATTACATTGGTTAGCAGACTAATTCGGGGTCCCAATACATTCATGGGGCTCATAAACATGGGCTCCAAGTAAAGTAAGTAAGCAGTTCCACCACCATTGTGATAAAATAAAAAAAGAACTGCTCTCGATTAAAAGTTGAGAACGGTTTTAAAACCAGATTCTCTTTGCCAACCATAGAGAAATGTGACGAAATAGACATATTGTTACCGAAATACACAAATAATACACCTAATACCACCTGGCTGTGCCCACTCTGTTATCAGGTGGGTCTCTTGCACAACAATAAGAGAGGAGTATGCCCACAATAGCCAAGCACAGTGATAGGACACTGATGCTGCACACTGCTCCAGATGTGATGTCGTTTAAGGCGGTGCCAGGTTTGGGCTCAATCATGAGTAATGTGAACAGTCCTACGGCGCTCAGCATTGAGAACGACGAGAGGACGATGTAGCCTGTAAAAAAAAACAACGGTTATAATAGCTATAGTATAAATCATTTTAATTTTTTGTCTTTTTAATTGGCATAAGTCGGGGGAATGTAGTATTTCCATATCCCTGCTCTGGTAAGGCAATGTGCGGTGTTTAGTTCCGCCACTATACACACAATGTCTCTAATTTGACTAGAGAGCGGAGAACGGAATATCTTGACACTAGATTCTCTACCACCTATCTCACTATACGAAGAATATTAGGTATTATTTATATCGACGCGTTATTCTATGGGGTAGCTATATTTTTTCCAGAGAGAAATTTGACGCAAAATATAGCTTAAAAAATTATAAATAAAGCAGAAAAAATCACACAATTTATTATATTTCTTTTTTTTTATTAAGTATGCGCTGTTATTAAAATGCCGTATTGGGGAAGTATTAATTACAATTACTTCATATATATTTAATTTAATTTTATAAGGAATCAAAGTGAAAAGAGGATTCATTACACAGGTAAAAAGTAGTAACAGATTAGCTGATGAAAAATAGCTATGTGTATATAAATATATATTTATTATTATTATTATTATTATAACTAAAAGCAGAAAAATCGATTTATAAACAAATGTCAATGTATATAAGAAGGTATATATATTATTAATTTAAGTAATTCTAATCGATTAATATAAATCGATTTTAATGACATATTGTACACCAAATTTGAAATCACATAAAATTAAGTAAATCGATTATATTTTACAATATAAGTTTTTATTAGCCCGCATATGTTAAACAGTGAACTAAGATGCTATTACTAAAAATATAAATGTGAAAGTCATGTGGTTTGAGACAAAATAATTGATGCGGGCTTAAATAACATAAATCATATAAGAAAGCTTTTTTTTAAATTTAATATTAAAAATTTAAGTAAGACCCCACAGTGTGCGAACATTGCTATTATATTGGAAACAAAAAAAAAGGAAACTCAATTAACAAAGGTAAATATTATTAAAAAAAGAAAAAAATACATGAAATATTCAACGCTGGGTTTTATTTTTTCACAGCAAAGATATGCTTTTTTTGAGAATCGAACCCACGACTACCAGCATTAAGATAAGACATGGAATAGCGCAATGGCGTTCCAACTTTTTTTTATATTTAATGCGATATTTCTAAATCGATTTATCTAAGGAAGTATCTGATATAGCATGGTATAAAGTAATTTTTAATATTATAGTATAACAAGCGAAAGTGACTCACAAACGGGTCTTAATGAGACAACACTTTCTAAGTGACCGAGACAGAATTTAATTCCAAACAGCAGTTCCCGAGATTTGCGCGTTCAAGCAAACAAAACCATTGTTATTTTATTGATTTTAATGTGTTAATTTAAACCCGCGCCTCATGGAAAACCCATTATTATTTTAGTATTATTACAGATAAAAATAAAAAATTAAATACCTGATAAATAGTTTCTGTTAGGTATTAAATAAGTACGTCTAGATCTCAAGCCTAGAAGACCCAATATGAAACATGTGAAGCCTGACAGTACCCCGAAGTCCAGGTAGTACCGGCGTCCCACCTGGAATTAAAAATATCAGTTTTTATTTAATATTCTTCTTCTTATATAATTTTTCTGTGTGTTTGTGACGGTATACCTCTTAAGCTGCTAGAATTAAATAAAAAAAAAAAACTATAAGAAATCGTGAACAGTAACGACAGCTAGTTTCACCAATGTAATGATAACACGCCATCGTGGCGCAGCGGCATAGTGTCTGCTTGTAAACGCGACGGTTTGTGGGTTCGAATCCCATGAGGGGAGAATTCGTTGAGTACCTGCTCTCAACACGCAATACCACGAAACGCGGAAATTGGCGAATGGAGTGACTTAACACTAGATGCCTTCTGTCTATGGTTCCCTCTGTTTATCCTGGTGTGTGCGGGATACAACAAAAAAAATATATAAATAAATAAATATATATATATATATATATATATATATATATATATATATATATATATATATATATATATATATATATATATATATATATATATATATACCGAAACTTGACGATTGATATGTTGATATATCACAAAAAAAACTGCAGAAAATGTATATCTTTTGTTCTAGAATATTAGTGCATACGCCAAATTCATGATTGCCAACTTTTGTAAGTTTTACTTCTAAAAACCCTTACTAAGCGAAGTTCGACTCACACTAATCTTTCATCACTTATGCACCCGACGTGCCCAAACCACGTGAGCACGTTCTTCGTCCTTACTGTGACATCCTCGGCAACACCTGACATTCCGCCATTATTAAACTCTTCATACAAACATATATGCTACATGCTTTATCCTATATACATCGGAGTAATCAGAGAGAACGGAGCGCCAAACGCTACGATCCCTGCATACCTCTTTCGCCTCGTCCACTGTCATTAACCTCTTCATCCATTCCCAAGAGTCACCTTCCTCCAGTATCTTCCACACTGTGTTCCCGAAGGTCATACCAAGGTCTTCCCCAATTATGGCTATTAAATTGTAAGTACTTACACTATACATCATATAAAAACTCAAGCCAGTGGTGACAGCACCACACAGTGTGAGCATCAAAGCTGACACGGCGAGGACGGCCAGCGTGTTCGCGGTTTTGTCGCTGGTAATAGACTTGTAGGTGTCCTCCGAATATACTGAGGGAGATGGGGGTGCCACTCTGGAAGAATAAACAAAAATAGCTTCTATAATTGTGTAGAAATAGAATCCAAAATTAAAATTCCATATTTTTTTTTTTAACTTTTTTTGAATCGTCTTGTATCGTCGAGTTTTATGAGAATGTCAGTAGTGTAAGTTCCAAAGGATCTAAAAAAAAACTATCAAAAATTTGATGATTAAGTTTTTTTAGCAGTAGGTTACTAAGCGATTATGGCGATGTATATTATAGTAAATACAACCTTCTTCGAAAAAAATGGAAAAAAAAATTAAAAGGCCCAGTAGTTCCTGAGATAGCGCACTCAATAAAAAAATTAATTGCTTTAATATATATCTATTTATGTTACTATTATAGTTATAAATACGTGTGTAATGGTATGGGGTTCAATATGCCTTTAAAGCCAACTTTGTCTACTTGGGAAAGATTTGAGGAGTTTGCAGCTATTTCGTCATACAAAATAATTTAAATTGATATAACTTTTTATATATGGGCCGATTAAAATAAAACATTCCAAATAGTAAGTGAAGCTTACCTTACCTTACCTTATATTACAATGGTAAAAACTGCAATTAAATCAGCCGTTCCTGATATTGTATACAAACGTACAGACAAACAGACCAAAAAATTAGAAATAATTGTTGTCGGTTCTATCATATTGATAAACACTCCCAATAATAGACGGCGATAAGTTATATTTTTATTATATGTAATATTTATAATGGGTAACTTGTAAGTTCGAGAAAAAAACCATCACAAACATATATATGTAGTTCATTTCGTAGATTTTTTTCTATCATTCTAAATGTTTGTCTAAATTTGTCATTTATAACATACCTTGGCATAATGATCGCTGTAGTTTTATCCCTTCTGTGAGCATCTATCCGTCTGTCCACTTTACTCTCTCTGCTTGTTTCTCGTCTGTCCATATCGAAACTTCTTTCCCTTTTATCCCTAAAACTTGTTACGAACACGTTCTGCCTTTCAAATTCTGGCATGCCATAATTAAGTTTCTGCTGAGCTTTCGGTGAAATTGGTGATGTAGCTCCTCGAGTCAAAGTCAGATTAGCACAGGACTTCGATGGTGTCACACGTGTCGGTGTGCTCGATACAATCTTCATAGGTGTACCAGGATATCTTGGACTTTCTGATTTGTTTGGCGTAATCCTTACAGACGGCTGGCTCGCGTAACTCTTCAGCTTTCTAGGAGTAGACAGAAGTTCGTGCAATTTCTGAGTGGCTATCAGATTCTTCTGTGACATCATAGGTGATGTGAACGTGACATTCTTTCTGTCCTCATCATCAGATGGCACTATTGCGTATCTGAGAGTCTTACCGTTGACAGTTTTGACTATTTCCGTTGGTATTTCTTTAAGCTCGTTCTCATCTGGGCCATCCACATTGTACTCTTCGACTTCACACTCATCTGCTTCAATTATTCTCTTCTTCGTTGGAGAGTAATCCATTCCATCGTCTATATCTATCACTTCGTATCGATGTCGTATTCTAGAATCTTCTAGATTATCATCACTTTCAGCGTGTCTATCATATTGTGTTTGCCGTCGTTGTCTAAATTGTGCCATTTCTAAATCTTCACTCCTTGTTCTGCATCTGACGACTGGTCGCGTTGGCTTGCAAATGAGCGACGCTTGTCTTTGGAACTGTTGCTGTCTGTACTTTGGAGGTTTTGGAGGTAATTCAGGTGGTTCTTCCCTCCTTCCCAAGGGCAACATCCTGAGTGGATTATCTGAAATGTCCGTCCTCAAAATTCTATTGCTCTCTATATGTTTTCTCGGTGAGATTGCGCCAAGCGGCGGCATCCGCCGGTCTGGCGATACGATTTTTGTAAGACATGATTTTTGAGCGAACACTACTTCGCTTTGAGCGCAAAAAGCTGGATTTGAATAATATTTGTATACGATCTTCGGTGAATCCATGTTTTTTAAGCGTAAGTTCCCCTTTTCTGTTAGACCATAGTTCCTGTAGGGGTCTTTATAAGCGTGACCGTTAGGGTCTACTGGTTTCTTAAAACACGTTTATTATTTAAAAACTAAGCTTTACACTTAAAATTTTTATGCACACTCGTAAAGATATTATTTATTTCTTTATTAATTCTTATAACTCTAAAACTACAATTTAACATTACATATTATATTTTATATAAAAATTAGATAATCACTTATAGCAAAATAAATGAATACTGCTATTATTTAAAGCACTATAAATCTATATTTAAGCACTTGTTTTTTTTCCAATTTATACTATTACTAGTACACACGTCCTCACGTCACAACGATCAACGGTCAACTGAAGAATTTTTCGAAAAAATTTAGGGTCGAATGCGCGAGCGCACCCCTGTAGCACGAGCCATCCTTATATTGTACACAACGGAATTTTAACTTTATTATTAACGACATACAGTTGGTTTTGCATAAACGTATTGATTTTTTCTTTTAACAATGAAGTACTGTTCATTATTTACTATAATACTTTTTAAATCGTATGACGATAGAAATAACGTTGAAATTGCTTTAAATTGTTATATAAAATACGTTTGAATATTTTTGAATAGTACAAAACGTTGAGTTTTAATCATTTATAGACTTTATTTTCATAGGAATAGAGTTTATATTTAAGTGAAGGTACGTTCCGTACGTCTTGATATTTACTCTTGTGCAATTATTGAATGAGCTTTCAGGCGGATGTTTTTGTGGGGTGAGAATTTAGGGGTCCGTCGTGAAATACAAAATGTAGACCAAAACACGATGAAGGCAGTTGGTTCGATTCCCGCTCGGGGAAATAAATTATGTCCATTTCCACAATCTGGTAAGACAACATGCGGAACTCGAGTGGAAACAACGGAATGTCTGGACACTAGAATCTCTCCGTCTACTTTTTTATATGCGGGATAAATATAAAGCGCGAAGCTCATTAATTTATTTTCTATAATTTTTCTTATTTATTTCTTTCTTTAATGTTTAATTAGCACTAGCAATATATATATATATATATATATATATATATATTATATATATATATATATATATATATATATATATATATATATAAATATACCTTATAAAAATAAAGAAATATCTCAAAAAATTTCTACTCAGCAATAAATTAATTAATTAAACAATCAAATCTAAATATGAACTTATAACCTCTGATCCACTTCAAAACAATATTAAAAAAAATCCCATACAAATTTTTTACACCTGCATTTCACAAAAGGAGTCGCGCTATAATCTTAGTGTTACACATGTATATAGAACCCCCTACTACCGTGCCACGTGCTGGCGACCGTTATACACATCTGCCTACCAGCTGCGTGCAGGGGTGCTCAGCATTTAAATAACATTAAATAGATATTTTCTTTTTGTTTTTATTATATTACTAGCGATCTGCGCGCTACTTACTCGCTTATAGATATATATATATATATATATATATATATATATATATATATATAATATATATATATATATATATATATATATATACATCTTTTTTTTTAACCTTTGTTAATAAAAGTTATTCGCACATAAATGTCGATCCCGCGGGTATTCCGGTATATAAAATAGCCAAGTGTTGCTCCACAACTTCTTCTATCTTCAAGTGAAAGTTTCATAAGAATCACTCCAGCTATTCCAGACATTAACCCGGACAAATGGAAAGACAGACATACAGACAAAAATTTTCAAAATGTAGCTGTATGTTTTAGTAACGTGTAGACAACTATATACACTCGAAAAAACTCAGTAATTTTGAAATCACAAGCTGACACTCCAAGTCCAAGACACTAAGATTTGTATATGATATATGATACATTATAAAAGTCTAAGATGGCTTTGATTTAGATACAATATATAAATATTAATATAGTTACTGTATTGTAATATAGACTACAGCCTTCCACAATAAATGAACTATTTAAAACAACATTTTCTATTCAAAATAGTAGTTCCTGAGATAAGAGTGTTAAAACAGACAAACTTAAGCATTATAATATTAGTATAGAACAATGATATGTATTAAAAAATGACACAGAGATTTCGAATTTAGTGGTACGTGTTTATGATACATTTTTTTTTTAATTGATATTTAGTGAATTTTTACTCAACTACTCAATTTACATGCAATAACATGCTATATATATATATATATATATATATATATATATATATATATATATATATATATATATATATATATATATATATATATATATATATAGCATGTATATTGAGTAGTTGAGTAAAAATTCACTAAATTTTAAAATAAAAAAATACACAAAAAGGTTACTTATTCCGCTGTAAGATGTAAACGTACAACTGTACCCGCTTTCATATTATATCATTTTATTGACATTATTATTTAACATTGAAAATTTTGACCTTCACAAAACATATTGAGGATAGAGTGTTTATCACATCTCTCCGTCTATTTAGTGGGAGAGTTATATCTCTCATAAAGGAATGGTGGGGGTCTGTGCCCACCCCAGAGTAAACTGGAATAATTATTTATAGAAAAATGAAAAAATCTTTCAACAAATTATTAATTCAAAGCACAAAAGCTTATAGCTTTTGTGCTTTGAATTAATAATTTGGATGTCTAATAATTATATATATATATATATATATATATATATATATATATATATATATATATATATATATATATATATATATATATATATATATATATATATATATATATATATATATATCTATATATATATATATCTATATAATGCTTCGGTTACTGAGTGACTGACTGACATAGTCGTTTAGTCCACGCAATCGAAATTGGGAGCTAGGATTTTGCTATCATAAATATTATATAGCACTGTAGACAGAAGGAACATAGTGTCAAGACACTCCTAACCCCATAAAGGTTTTCCACCCAATTTTGAGAACATTGCGTATTGAGTCGCGGAACTCAACGCCACGCTTTCTCTTGTAACCAGAGCGAAAAAGAAATAAAAATAATTCATTCTGCCCTCATGAGAATCGAACTCACAACTGTCGCTATTACAGCCACGCCTCTGTTTCTGATAAGCGTAGTATTCATTTCCTTAATTTATAAATATATATATATATATATATATATATATATATATATATATATATATATATATATATATATATATATATATATATATATATATATTCATATTTCGTCCGTCAATCCCCTCCAATTCTCACACACGCAACAACAAAAGTTTGCGCGTCTACAAAATCCTATATAAACCGGCACTAGCCCCTCATTCAATACAACTTCAAGCAAACATGTCTAAAATAAAGAAAACCAGGTCACGGTCTTCTCGCGCCGGTCTCCACTTCCCAGTTGGTCGTATCCATAGCATCCTGAAGAAAGGGAACTACGCACCACGGATAGGTGGAGGAGCTCCAGTATATTTGGCAGCGGCCCTAGAATACCTGTCCGCTGAAATCTTGGAACTGGCAACAGAGGTCGCCAAGCAGAACAATAAAACTCGTGTTATACCAAGGCACATACTCTTCGCCATAAAAAATGATGAGGAACTCAACAAAATGCTAACAGGTGTCACAATTTCACAAGGTGGGGTTCTACCGTCCATCAATGCGCAGCTTCTACCTAAAAAGACCGTGAAAAGACCGCAGTAGACCGTCCCGATGGTGAAGAAGATGATGAAGAATGTGGAATTTAAAATGGTGGAAACATTTTGAAGAATAATATATGTAATTTAATTTATTGTGATGAAGGTTTGCAACTAATAAACCTGACGGACAAAGTCCTTATAAGGACTGCAAAATTTCTAAAGTTTCATATACGTCAGGAGATTATTTACTATTTATTATGTTTTTTTTATAAATAAATAAATTAATGAATAAATTGTTTCATTAAGTTACCTTTTTGATATAAAATAATATAAAAAATATTTATGAAAAAAAATATGCCCCGGGTGAGGATCGAACTCACGACCTTAAGATTATGAGACTTACGCGCTGCCTACTGCGCCACCGAGGCTCCTTTATAGTTTACATAAATTTACAATTTTTATATATATATATATATATATATATATATATATATATATATATATATATATATATATATATATATATATATATATATATATATATATATTATTTTTATTGTCATAGCATTGGTTTCTAAGTACCGCCAATATATCGTAATAAGTTTATTAATTTTAAAATAAATATTGAATCTTATGATATATATTAATAAATAATTTATATAACTCCGATATAAATGAACTAAAGATATGCTCTTTTAGTTAATCTCACCAACTTAACGCGAGTTAAACAATAACTGACGTCTGTGAGTGTAACTGTACTTTTGCTATATACGTATATACATACAATCAGAAAGACGATTCCGTCAAGAAACAAAATATTGCAGCCCTGAAAAGGGCTTTGTCTAAATTTCACACTTCTAAAAGATTTTCTCCATCTTCTACGCTCTCTCACCTCTGACTCTCCGCGCTAACTGTATATCCTTCGGCATTATAGTCATTCTCTTAGCGTGGATCGCACACAAATTGGTATCCTCAAACAGTCCAACTAGATACGCTTCACTGGCTTCCTGCAGCGCCATCACAGCCGAACTTTGAAATCGCAAATCTGTTTTGAAATCTTGAGCTATCTCTCGTACCAATCGTTGGAACGGCAGTTTTTTGATCAACAGTTCCGTGCTTTTCTGGTACCTCCGAATTTCCCGTAGGGCGACGGTTCCAGGACGGTACCGGTGGGGTTTCTTCACACCACCTGTTGCTGGAGCACTTTTCCTGGCAGCTTTTGTGGCCAGCTGCTTCCTTGGCGCCTTGCCTCCAGTAGATTTTCGAGCTGTCTGCTTGGTTCGAGCCATTGTGAGCGATTTACGTGTGTAACGGTATTGCGCTTCTATTTATAGTGTGTAAAATAACACAACTTATTTTACATCTACCCTCGTTATTTTAATAATTTATTTACCTATTGAGAGGATTTTTTTACATTTGTCTTTATATATGCTTGTATTGAAAGTAAAAAAAGTCTTTATAGGTTTCTTAATAAATATATTCATTCGATTATTGGCTTATTATTTATATTTTAATATATAATTTATTTAAAAATAGAAAATTGTATGTAAGTAAAATGTTAACAATAATAACTTCACTTCACTATCACTTTCAGTGACAAGACCTTTGTGTAAATAATAGTTTAATCTCTCATATAATAGATTATGCAGAGAGTATCTAGTGTCTGATCTCTCTGCTTTTGGCTTTTAGCCGAAATCCGGAGACATGCGTGGCGGAACTCAACGTCGCTTGTTGGTAATGTCTTGGGACCAGAACGAGAAGAACAATCGAGGGCAATACACTTTTTTCTCTACAATAAATAAATTATCACTCAATCTTATGTTATATCGATTGTTTTAAAGATATTGTGATTGGACATTTCCTGTTAACTCATTGGAAACGCGTGCAGTTGTGGGTATAATTAAAATTTATATGAATACCATACAGTTATACTATTGTAACTACGAACCAATCCAACCAATATCCAACAAAATGGTGCCGAAAAAGCCAATTCCCAAAACGAAAAAGGACATCATAGAGAAGCCCATCGCGAAAATAAAGAAGATGAAGAAGAAGAACTTCAAAAGCTTCGCCATATATTTGTTTAAACTTCTCCGTAGTGTTGCCAAGGATAATTTTGGGATTTCAAGACAATCTATGTTGATAATGAACAATTTCGTCAATGATATGCTGGAGAAGATCGCCTCGGAAGCTGGGAGGCTAGTGGCTCATGGGAAGAAGACGACCCTCGGCAGTCGGGAGATCCAGTCCGCCATAAAACTGCTAATACCAGGGGAACTTGCGAAGCATGCGAACATTGAGGCAATGAAAGCGATCAGCTTATATCAAAAAAGTCAGGGACATCAGGAATCGTGAGAGAAATATATTTTGACATAGAATATTTATTTTAACTATTTATTAATTGATTTTATTTAACAAGGCCCTTATTAGGGCCAATATTTGTTTGTTTTGTTTGTTGTTTTGTTTGGATGAGACGTCTTTTAATTATTATTATTTTTCATTTATTTTATTTATTATTTTTTTTTATTATTTTTTATTTATTATTATTTTTTTATATTTAATTATTTTTTTTATATATAATTAATTATATAATTTTATATTATTTTATATTTATTTATTATTTTTTATTTATTTTATATTTTATTGCACACACATAACAAAACACACAAAATGTAAAATATACTAAATAAATATAAAATGTCTATATATGCGAAGGCGGCCTTATTGCTTTGACTAGATACTTTGGCAAATGCAAGTCTAGTTGAGTCCACAAAGAGACGGTTTTTCGTAAACGGAGCTAGTGGAGCAGTAGTATAAACTTGATATATATATTTATATATATATATATATATATATATATATATATATATATATATATATATATATATATATATATATATATATATTATATATATATATATATATATATATATATATATATATATATGTATATATATATATATATATATTTATATATCATCTGTAACGAAAATTGAAATGTCATTTGATATTGACACTTGGCAAAAGGCAAGAAGAGCTGGGGATGGAAAGATAGTTTTATGTATTATATATGAAAAAAATAAAAGCATCTTCTTCCAAGCCATTGATTTCTAATTTTAACTTCTACAAGCATAAAAGTTATAGCCATTTAAATATATGGTATTGTATACAGTAAACCAAAAAGCTTTGGCTAGTTAGGAATATATAGTTATTCAAAAATATATCGTAATTCTCAGAAAATAAAGTCTATTAATATATAAAAATTTTGTAACATATGTATTAAAACAGCGCAGTGTCACAACGTCTGTAAACTGTCTGTAAACGCAATAGTTGTGGGTTCGATTCCCATGAGGGGAGAATGAAGAAAGAAAGTGGGGAACGGAGTGTCTTAACTGGCTACCCTGCTATATATATATATATATATATATATATATATATATATATATATATATATATATATATATATATATATATATATATATATATATATATATATATATATATATATATATATTTATAGCTTCACACTGTATCCCGCACACAGCAGGGTACCAAGAGGGAACCTAGTGTTAAGACACTCCGTTCCCCGCTTTCTGTCTTTCGAGACATTGCGTATGTATGTATATATATAGAATATGGCGTTTTGATAGAATGTGGCGTTGAGTGCCTCAACTGAACACGCAATGTCTTGGATCAGGGGAGAAGGTGGGGAACGGAGTGTTAACGCTTTAACCCGCATAAAGCAATATGCGTGATAAAGCGTGAAGCTAATTTATTAAGTTTTGAATATGAACAATATATTTTCAACATAATTTTTTTCTATAATATATTTCAAACATTTTTCTTTATTATTTAAATAATGTTCAAATAATTTCATCATATCAGCCTGGAGACGTTCTCTGCTGGACAAAGGATTGGATTCCGTCGACCTTCACCAGGCCGTCTTATGTAAAAACAATACTCCAGTTAATAAATAACAACAATTCGATAAAACCTCACGAAACGTTTAAAAAAACTTATGAATAGGTTATAAGAATAAGAGGTATGAAGAGGTTAATGACAGTGGAGGAGGCGAAAGAGGTATGCAGAGACCACAGCGGTTGGCGCTCCGTTCTCTCTGAGTACTCCGCTCGGTACATAGCGTGAAGGATGTATGTTTGTATGTAAAAAAACGTTGACATTCAACATACAACAAAAAAAAAATCACAAATACCCTCAAATCTAAATGTAAATTTGTGCTATAAATATCGGCGTGTCCCAACGGAACAGCCAGTACTCGGAACGCCGCAAATATGACAGGCCGTGGAAAAGGAGGAAAGGGATTAGGCAAGGGGGGCGCCAAGCGTCACAGGAAGGTGCTCCGCGACAACATCCAGGGCATCACCAAGCCGGCTATCAGGAGGCTGGCGAGACGAGGCGGTGTGAAGCGCATATCCGGATTAATCTACGAGGAGACACGTGGCGTTCTGAAGACCTTTCTGGAGCATGTGATCAGGGATGCTGTGACGTATACTGAACATGCAAAGAGGAAGACGGTCACAGCAATGGATGTGGTGTACGCGCTCAAGAGACAAGGTCGCACGTTGTATGGCTTCGGAGGCTGATTTTAGATTAGAATTATTAAAGAATTAATATAAAAGTTGTTTGAAATTTATTTATTTTCATAAACAAGGCCCTTTTCAGGGCCGCAATATAGTTTTTGTTTCGATAGAAAACGTCTTTTTATAGAATTTGTTCTAGTATGTTCTAGTAGATTCTGATTCCAGCCTTATCCCCCATATAGCAGGTTCGACAGACAGAACCTAGTGTTACAGATAATATGACAATTGGCATACCAATCCCTATTTAGTATTATAATTGTTGTAATTTGTATATATATATATATATATATATATATATATATATATATATATATATATATATATATATATATATATATATATATATACAAATTCAACCTAACCCTAACCTCAACCTAAGGGGATAATATAGGGGTGTAAAGTTTATATGGAATTTCCTCATTTTTAGACTTACAAGTATGAATATAGGTATACAAGTTTTGGAATTAAAAATGCTCTGCATGGACGTAGTGGACAAATTCTCCACTATAGGATAAAAAATT
The DNA here is from genome assembly GCA_037127375.1 of Dione juno. Taxonomy (NCBI): domain Eukaryota; kingdom Metazoa; phylum Arthropoda; class Insecta; order Lepidoptera; family Nymphalidae; genus Dione; species Dione juno. The sequence goes on from JAXRJS010000093.1 coordinate 1,331,627, forward strand.
GGAGGGGTAAAATTAGTATGAAAAATTACTAATTTCTGGACTTAACAGTATAGAATTGGTATACAGGATCATGATTAGAAATAAAAAAAAAGTACTGTTTAGATGAAATGGACAAAATTCTCCCTTAACGGGGTAAAATGGTATGATAATTAATGGTAAGTACATACATGTAAACGAAGTCACGGGCAAAAGCTAGTTTCCAATAAAGACGTTTGAGAGTTTCGTGGCTGATAGTAACAGCGTCTCGCAGGATGCGTGTAACGGAGTGTCTTAACACTTGGTTCCCTCGACCTACAGTTAAACTTATATAAAGAGGAAAAAAAGCATGTATCTAATTTTCAATTAAAACATTTGTTTTTTGTAGGCGAAGTTAGTAGTTAAGAAGTTAAGAGAGGCGAAGTTAAGAGTTACTAACAAGAAAATTTATAATAAGAACAATGTACTCTACTTATACTTAGGTTTATATTAAATAAACAGGTTTATATTAAAGGTTAGGTTTATATTAAATAAAAAAAATTATTATTAAAAAATATTATTGAAAAAAAATAATTAAAATAATTATTAAAAAAAAAAATAAAAAATATTATTAAAATAATTATTAAAAAATTATTTAAGGTTAGGTTTATATTAAATAAAAAAAATTATTATTATTTATTTATCTACTTCTAGAGATCTCCCTTTCTAAGAAGGGGTATTTTTTACCATATATACGGGCTTTAGCCAAGTATAGAGGCAACTGAGTTTACAGATGATGTCGATAAGAATTTACCAGTTATGCGACAAGTGTTCAGTATGATTGCTTTTTGCATAGTGTTAATAATCGTATGGGGGTCTTTAAAATATCTAAACTATTGCGTAGTGTATTGGGTACTATTCCTGTTGTGGATATAACTATTGGCACTATATGAACTATTTCTGCTTTCCATTGACTTTTTATTGCCAATGCTAGTTCCTCATATTTTGTAATTTTTTCAGCGAGGGTAGATTGAATATTGTGAGAATTAGGAACAGCTATGTCGATAAGGTATACGGTGTTTGAAATTTTATTGTACAAGGTGATATCTGGTCTATTGTAATGTACTGTTTTATCTGTCAGAATGGTCCGATCCCAATATAGTTTATAATGGCTATTTTCGTGAACTGTATTTGGCTTATATTTATAATAGGGTACTTTTTGCTCTATAAATTTATAACTATGTGCCAAATGCTGGTGTAAAATTGATGCAACTTGATCATGTCTATGCTTATAGTCGGTTTGTGCTAATGCTTTACAAGCGCCTGTTATGTGCTGAATAGTTTCAGATGAGCTATTGCAATGTCTGCATAAATCAGAACCTTCTGTTTATACTTTAGTAATATATTTTTTATAATTTCTGGTAGGAATGACTTGATCCTGTATAGCAAGCATAAAAGCCTCTGTTTCTGGGAACAGTACACCTCGCCTGAGCCATTCGTTCGACGTATTTTTGTCGACATAAGTCTGGTTCAGATCAGTTCGGTGTCTCCCATGAAGAGACTTTTCTTGCCATCTTGCTATTTTTTGCTGCAATTGTGTAGATGTTTCATTTGTTTGTATTCCTGTATCTAGAAGATTTAATGGCGTATAATGTTTGCCAATTTTCGTTACTTGTCTATGGAGAGATGAAATTTGTGATTTATGATAAGAATATTTTCTCAAAGTATTAATGTTATGTAGATTTTGGATGTCTATCATTCCCCTTCCACGTTCTCGACGAGGAAGTGTAAGTCTTTCTATTGATGATTTCGGGTGATGTCTTCTATATTTTGTCAAGGATGTGTCAAATACCCTTTGTAGCTTTTTTAAATCAGTTTGAGACCAGTTTATTATTCCAAAGGAATATTATTATTATTATTATTATTGTTATGTACCATAGGTACCATATTATATTAGTTACTAGGTTATGATTAGGTACTTGCAATATATAACCACACTGCCCTCACATGCTTCGGGGTCTTCACTTCATACCGCTGTAGTTGTGTGTTGTAATGTCTGGATAGACTTTGTGTGTGTGCGTGTTATCTCTTGTGTGTATATGTTATTTCATGTATGAAGTGACTTTTTAATTTAAATAAGGCAAGAGGAATTTATTTGAGAAGGAAAGCCAAGTATATTATTTTAATTTTGATTAAGTAAGTTTTTAAATTGAGCATTTAAATACAAAAAAAAAGGATTTATTTATATTATTTTAATATTTTAGTACTAATGAAAGTAATAATATTTTTACAGTAAAGAAAGTAGCATTTACGAAGATATTTCTTAATGCTAGGTGCAATGCTATCTATAAAATTATGAGTTAAGCTATTCAAACTATTACTACATTATTAACTATTATTATTTTAAATAATTTAATATACGCCAATATTATTCAAAATATGCGTAAGTATCATCTGGTGTACGTCTTTGAAAACGGCGCGCACGTTGTCAGTGTCAGTAGCGGTCGTGAAGTGGAAGTAGCATTCACGAGGACGGCTTGCTTCTAATATGACGAATCTTTCCGCTGACGAACTAAAGTTGCGGCGCTCTCGCTTTTTTATTGTGAGCTCCTGTATATTGAAAAAAAAAGTTAAATATTGTTTCTTAGGAATATACCACTTTATTAGTACACTTTTTTACCACAAAATAGCTTCACGCTATTTAGCAGGCTCCCATATACCAGGGATGGAACAATTCTAATACATGTTAAGTGGAGCTTGGAAGTGAAATAATCCACTATCTGCTAGTGGAAATCGAACCCACAACCCTCAAAATTTGAACGTCAGGACTTGAACCCGCGCCGTTTATTGTTTGTATAAGGAGAGAAAACATTTTTTCTTAATTTGCAATAAGAATAACATTTTAAAAAAGTAAATATCTTATGTATGTTGTAATTATAGTAATAATAATAATCTTAAGATCTACTGGTTCGAATAAAAAAAAATGCGTTGAAAGCTTATAGCGTCATAGCTACTTTAAACACTTTGGATGAGTCATGTATAAGTCATAGCCCTAGGGCCCATAGACTTAACCACTTGCTGATAAAGTCCCAGATAGCTTATTCCCATATGCTTCTTATCTGGCAGATAAACCAAAAATTTTGGTAACACATGTCTCTGATAGAAATATCTAGTAGATAAGGATCGGCTTAATATGTACTTATGAGCTTTTATCTGGCAGACAGTGTCCACCAGCTTACTGTCTGAAACTTTATCCGTAACCGGTGAAATTGGCCCCTTAGTTATTTTCAATTGCACATGGTAACGAAGCTACGTACACGTAATCATTTAAAAAATTATTCAAAATCGATTTCCGTTTATTGTTAATATTAAACGAAAATCGATACAGGAATATACACCGGTACGGAAGGCAGTTATATATATATATATATATATATATATATATATATATATATATATATATATATATATATATATATATATATATATATATATAATAAACGAAAATCGATACAGGCAATGTGCACCGGTACGGAAGGCAGTTATATATATATATTATATATATATATATATATATATATATATATATATATATATATATATATATATATATATATATATATATATATATATATTTATTGCGGAATGGTATTATAGATGCGATAGCTACTCTATTCTATTTCCAGTATAAGAATATTTCACAAAAAGTCATACTTACTGCAAACATGCTCTTGATAAACATCTTTGTTCGTGTATATTCATCGCCTTGAGAATCGAACCTGTTATATTGCGGGAAGTATGGAGCTATACTCTTGCCTTGGCTGATTTTGTTTTGTAACAAATCTTGTTTATTCAAAAACACTATGAGTCCTGCTTCTATTAAGAATCTATAATATATAATGAATTATTGTTAATATCAAGTTTAAAATCTTCTCTGCTCTCTGCTCGTTTCGATGTCTTACGAAAGTGTTTCTTAATACACATTTTTTTTTTAAATTCACTACATATAACATTCATCGGTAAGCCACATGCATTCCGTCATTCCTTCCAGTGTAATTCTTCATCTTCTTTTTATTTATGGCGTTCGAGCGTGCCAGTTGAGCACGTCTTCTGTCGTCCATCATCTGTCATCTGTCGTCCATCATCTGTCATCTGTCATCGGTCTTCTGTATTCATATCTAAGCACTATTTGATTTAAAACATTATAACGCCACAGTGACGCGTAGGTTGTGGTAGTCAATAGCGATACCTATACGCGCTGGTTGGGGGGTAGGGGTTCAATCCCCAGTGAAGGATATATTTATATTTTCCAACTTTACGTTAGACCTTTGTATGTAGAAAGGAGTGTGTGAAGTGGATAATAATACCTGCTCTGCCAAACGTCTTCGAACAACACCAACGACTCCTTCAATCTGTTCTGGGAATTATCTTCTCGCAAAGTTTGATCGAAATCGCTACACGCGACTACAAACCATATTGCGTGTATGCCTTCGAAGACCTTTTATTAATAAAAAAAAAGAATGTTGCATAGCTAAAGTGCTAAGTCTATTATATTTATAAAGAGAAAAAAATATTGCTTCACTCTATTTTATTTCACGAGAGAAACTAGTGTCTCAATATTAAACAGAAAGTGGAGAATGGCGGGTTTTCCGCCATTCTCCACTTTCTGTTTAATATTGAGACATTGCGTGATGTTTCCTGGGCGAGGAAGTGAAGTAATTCATTCTTGCCGAGTGGGAATCGAACCCACAATCGTCGCGTATACAGTTAAACACTTTCCCAACAAGTAGCAGGTACCAGGACTTCATAGCTGTCCGAGAGAATGTTACTATAGAGTACAATTGTATGGGACAAGTGGCAGGTACCAGGACTTCATAGCTGACGGAGAGATTGTTACTATAGAGTACAATTGTATGGGACAAGTGGCAGGTACCAGGACTTCATAGCTGTCCGAGAGAATGTTACTATAGAGTACAATTGTATGGGACAAGTGGCAGGTACCAGGACTTCATAGCTGACGGAGAGATTGTTACTATAGAGTACAATTGTATGGGACAAGTGGCAGGTACCAGGACTTCATAGCTGACGGAGAGATTGTTACTATAGAGTACAATTGTATGGGACAAGTGGCAGGTACCAGGACTTCATAGCTGACCGAGAGATTGTTACTATAGAGTACAATTGTATGGGACAAGTGGCAGGTACCAGGACTTCATAGCTGACCGAGAGATTGTTACTATAGAGTACAATTGTATGGGACAAGTGGCAGGTACCAGGACTTCATAGCTGACCGAGAGATTGTTACTATAGAGTACAATTGTATGGGACAAGTGGCAGGTACCAGGACTTCATAGCTGACCGAGAGATTGTTACTATAGAGTACAATTGTATGGGACAAGAGGCAGGTACCAGGACTTCATAGCTGACCGAGAGATTGTTACTATAGAGTACAATTGTATGGGACAAGTGGCAGGTACCAGGACTTCATAGCTGACCGAGAGATTGTTACTATAAAGTACAATTGTATACAACGTCACGTATATACAATTCCCCCTCATGAGATCGAACCTGCAATCGGTGCGTTCTATAGATATGCATATTTGGTTCAAAACTGCTTGTTCAAATATTTGTATTCATTTATATTTACATTTGTATCTCAATAGCTTACATATTAGCTCAATAGCTTACATATTAGCTTAATAGCTTACATATTAGCTCAATAGCTTACATATTAGCTCAATAGCTTACATATTAGCCATTCATTTATTGAATTTAATGTTTACACCTAGATATTTTGAATAAGAGAGGAAAGCATAAAAGGAGAGTCTTAACACTAAGCTTCCTCTGCCTATGTGCGGGATACAGCGTGAAAGCTAAAACAAAAGTATATGTTTCAAAAGCTCAATTTAAAACAAAAAGTAGCTTTTTTTTGCCCAAAATTTGTATGAAACTTTTAATAATAATCTACTTTAAAAGCTAAGCTAAATAATTTTATATACTTGTATCCATTTTTTTCTTTCCCCGCGCTGTCCTCCGACATCGAACATCCAGAACTGCTGAACCCCACCATGCATTGATTTAGGAATCTAAAGAGTATAATATATAATGACATTTATAAAAAATAGTCGGCAAAAATCAGAGGAGCGTCGTGGCGCAGCGTCTGCCCGTAAACGCGACGGTTTGTGGGTTCGATTCCCATGAGGGGAGAATGAATTATTTTCATTTTCTTTGCTCTGGCAACAAGACAATGCGCGGCGTTGAGTTCCGCCACTCGACACGCAATGCCTCGAATGGCAGTAAGCGGGGAACGGAGTGTATTAACACTAGATTCCCTCAACCTACGGTTCCCTCTGCCTACCCTGCTATGTGCGGGATACAGCGTGAAGCTTAATAAATGAATATTAAAAAAAATAAAAAATGGAGAAGTTTATTGTGATTTTTTAGAGATCAAACGCAATAATGTAACAACGACACTAACAATGTGGGACGTATATGCAGTGGCGAAGTGTCCATACAAGACGATTCCCATAGGGTTACCATTTGTATACCCTTTAAATAAACCAATTATTAACAAAATAACTTCATAGTTTTAAGTTATACGCGCGGCATTAAGCACCGCGACCCAACACGCAATGGCCAAAAGTCGGGCATTAACTGGAGTACAGAGTGGTGATTTTTTTTACCTTCACGCTGTATCCCGCATAAAGCAGTATATAGGGATTCCAGTGAGAAGATACTCCGTATCCCTCATTCCGCTCGATTATTAAAACATTGCGCGCTGAATGGCGTACCAGAGCAAAGAGATGTGTCAAGTGGAGTCGGGTGCAGGAGCTGATTATTAAAGGTATTAATTAGAAAATAGTCAACATACTCTAACTTTGAATTCGATTTTTTGTATGCCGCTGGTCTTTTGTCTGCATCGAAGTATATCTGCGTCGGATGGTATATAACCTTCTTTTGCTATGAGATCTATTCTGTCTAGGAAACTAAGAAAAAAAATTTATAAATTAGACCAATTTTCATTACATGCAAGTTGGCAAACTTAAATTTGCCGTCGTATGCAATAAGCTTGTATGAAATTAACTACATATATAAGTTTGTAGTGATAAAATGCGGATTTGAAATTGAACTAGAAGTTTGATTGTTTCTGAGCTCCAAGGGACCATAGACCTGGAATGACCTGGAAATGGTCATAACAGACTGACAACAAAGTTATACCATAAGGTTCCAGTTTTTCCTCTTGAGGTACGGAACTTTAAAATTCTACTCACTACTCAGCACTGTCCAATAACTGATATTCGCTGGATCGTCTGAAGCATTCCTTTACGCCGCCATCCCTCCACAGTGTTCTGACATGATCGAAGTAATCCTGGAAATATGATCTTAAAGTGGAAACTTATCAATAGGTTCTTAAGAGTAATCTCGTTTACTATATAATATAGTCGTATGTATATACCACACTGTATATACATACGACTATATTATATAGTGCACTATACAGCACAGTGCAATATACAGCACCTGTACAGGCGATTAATATCGATATATATTCTGGTCTGACATTCTGATATATAGTGAGTCCCTAGATTCCGCGAAAAAAATAAGAAAGGAGTGTAATAGTTGAGCTTCGGGATGACTCCCGCTTAGCAGGGTAGCTAGTGTTAGTATTTCAGTCAGTTTTAGAGACTCTTTATGTTGAATACTTAAAGAAAACATATATTAATTTTAACGCAGTGGGATTTGAACCCGCGCCTCATGGAAACCATCCAAGCGCTCTGACCACTAAGCCATGCGTTCTTCCTCACGCTGCGTCGAAATTCTTATATGCTTTATACAATTTATTACGTTGTTAGCATCTCTGTAGGGGAGATTTTTATAAATTTCCGCTATACAATGATAATTGGTAATAATAGTCATTTGGCAAGAGAGAATGCTATTTTTAATTTTAAAAGCATGTTTTTTTTTTATTTTTTACATTTTATCTTCCATTAGACGCGAGTTCAAATCCCGCTGCGTTAAAAAAAATATATATATATATATATATATTTTCTTTAAGCATTTATCTATCCTTAGTTAACACTTAAAAATAATAAAAATACTCTTTATGTTAGTTAATGGGTCGAATTAAATAAAAATAAAACAAACTAAAATCATTACCTCGAATGTGACTCGAATGTTTAATTTTATAGTTATTTCTAGATATAATGTACTTTGAAGTCAATTTCTTTTTTTTAAATATTTTTTTATAATTAATAACCATTGCTATTTATATATTAATTTCATAAGCACAGAAGACGGCGGTCTCATCCTGCTGGAGATCTGTTTCAAATATTTACATGTACATATGTGTAATTTTTAAAGTAAATCCGTTCTGATTGTAAACGCGGCACTTGTGGGTTCGATTCCCTCGCGGCGTTGAGTTCCGCCACTCAACTTTAACGAAATGGAAGGCGCAGAGCGAAACGGGAGACTTGCCTGGTGTCTACCAAAGTAAATACCTGCGTATATTCCAACGGACCGTCTGGACCAATTTTCAATATATATTGTTGTGACTGTATATTCTTTATATTTTGCAGTGCGATACTCAACGGGGACATGTTGTGTACTATATCGTAGATCGACTCGTGTACATTATGCTTTATGTGTTTCGCTTTCTCAATTCGCTCACTGGAAAGAATATTTAATATCAAATATATCTATTTATAAAGTTTTATACTAAAAGAATGCGATCATTCAACCTGGTAACAGAATGTGAGCTTTTTTCACTGGCTTGTATTCAAATTGTATGGCACCAGGTCTAAAAAGCCTGGTATAGCAGTTAGTGTGCTTATTGGGTTAAAATATTTAAGTTTATTCATATATATATATATATATATATATATATATATATATATATATATATATATATATATATATATATATATATATATATATATATATATATATATAACTCACCTGGCAGAAAACCCTTGTATGTGAAGTATTTTCATTTGCTTTATAATTGTGGTTTTACCACTCTCGCCGGTACCCAACAGTAATAATTTGATTGCCTAAAAAATTATAATACAATATTATATTTCAATGACACAATATTAAGGCCGTTGTGATGTAACAGAGCGATTCTCATGAGGAGAATTAATTATTTAATTTGCTCAATCTGGTAACAGGACAAAGGGCGGCGTTGAGTTCCGCCACTCAACTCCAAATATCCCAAACGGCGGAAAGTGGAGAACGGAGTGTCTTAACACTAGGTTCCTCTGCCTAACCTGTCATTTGAAGGATATAGCGTGAAGAAGAAGAAAAAAAGCAATACAAAACGCGGCGCTGACTTCCGCCATTCAACATAATATGATGTCTTAAATACTTAGAGTTAAAAAAACGATACCCACATCATTATAGGTTTTGATCCATTGTTTAATCTCTCTGTCAATTTGCTTCGAATTATAATCGTCTTCATTGTATGTCTTCACACATGGTAATATGCGCATTTTTCCTTAATATCTTAATAATATATAATATATTAGTAAATTACAGACAAAACAAAAATAAATTAAAATAACAAAAAAATTTAATAATTTTATAAAAAAAATAAAAGACGCTCGGAATGAGGAATCGTGGGGCAGAGACTAGGTTCCTTGAGTCAATAGATGCCTATACACTGCTATGAGCAGTATACAGAAGGCAAACATAAAATCTGAAAATTTTATATTTTAGGCGGTTTTTTTTTATTATTGAACTACATCATTGTTTGGATTTCTTGATTGGAACCATTTCTTAAAAAAAAACCTTTTGCTAGTAGATGTTTTATATAATATTAATAATAATATGATAAAGGTAATATAATTCATAATAGAGATATAATATTATTCTATCTTTAAAACCAATGATAAACAATTTCCAATCAAAATTACAATATATATATATATGTATAAGTAACGTATATATAATACATTTAATGTATTTGTTTAACTAAAAACAGTGTTTTTTTGTAATTTCTCATTAAAACACAAACAAAATTTTTATAACATTAATTATTATTATTTTAAGTTAATTGTTGTTATTTTTTATAATTTTTAAAAATATTACGAGTGGCAACACAAATTCTATTTCAATAATAAAATAAATTACCTAAATCTTTTTTCTTCTCTTTATTTTTTTTAAATACAGAATTTTATTTTTATTAATTGACTTTTTTTTATAAAGAAATAAATAGAAAATAGAAAGTAGTATGTGGAGATAAAGTAAATAAATCTATAATATTTCAATTACATAATAACACAATAAATAATCGCAATATCGGCATATTCAAAGAAAAGTTATCGCGTAAAGCAATGCTTTATAATCTAATAAATAATTACTTATTAAAGGCCTGGTAAGAGGTCGTTTCTAATGTATGTAAGTCTATTCAATGTACTTCGTTAAATCAAAAGGTATGTTTAATGGCTTTAATATACCAGGCCAATAAAACCTGGTACAGGGGCTAACGTGATACTTTTAAACTAAACTCAACGATTTTTATTACGAGAGACAAGATACGAGATATAGATACAGGAGTTTTGTATTGAAATTAGGCACTATATAGGTTAATTTGATCTCTCAACCAAAGTCAAAATATTCTCTATTCAATTAGGCCATTACAAGCACTTTTCAATCGTCAATTAACATTGAAGTGTCAGTATTGTCAGTCCCACAGGAAGCTACCACCGGCTCGGAAGGCAGCCGGCCAGTTGTTTAACAATTTGTGCCGGCTTTAGTCTACGGCGGCTATTTATTGCAACCTCGTAGAAATATCAATTTTAAATTAAATTGTTTCTCATAAGCCATAGTGTACCATGATGACATATTTTTGAATTCAAAAATGGCCAAAACGATTCCTTATACAATTTATCGATCTAGAAATAGAAATTGTCAATTGTAAAGTTATAAATTTTTTATTCCAGTAAATAATTATTTATTACATTTCAGAAAGACTTCCTTTTTCGGTTGAATGGTTAATGCTGTTGCGATATTAGTATTGACAGCGATATAGGGTGGGACAAAGATGTCATAGAGAAAATCTCTTAACCAGTACATTTCAATAAACAAAAACAAACATTACTAAAACAATCAGAGCAAACAATTCACAGCACAAACACGAACAATTTTATAAAAAAAAAACACCTAAATAAAACAATAAATCAAAAACAATTTTACCTAAAACACGTCTAGACACAAACAAATTAAAAATCTCAGTTATGAGGTATAAGGCGATATTTTTTAACACGCTCTGATAACGTATCAACGTTGATAACAATGATAATTATTGAAATTGATAATATTTTCAAAGATAATGTAAAAAAAGGCATGCACTAAACGTCATTTTCTCGTTTTTTACACCGGATATACACGTATCTACATATACATAGATATCTATCATCAATCGCATCGATAACAACAAATCCTGAGACAGTAAGAGGTATTGGTTGGGAGTTCGATTCTCGGTTGAGGTAATGATAAATGAATTAGATTGTTTTATGTCACAACGCGGTGTTTATTTACGCTTAACACGCAATGTCTCGAACTTAATTCTAGGTCACTCTGCTATGAGGAAATAGTTAAGAGGCTGAAAAAAAATTATTTTGCTCAAAATTTCATATTATTAAAAAAAGCAACAGTATTTGAACCTAAACCTGTTTAATGAAGTTACACAACAAAAAAATTAATCAGTTTATAGTCAATAAATCAAGCACGTCATTTGGTATATTTATATAATAGATTCAGAGGATTTTAAAATCTAAGAATATTTATGACTGTCACAAATTTTTTTATAAATTTTAGGCAAAATTAAAAATTACATTAAATAAGAAAATTTATTTGTCAAAATAAAATAAAAATCATTGTTTAAAACAAAATATTTATTATCACTTATATCTAAAATTAACAGAATCGCCATTTCATTAATATTTAATAAGAAACAAAACATAAACACTATACAAGAGTAAAAATAAAAAAAAAAATTTAAACAACTACATTAAAACAATTTCTAACAACAAAATAATAGTAAAATATTTGTATGAAACTTCATTTAAAAAAAATGCAATTTTGATAATAATATCCTATCGAAAATTAGAAAAAAACAAAAACACATGCAAAATTTAAACAACTCCATTAAAACATTTTGAGAATAAACCACAATAAATTTCAATAATTTTGCTACCTATAGAATAAAAAGAAACAAAAAAAACCAATACAATTTAAATCACAAGCAAAATAAACAATGTCATTAAAACAATTTGTAACACTAAAAAAGTGTTTATATTTAAAAATAACAACAATTATGATAATATTGTAAAAAATATATATATATATATAAATACATTTTATTCTATTAACAAGAAAATAATATACTATTATAATAAATTTCAATTTCGAAATTACTATAAATTTTCCTAAAACGACAAAATTTATTGCTAAAACTGAATAAATGTTGAATAAATATTACATTTAATACAAATAAATTTATTCCTCCAATATTTCATCATTTATATGCAACTGTACCATTTCATTTCCGTTGACTAAATTGCCATTACCGAGTAACAACTCCACGTTGATGTTCGGCAAATTTTGTAGTACATTGTTTCTATCGTCGTTCATTTCAGGCATCTTAGTGGAAAAATGTGAGTAATGTGTATAATTACTTTTAGAAATACATATGAAAATGTTCATTTAAATATATTCATCTTGAATAACACCGGAGAAAGTTGAAAAAAAATGGAGAAATTTCTGGAGTATAGCAGGATAGGCAGAGAGAGCGGAGTGTCCGGCCACTCTGATGTCCGCTTTAATTTTTTAAATATCTCTCTGCCCATCCCGCTATATGCAGGATATAGCGTATATATATAAAAAAATTACACAAGTCTGTCACATATTTTTACACGAATTTAAAAAATAATCCTCCATAATTTACTAAATTATCAAGATAAAACAAAATACAACTATTTGTGGATATTTCAATATTAATATTAATTACTATAGTCGCATCCTAAAGACAAAAGGGCTTAACTAAGAAAATGCAATTTGTGAGAATCTATTGTAGACGAAACATAAATGTACTTACATTATTATTATGTTGATAATTGCTTGAATTATTATTAGTTATATTGAATTGTATCGTCTTCCCAATACCTCTGCCACGTCGATATGTTTGAGACACTTCTGTATATACATATACATATATATATATATATATATATATATATATATATATATATATATATATATATATATATATATATATATATATATATATATATATATATATATATATAACAAGTATTTTTAATTTATATATCAGAAAGAGAAGTTTTATTTGTATGGATAATTATCGTTCTAATGTAATTATTGTCTGTCTATCTGTCTGTTACTCCAATCCCCAGACTCTCTTAACAGAAATTTTAATCGAAATTCAATAATTTTGTTCTATATAAATATAATAAGTCGGCGTTAGAAGGAAAAATGAATTATTATCACTCTCGCTCTGGTAACAAGATAATTCGCGGCGTAGAGCTCCGCCTATGCTGAAAATTGAATGGAAAGCGGGTAACGGAGTGTCTAGACACTAAGGTACCCTCTGCCTAACCTGCTATATGCGGGATACGGCGTGAAGGTGCAGCGTGACATTTACCGTTTTGCTCCGACGGTTTCGGCACAACCAGATGAGTCTTAGGAACATCACTCATCAGGGACAGCGCTCGAATCGAACTCGGTACTATATTTATTGAGTTCTGTGAATAATTTATTTTTTAAAAAATGACTTTTTAAAATTTGGCAAATAAATTCCAAAATATTAAGTAATATCTTAGAACTTACAGAGTTCGAAATACTTAAAAGAAAACGTGTGAAAATTTTTGAACGCAGCGGGATTTGAACCCGCGCCTCGTGTTTACCGTCCAAGCGCTCTGACCACTATGCCATGCGTTCTCCCTCACGCTGTGTCAAAATTGTCGAATCCCGCGGGCGCGGGTTCAAATCCCGGTGCGTTCAAATATTTTCATACGTTTTCTTTAAGTATTTTTTTCTATCCTTAGTGTGGATTAACACTTTAAAAATCATAAAAAAACCATTAAGAGTTTTTAGAAGAAAGAAAAAAAACAACCTAAAGAAAAAAGATTTTTTTTTAAATTTAGTAACTACTATTTAATACGTTTAATATTGGTACGAATTGAAAATTGTTTTGTGTTCAATTTCTCATAAGAAGGCTATAGCCTATAGGCTATATTAAATCATTAATCGTTTCGATGTAGCCCACTGTAGCCTACCTGCTATCGGAGTCGCCTCGGTCACTTAGAATATAACTGTTAAACGCATTTCATTTAAAGCAATATGTATACCAAATTATAATAAAAAAATTACAATTAATAATCACTTATAGGACCGTCGTGGCGCAGAGGCAGCGTCTGAATATAAATGGTGATGGTTTGTGGGTTCAATTCCCGTGAGGGGCAAATTCATTATATAAGGAATATTCCTCGCTCTGGCAACAAGGCAAAGCGCGGCGTTGAGTTCCGCCACTCAACACGCAATGCCTCGAAAAGCGGGAAAGTAGGGAACGGAGTCTCTTAACACTAGGTCCCCTCTAGCTACAGTTCCCTCCGCCTACCCCCCTATGAACGGGATACAGCGTGAAGCTAATAAAATTAAAAAAAAAAATTAAATTTAATAAACCATAAAATATTAATTTAAAACAAATACAGACCTTGGTGAAAGACAGTGTGGATATTTCAATAACTTTGTCCCGAGTAATGTTATTAAGAGCTAGATGTTCGTAGATCATCTCTTGCGTACAATTACTGCCTTCTATCTAGAATAAATAATAGTAAAAAATGTACCACTTGAAACCCACTCTCCCCCCTTTTTTTACAGTACCGCTCCCGTTCGTATGGTATCTCCCCTGTCAGTGCTCCCCTATACACTCCAAGGACATGCCTGTGTACTGTCTGTCAGTCAGTCAGCAGCGAAAGAGTGTAAAGTGTTTTTTTTTACAATATAGACAAAAAAAATTCATATAAATTCGCATTCGCATCTGATTTTTTTATAGAATTTTCATAAATTATTAAAAAATATATATTCCAAGACACATTTACTCTATGAGAGCGTAGGCTCAATTCCATTTACAATATATTTTTTAAATATTTTTTTTTATATACCTCTATGACAGCCAAATGTGTTGGATGCTTCAACCGTATATGCGTTCTTAGATCGGACTTTATACGGAACCTTTTTGGACATCTCATACAGATCCACGGTCGCACGCCTGTATGTATCAGTCTATGGTTTTTCATTGCTGTCGATCTAAAACAAATTGAAGCAAATTATAAACTAAATATATTATAAAAAGTAAATTAAAAATTTGTAAACGATTTCGACTTTAAAAAAATATCGGTCAAGTGCGAGTAGGACTCGCGCACCGAAGGTTCCGTACGAAATATTTTTATTTTTAGCATGTGTTGTTATAGCGGCAACGGATATAAATATTATGTGAAAATTTTAGCTAGCTATCACGGTTTATGAGATACAGTCCGGAGCCAGACACATAGACAGACGGAGGCTCAGTAATAGGGTCCCGTTTTTACCTTTTAGGTACAAAACCCTATAAATGCTAAATAAAACATCTTCACGCTCATTCCCGCATCCAGGTACCACAACTTCGTCGACTTACCAAGAGATCGTTACTACAGAGTGCAATTGTATACAAACTTCACGTTTATACAATACCCCCCTGATGGGGATCGAACCCACAAGCGTCGCATCGTCGCGTCCTACATTGATGAAATATTCTATTTTTTAGTTTTTACTATATAATGATTTTTTATTATTACTTTAATTTCATCGTAAGTTTAAATGACAAAATAAATTATCTATTAACCTATCACTATATTAAACATACCTCCTGTCTCAAAAACAGTCAAATTCCCAATCTTAGTTTCCGAGAAATTTGTGGACAAACATACCTACATACACATTCAAAAAAATAGTAACTAACACAACAACATAGTATACATATATGTCTTATTGATAACATCGGTCTAAAAGTCTATATAAAAAAAAACATCCATACAAAAGTTGTCCCCCCTAACAAGCCGACATTTTTTTTGTCTGTCCGTATGTCTGTATAGCGCAATAGTGACATATATATATATATATATATATATATATATATATAATATATATATATATATATATATATATATATATATATATATATATATATATATATATATATATATATATATATATATATATATATATATATATATATATGTATATATATTATATATATATATATATTATATATATATATATATATATATATATATATATATATATATATATATATATATATATATATATATATATATATGTATATATATATATATATATGTATATGTATATATATATATATATATATATATATATATATATATATATATATATATAGTGTACATGAACAACTCTAACCGTCTAAAGGCGACGCCGCACACGTCACACGGGAACGGCCTCTCGCCGGTGTGCGTGCGGACATGCTCGTCCAGAACGGACGGGGAGCGGAACGAGCGCGAACATGTCGAACATGTGTTCGACTGTTTATTGTCTGTGGCGTGTATTTCTCTATTTTGGCGAAGAGAAAGTATTTATTAATAAGTAAGTTATATTATATAGTTAAATAATATTTATTTCAACAGCTTCACGCTGTATCCCGCAAATAAATAAAAAGTAATATATGATATTAGAGAGCCAGCAAATCAAATAATTCATTTCCCCTCACAGGAATCGAACCCACAACTCGCTAGGCTATGACAGTCTCTTCATCGTATCTATTGAACTTAAAATAAACATACAAACATTACGATCCTAATTTACATATATATGCTAAATCGTAATAAATCTATATATCATATATTAATTTAAAATTATATACTAGTATTTTGAAGAATAGTGGAAATATAGTGTAATTAATAGCTTATCTATTATAAATATTTGTTCAATCAGGAATCGAATCCAAACAACAATCTAATTCTACAGCTTCATGACGCGATACAAAAAGATAACTTTGGAGGAAATGAGAATAATTCATTGCCCCAACTGGGAATCGAACCCACGACCATCGAGCTTTGCCAGTCAGCCAGTCAGTCAGTCAGTCATACAATTCTACTGCTATTACTATATAAAACAAACTTACTTTATATGTTTTTGCAATGCATATACATTGTGTAGATTATTTCCACATTGATTACAAATCGTGTTTTGTCCATTACCTGTATATTTAAATTATATATATATATATATATATATATATATATATATATATATATATATATATATATATATATATATATATATATATATATATATATATATATATATATATATATATATTCTTGTTTGTTAATATAGAAGAGCTATTAGATATTTCCATTTTCCTGGAGATGAAGCTTGTATAAACTATATATCTATACATATAACAAAAATGTAACTGATAGCTGTCTGTACATGGAAGATATATTAAAACAGTATTATTTGCATTAATAAACGTAATACAACCCAAAACAATGATTTATACATTTTTTGTCTGTATATCTGTGCGTTTGTGCGCTCTAATCTCGGGAACGGCTTAATTGATTCAAATGCAAACAGCACGATTGTATTACGGTAAGCTTCACTTAATATTTAGAGTTTGTTTTATTTCAATCGGTCCATAAATAAAAATGTTATATATTATATTAATATAATTTTAAAATATTTCGTACGACGAAACTTCTTCAAATTTACTTTTCTACGTAGACAAAGTTGCGGGCGTAGCTGGTGTACATCTATATACTTCAACTTCACACTGTATACTGTATTTAACAGCGTGGACGGAAAGGTGGGTTCCAGCTCCACTCAAGGAAATTATTTTTTTTCAATATCAGACAAAGCTCGGCGTTAAGTTCCGCCACACAACACGCAACATCTCGTAAATTGGACAGCGGGATATATGAGGGATACAGCGTGAAGCTTAAGAAAAGCAAAATAAAATTAAATTTAAAAAAAAAACAAATTTATGCCAAAAATACCATTTCATACCATCATTTTTTAAAATAGTGAATATTCTTTAAACTGCTAGATGAATTATTACCAAACAAACTTTAAACAGGCTTTAAAATACAAAAACCGTACCCAAATCGTTCCATCAGTTCGAGCGCTACGATGCAACAGACAGACAGACAGACAGACAGACAGACAGACAGACAGACAGACACATACACAGTCATCAACGTCAAAAGAAAACTAAGCACCCCTCTTTTTGGGTAGGGGGTTAAAAATATATATATATATATATATATATATATATATATATATATATATATATATATATATATATATATATATATATATATATATATATATATATATATATATATATATATATATATATATATAAATATATATATAAATACCTGGCCTCACTATTTGCATTGATTCGTCACTGTGCTCGTTCTTCCTATGTTTATAGAGTTCATTTTTGTTTGGCAAAATGGCGTCACAGTCGCGACAGGGAATCCTACATATGATTTAATTTATTATTTTTAATTTTAATTATGTCATTATTAACAAACATATGAAAAAAAAAAGATACTTTTAGAAAATATATAGAAATTTTAAAAAGAAAATGGATATGAACCCGCGCTTCTAGTACTTGCGAAGTATCCGACGTATGTAGTTCGATGAGAGACTTATGGCTCTAAGAAATAGTAAAAAGGGCTTAGACGGTCAACAAGAGGTGCGGGTTCAAATGGTCGCTCCGTTCAAACGCCTATATATTTCTAAAACCAATTTTTAATAGTAATTATTTTCATAGTGTGGAACAAACACACTTTTAAAATAATGAAAAAATATATAATTCATTCACAGTTTTTATTTCTTACAAGAATACAAATAATCAATTTAAATTCAAAATATTTTAATTTATTTAGTAGTTTATATTGTGAGCATAATAAAAAAATAACACACACACACATATATATATATATATATATATATATATATATATATAGTATATATATATATATATATATATATAGATATATATATATATATATATATATATATATATATATATATATATATATATACATATGCTAAAGAGCATATTCCATAACAACTAATGTATTTAAAAATTTAATATCCACTACCAAATACAATTTATTAAATATCGGACATACATACATACATGTATCACAAATAAAATATAGATATTAAAAAAAAAAAAAAACAACTAACATAGCACAAATAAATAATCTGAATAAAATAAAATAATCTGAATAAAACAAAATAAATACAAAACAGTACAAATAAATAAAAATTGTTTAAACATAATAAAACAAACAAAACAAACTCACCGATAATTATCTCGGACTATTTTAGTGAAACCGCCATTTTCATCGTTATTGTGCGTTTTCTTTCTATGGTATGTCACACTCCAGCTAAAAACCAATTCTTTATTAGAAGCTAGAGGGTAGCGGGTTCGATTTAAATAAAAATAAAAATAAAAGGATGACTTGCTATACATATAATATAAAGAAACGATTAGCGATTCAATTCTTCTCCAGAGCAAATATTTCTTGAAAATAATCTATATATCTAATATATAAAGCTCTCTCCTCTTGTAAT
Source organism: Dione juno (assembly GCA_037127375.1). NCBI lineage: Eukaryota > Metazoa > Arthropoda > Insecta > Lepidoptera > Nymphalidae > Dione > Dione juno. Next base: position 1,351,271 of record JAXRJS010000093.1, read on the forward strand.
ATGGAGGGCGCTTGGGGAGTGTAGGGGAGATTGAGAGGGGAGGGAAAATAATGATATTTAACGTTTACGTGGTAATAGCGAACTATAGCTCGTTATAAAAATATATAAATATATATAAAGCGAATTATATACACAAAATACAAAAAATAAAATAAAAAAAAAAAAACGTTTTGAAAGCATTGGGCTAAATTAAAAAAAAAAGTCCTCCAGCTAACCAGAAAATAAAGAAATTTAAAAGCAATACAGAGGGTCAGAGGGAGAGTTCCGCCACTCAGCCGAGAGGCGGAACTCAACGCCGCAAAAAATACAGAAACGATACACACTCACCTGTTAGGGAATGTCAAGTCACATTGATTGCATTTAAATATATAATTTTCATTGGCATGCTTCATACGTCGGTGCACTTGTAAATACGTCCAATGTAAATAAGAACGACCACAGTCCTAGAAAATATATATATATATATATAAAATTTGTCCGTAGCTGGATTTGAACCCGCGCCCACCTCTAAGCCATGCCGTCTAGTTAGTTTAGATAGTATAGGTTAAGGTACGTTGAAACCAAATTTCTTACTTGTCACTTGAACAAAATAACGATTTCTCTATATATATATATATATATATATATATATATATATATATATATATATATATATATATATATATATATATATATATATATATATATATATATATATATATATATATATATATATATATATATATATATATATATATACATTCAGGGTCCATGTTACCCCCTTCTACCCTCACTTACCCTCACAATAAAAAGCCTATGTCACTTTTTGGGGCTTAAAGTCTCTCCATTTCAAATTTCGTCAAAATCGATCGAGTCGTTTTTGAGTTTATTCAGTACAAACAAACGAACAGTAATAAAAATCTTTCCTCTTTACAATATTATTAAAGATATACTTTCTGTGGTATTCTGGACTTCAATGGAGTGGAGTGGAGTGTATCCTAACGCCGCTACTTCAAAAACACCACAGTGTCGATATGAATTATAATCATTCTTCCTAGAGAGGATTGAACCTCTAACCCCAACCCCAAACCCCCACTTGATGTATAGACAGATACTCCCCCACTGACGATAACTTCAAACGTAGACGGGACTTTTCCAGTACATTTTGTTATTAAGAAAACACTGAAAACGAAGTAGGCGGAGAGTCTACCATACTTTGTGGGAATTCTCTACATTATATAAGATCACCGTATATTCTTGAAATTTTGCATTATTATCATCCCTCTACTATGGAGGTTTCATCTAACTTCGCACAGGAAGTGCTTCCAAACGGGGAATACCCCATAACCGAGAATTGCCGCGCTCGCCTAACCGGAAGTAACTTAATTTCTACTTCCATTAATATTACGTTATCTTCCATTTAAAATCATCTATCAATAATTAAACCTATACTTAGGAAATATAACCTCGCAAAGGAAGTGCTTCACGACGGGGAACCCCCCGTAACCCAGGATCCCCGCGCTCGCCGGACCGGAAGTAGCTTCGTTTCTACTTTCGTTTGTGTTACGTTTATAGAAGCCGTGTGTAGTTTTGTGTGTTGTGCATCTGTTTTGAATTAAAACATATATATATATATATATATATATATATATATATATATATATATATATATATATATATATATATATATATACATATATTATGACGTGTTTCAGGCCGTTCGATGATTAAAGCCGTCTAGGTATAGCTGCACAGCGTCTAACTGTAATGGCGACAGTTGTGGGTTTGATTCCCGCGAGGAAACAATGAATTATTACGATTCCCTCGCTCTGGTTAAAATAAAAAGTCAAAAAATGAATCATGTATTCTTATTTTCAATGAAACTATTTGAATTTCAATTTCAATTTGAACTTCATTTTGAATTTGAATTTATAAAACAAACATGTCATACTCACCTGGAGTAAGTGGCAAAACTGACTTTACATATGTGACAGGTGAACGGATTCTTGATACCTTTGTGTATTATTCTATGATTGTTTAAAGCATCTTCTAAATAGAACACACTAAAAAAAAACAATTATAGTAAAAAAAGAGAAATTAAGATCAAATAGATAGTGTAGGCGGAGAGAGCCTGGTGTCAAGACACTCCCCCTCTGCCTACCCTGTTACATGCTGGATATACCGGTAGTATCAAAACCCAAAATGAAATAGGACTGCTTTTCCTTATGAGTTCGATTTCCACTCAGTAGAATGTTTATATAAAGGGCGGCGTTGAGTTCCGCAACTTCATATCTCGAAAATCGAGCGTAAACTGCTAATGATGTCTAAAACATTAGGTACCTTTGGCTAATCCTCTAAATGTATAAATTAAAAACCTATATTAGAGAATACAAAAAGAAAAAAAAAAAAAATATATATATATATACTAACTCTTCACAATATTCACAACGGAATGCCTTCTCGATGTTAACAACTCGAATAATATTTCTGGCAGCTTCATCCAAATTGGAGAGCAGTTCCTCGCTCGTGGTGTTATTAACCTGCCTGTCGATACCTTGGGATAGACGCGGGCATTCTGTTTTTGGAAAATTTTATACAAATTATTCATTTATACATACATATAATACAAATGTCGATAGTTGTCTGTACATGGAACATATATTAAAAGAAATATATTTAATAAAGTTTTTTTTTTATTTTTTTTATTATTCTCTACAGACAAAGTCCGTACAATCTTTTGTTTAAAATTCTTACATACATTTTCAATATTATAATTATTTTCTTTGGCATTACTCAAAACTTAGTAAAGGACTATAGGTTATAAGACGGTAACCTACTGAACACAGTTGACAGCTAACTACCATACCCATACTCACCCACAATCCTGACAGTGTGTCTGACAATCCCACTAGTGGGCGACAGCTGTTCACTCGCTTCAGTTTCCTCCTTCAAGTCTTTCGTGAATTCCGCTATGCATTCCGTTGATTTAACTGAATGCTCCTAGAAATTTTATATGAAATAGAAAACAAAAAAGAACTACGTATACAAATTATGGTAGAATCTTTATATATATATCTTCTTCTTCTTCCTGGCATTAGTCCCGGCTTTTGCCAGGGTCTGCCTTCCGACTAAGACCAATCGGTCCATATGAGTGGCGAAGTGGTTTTTTGTGGAGCGATTGCCATCTGACCTCCAAACCCATTACTGGGAGAAACCAAGAAGGGACAGGGAATAAGAGGCAGAAAGACTTGGAATATAGGGGAGGGACACCACTTACATGGATTGGATCGGGTTATGAAAGTGGTGGCTCGAGGTCCCGGGGTCGCGTACCCGTATGCCGGAAACCAAATATCGGACAGATAATTGGCTTACACCCTCTGAGATGCTTAGACACCCTCTGAGATGCTTAGACACCCTCTGAGATGCCTAGACACCCTCTGAGATCATACTTATCTACTTATCTATCCCCTATTAACCCTCCATTTCTTAAGAACAACTCCTGAGTTTCTCACCAGCGCTTCTCAGTAGAACTACCTTCCAAGCCGGTGACTGACAAAACTGGCATTGACCGACAAAATTTATGACTCTAGTACTTCTAATAGACTAAATGAAGAAAAAATATTTTAAATTAGATTTTAAGCTCACCTGTGCATCATTATGATCTCTAAAAGCTCTGAAGCATATACCGCAAACTAGCACCAGAGCTGGCGACAGTTCCTCTTCATGAGCTCGCAAATGCATGCGGAGACGGGAACGGCGGGTCAGTTGTTTTAAACATATGTGACATTGAAATGGTTTTATCTAAAATAAGTGTATATTTAAATATAATGCTTTATATATAAAAAATTTATTAGTTTATTTTATTTACATCTTTGCGCTGTATCCCTTAATTTTAGAGAAATTACGTTTTTAGTTGCGGATGTCAACGCCGCGCTTTGATCTGTTACCAGAGCGAGGACCTATATTCCAGTATTCCATAGCTACCTGTATACCTGTATTCCACATGGCCCATGCCTCACCTATAGCTCCGAGACATGGGTTCTAAGAAAAAAAAAGCAGGATGCCTTGTAGACCTTTGAGCGCAAGATTTAAAAAAACATTTTTGGCACAATCTGTGTAGATGGCAAGTGGTGGATACGGTATAACCATGAACGTTACGATCTAAATGAAGACCCTAACATCATACAAGTCAACAAAATAAGCAGACAATCTTGGCTTGGTCATATCCATTGAAGACACAATGACAGGATCCCAAAACGACTATTTGAGTCGAACCCAGATGGTAAACGCGGAATTGGAAAACCTAAGCTTAGGTGGCGATGGAGATGGAGTGGTGATGGAGTTACCAAAGACCCCAAGACTTCAGAAATTGGAAAAGAGCGGCTCTGAGTTGAGAGGAATGGAGTAAAACTTGAGCGGAAGCTATGTCAAATAGAGGGTTGTACAGCCATTGATAATAATATTAATAACCTGTTTTCTTCATATTAAATGCTAAAAAAAATCTTTACAACCATCTAGAAACTTTGAATCAATGGAATACACCGATTTAAATCGTACCCGTACAAAAATATTCAATGGCACATTCAATATATATCACGTAGATGTATATAAATATAAATAAATACCTGTAAATGGGTGACTCCGTGCTCGTCTAGCGTCTGCTTGTCAAGGAACCGTTTGCCGCACGTGACGCACACGTAGCGCCGCGTGTCTGTGTGCGTGCGGCTGTGCTTCGTCAGTGTTGCCCTAATTTTGTGGAAAACAATAGATTTATTTATAATATAGTAAATTATTGTTGGAGCAAAATCCTTGGATTCCGTTTAACAAATATTGTATGAACGTAGCAGTACGGAATATTGGCATTCCTAAAGGAAATCAATATTTTTAAATAATGCATTTGAAATACTTTAAACGAACAAAATAAATATAACGCCCACATCTGGACACTGGAGAGGACGGAGCGCCAAACGCTGCGGTCCCTGCACACCTCTTTCGCCTCGTCCACTGACATTAACCTCCTCATACATGCTCTCCTCTTCCTCCAATATCTTCGGAGTGGAGGACGGAGCTCCCCAAACTTTCACCCCAAAAATATAACCAAATTACCTCAAAAAGAATGTCTTCCCACACCCTTTGACGGGACACTGCCATCGTTTCTGCTTGTCATGTTGAAAATGTACATGATCGAAGAGCTCAGTCTCCGTGAAGAATTTGGCGTTCTCACATTCAATACACTTGTATTCGCCGTCCGATATTAATAAATTACTCGGATCGTGGAATTGCCTTGAAAATAGGAATTAATTATATAAGAGTAGATTCGATTCTCGCTCGCGAGATTGGTTTACTTTTAGTTCTTCGCTCTGGTAAGATAAAGCGCGGTATTCATTTCCGCCAATCAATACGGAATGTGTAGAAAATGAGGTAGAATATCCTAACACTGGGGCTTTGAGATACCTATGAAGAACAAGGCAAGTATTCCAACGGAGACGAGTCGAAGTGGCTCCCAGCCTCTTGAGCGTCTTACCAAATATCAATCTTAGGTATATTAAGAATTTCAACGGACAAGATTTCCAAAAAAAATATAATTTTTCTTAACTACATACGGAATAGCACTTTAAAAATAATAAAAATAAAAATTGAAGAATGTGGAACAAAATTACCTATAATCCAAAAAAAAAAAAACACTCACATATGAAATTTCAGTCTTACTTTAGAAGTGAACGATTCGTTGCAATTGTCACAAGTCACTATTTGAGCGTCGCTGGAGGCGCGACTTTTCCTCTTACGCGTTCTCTATATATATATAACATTATTAAATATTTAATGGAAACTTAAAAAAATATTTAAATATATATAATTTTCCATTTTCCCGCATAACAGAGGCGGGCATGGATTATGTAGTGCTTAGACTCTCCGTTCCTCACCTTCCGCCCAATTTGGAAGACATATCGTGATTTGCACAACTGGAAATTGAACCCACACTACTATCGCTCCACACAATTATCTAAAAATATTTAATAAATCTCTCTTGCCAAATGATAAAAATTGTCTTCGGGAAGTGGAAAAATCTACCCACAGCCGTTACCGTTTACGCAGCGGAAGCTCTCAATAGGAAAGAAATCTCCCGATTTTGAAGCATTCTTCATTGGTGCTCCGCTCCTATTGGTCTTAGCGTGATGATATATAGCCTATAGCCTTCCTCGATAAATGGGCTATCTAATACTAAAAGTTTTTTTTGTATCGCAGCAGTAGTTCCTGAGATTAGGACGTTCAAACAAACAGATCGATAAGAATGTATGGGTTAGTGACGATGAGCGTTTGGGCGGTTAACCAAAGGCGCGGATCCCAATCTCATGTCTGTTTATAATTTTTTGTGTGTATTTTCAGAGTTTAATTACTTAAGACAGTATCGAAAAGAAGTTATATATAAATGAATTCTGCATATCTGCAATATATATGTGAAAATAAACTCACCTCTACTAAAAGATCATTGTCACACGATTCTTCCGTTGGACGAGGCCTTCCTTGTGCTCTCTTTGAACACAAAATAACAAAATTAAATAAATAAATAGCTTCACGCTCTATCCCGCATAAAGCAGGATAGGCAGAGGGAATCTAGTGTTAAAACACTCCTTTAACCAATACATTTTTGGGGTTCCCTCGTGAGGTTTACACACACTACTATCGCGTTTAGAATCGCTTCGATACTGAGACACGATGATCTCCATTTTTGTTTCAAAATCCTGAAGGTTCCGTATCAAATTTAAAGTAAATCCCAACAAAATTAATACAGCAATAGGCTATATCTCGAATATGTAAACTAGCGGAAGTGGGGAGAAGGGTAAAAAGTGTAACCTGTATATATAACCTGTATATATAACCTGTATATATAACCTGTATATATAACCTGTATATATATAATGGTTTCAAATAAATAGAGAACAACGAAGAAAGCCCATAAATCAATAAAAAAAAGGAAAAAAGTTAGTGTTTTAACACTAAATATAACTACGTATTAAAAAATACACGTTGACATTACCCTTATAAAGTCCTCTTCAGACGGTACTAATATAACAGCCTCGTCCTTGGAAATAACTTTCCGTTTTCTCCCCCTTTTTTTGCATTTATGTACAGACAATGTCTCCGAATTCGGAAAGATTTTACTGTAATATAAATTAAAAATTAAAATATTCAAACAGCCATAGGCGTAGGAATAGGGGAGGGCGGGCCTTATGCGCCCACCATATAAATTTTATTAACAAAACATTTAAATTAAAAAAAAAGACTTAAACACCTAAAATATAATTTTTAGACAAAATCTAGTAAACTTGGCAATATTTCTATATGTTTTAGAATTACTCTACCTATTACATATCTATAATATTTGATATATTTAATATTAGAGAACATTTTCCGCGCCATTATTATTAAACAACTCAACTTACGCTCGTGTCATATCCTCATAAAAGCTAATTCCGCTTCACGCTGTATCCCGCATATAGCAGGATAGACAGAGGGATAGTGTCAAGACACTCCGTTCACTACTTTCCGATCGTATTCGAAACATTCCATATTACTTTTCAAATATATTAATCTTAATCTATATATTAATACGTGATGCCAAAACTTTGGATCCCTTTTTACGAAAATTGCGCGGACGCAGGAGTATGATATTTGGCACACTTATAGTTTATGTGCAGGAGAAGTACAGAACGCTAATATTGTTCAATAATAAAGCTTATAAAGTACATTTAATCAATATATAAAACATTACCCACACTACCATAAGTTTAGCAATATAACTTTTGTATAAAGTGACATACACGTTGCTATGGCAACGCATATGTCATGCGTCAATGGGTCCTCTAGTAATATATATATATATATATATCAATAGCTTAAATAGTACTTTTATTCCAAGCATAGCTAACCGTTCTATTGAAGACAAGACTTCATACTAAAATCGTTTCACCCGTTTCGAAGCTATGATGTCTTAGACAGATATACAAATATTACATATATTATAATGCTGTCATTTGAAACACTTGCCTGCATTTAAAACACTTGTGTTTCTTCAGATCAGCGACGCTGCTGCTTTCGTTTACCTATTAAAATTACATCAAATTATATATAAAGCCTTCCTCCTTCCTCCTTCCAGTAAAGAAAATCGAATGGTCACATAGTATACGAATTTTAAAGGATTTAAATGCGATTTTCACTAATAAGTTATTAAAAAGTTATTTTCATATGTATATGTATGTACATGTATATTATATAAGAGTCAAGGCGACAATATACAATCGTCTAAGTCAAGGTTTCCCAACCTTTGTTGGGTGAGATATCCCCGGGATATAAATAATATTTCACGGTAATAAGCAAATTTCCAAGTACATAATTAAATATTTATCATCACAGTAAAATTATAACTAAAATTCAAAAATCTTCTTGATATTTCTCTACGCCCCTCTAGTTGGGAACCCCTGGTCTAAGACTACGTGGGGGAAGCCACGAGAAAAACACTTGTATGTTTATTTATATATATATATATATATATATATATATATATATATATATATATATATATATATATATATATATATATATATATATATATATATATATATATATATATATATATATATATATATATATATATATATATATATATATATATATATATATATATATATATATATATATATATATATATATGCATAGTATGTGTGTATGTATGTATGTATGTATGTACCTTCAATAATTTCTGTAAATCATCATCATAGTCCCCAGTTTGTACTATCCATATAGAATCGTCGCTGTCCAAGCATTCTTGCTTCACTTCCGTGGTAAAAGTTAGTTCATTCTGTATATATAAAACAAAATTACTTATATAAATCTGATATTTTCTATAATCTATACATATGTGGGTTCAATGCCCACTCGTGGGAGTAATTTTTAATCTATACTAGGTAATAAATAAAACTAGTATATATGTTTGTGATATTAAAATAACTGCTTTTTACTACATGCTTATGGTACATATACCAAAATAACAGTTTTAAAATTTTTGTCTGTCTGTCTGTCTGTTTGTTTGTTTCGGCTAATCTCTGAAACGGCTGAACCGATTCTGACGGGACTTACACTGACACGGAGCTGATGCTATAAGAAGTAACTTAGGCTACTTTTAGTTTAGAAAAAAAATACAAGCATACTGAACATGTACAATGTGATTTCGTATAACATATCGAAACATATATAATAAAAATGTTATATATCACTGTCTGTACATAGAATATTTTTATAATAAAACTTATATTAAGGTATTATATATTGAGGGCGTATACCAATGGAATAGTGCCAAAAACAATGTTATTTTTTTAATTTTGTCCATTTGTTTGTGCGTTTGTGTACGCGAATCTAAGCAACGACTTAACCAATTAAAATACAGGTTTTACTATTATTTTACAGTAAATAAATAAAATCAATTTTTTTTAGCTTCACGCTGTATCCCACATGTAGCAGAATAAGTAGAATAAGTGTTAAGACACTCTGTATCCCGCTTTCAGCCTTTCAGATTCGAAAGTTCCCCCGAGTGGGAATCGAACCCACGACAGTCATGTTTCCAGTCTGACGCTGTGCCATTGAGCCAACGAAAAAAACGCTTGAGAAAAAATGTATATCCTGGAATACAATTTGAACGCACGTTCACCTCTGCCTACCCCGCTAAAATGCGGGATACAGTGTGAAACTGAAAAAAAAAGTGAATGACTAACCGATATATTTTCATTGGATTCTTCATTGTTCTGGTTTTCTTTCGCACCTTTTAATATAATATTAATTTAAAAAACACAATTCTATTTCTATAAAAATATATTTTTTATTATATTAAAAATAAAAAGGCCTTCGTGGGGTGGATGTGGGTTCAATGCCTTCTAGAAGAAATTATTTTAATTCACCTTGGAAAGGTAAAGCGCAGCGTATATATATATATATATATATATATATATATATATATATATATATATATATATATATATATATATATATATATATATATATATATATATATATATATATATATATATATATATATATATATATATATATATTGTATATACTAATATAAAAAAAAACAGTTTGTTTATATGCGGTTATCTCTGAAACTATTTACTACAGTCCAATTTTTTTTATATGATATATATATCCATGAGGTGGGCTATAGGCTATATAACATTACGCCTAACTTCTAACTTAGCCTAAAATGTAAATATTTTGAAAGTTTCAGTCTTTTTTTTATGAAACAAAATGGCTAGCACTAGTAAGAAATAAGATAAAATCAATAACCATTTTCATTTTCAAGGTCACTCTTCTTTAAAGAGCTTCTCGTCCTCTTCGCGACGGGAGAACTTTTTGGAGATTGCGATTTTTCTAGAAAATATTGTACCTTATGTATATATAAATAATATTTATATTATTAATTATTTACAGCTTCACGCATTATCCCGTATATATAAATAATATTTATATTATTAATTATTTACAGCTTCACGCATTATCCCGCATGTAGCATGGTAGCTCTTCGCGACGGGAGAACTTTTGGAGATTGCGATTTTTCTAGAAAATATTGTACCTTATGTATATATAAATAATATTTATTATTTACAGCTTCACGCATTATCCCGTATGTATAAATAATATTCGTATTATTAATTATTTAGAGCTTCACGCATTATCCCGCATGTAGCAGGGCAGACGGAGATAGCCTAGTGTCACGACGTGGCATGTCCAGCGGCGGAACTCAACGCCGCGCTTTGTTTTACCAGAGCGAAGAAATGTAAATACTTCATTCCCTTAACTTGTAATCTGTACACAAACATTAATATAAACAAATTCTAAAGTGCAAATGGGTCTGGATTCGATTCTCATTAGACCAAACTTTTTTGGTTCTAGTACAGTATCGATGGTACTGGAGGAAGGTCACGTAGAGAGCATGAGGACCCCCGTAGTGTAATTATATAGGGGTCAATGACCCCCCCCCCCCCTTTTCACGTATTGTCACTACGTCCATCGCTGTAGACTAATAGCCATATTAAATAAACTCTTATGTATTTATTATATATGTATGTGTATATGTATTTATTATCGAGGAAGGCTATAGCCTATAGGCCATATTACATAACGTTAATCGTTTCAACATATAGCCGACGAGCAAAGTCACAGGCGAAAGCTAGTGAGGTAATATGTGAATGAATATAAACAAATGATTACCGTAATTTTCTTCAGTCACATTATCTTGAACTTGTTTTTTATTACCATGGGCCACTTTCAGATGTCCTTTCAGCCATTTAAAGTTAGAATATCCTAAACAAATGAATGCGAGTGAGAGGAGAGATTACATAGAAAAAGAAAGAGAATTTACTAGGAAGCGAGGCGACCGATACGCTTCGCTCGCTGTCGTAATAAAAAAAAAAATACTCTTTCAACAATGAAACTTGGCATACAAAATATTTTTTATATAACGTCGAATGCCATCGTAGAACTGCATCTGACTGGTAACCTTTCCCCACTGTGGTAAAAAAAAGCGTCAAAATTAAAAAAAAGTCAGTTTCACGCTTCATCCCGCATATAGCAGGTTAGACAGCAAGAACCTGGCGTTAAGAAAACTGATCCCTACGCATCACCCAATTTTCAAGACACCGCATGTTGAGTGGCGGAACTGAACGCCGTGCTTTGCCTTGTTACCAGAACTAGGAAAATTAAACATTTCATTCCCCTAGGTGAGAATCGAACCCACAACCGTCGCGTCAAACGCTGTGCTACTGTGCCATGACAGTCTTCAAATTTTATAATATTATAGATTACCATAATCGCATAGAGGACATGGGAACACCACGTCCCCTTCCATATCGTGCTTGTGTTCCTCCCCATGCTCTATCACCTCGGGCGTATCTTTAAATTCTTTGTTACAAAATCTAAAAATTATAATTACTATTTCCATATTGAGATAGAATAATCACTATTTTCTCTCTGCTTCACGCTGTATAGCAGGGACAAGTGTAGAGACTCTTCATTTTCGTAATGTCATGTTTACACTATCACACATGATCAGGACGATCATAGGGTAGATGGGCACAGCAGTGTAATCTTAGGTCACCACGGGGTTTTGGACACGCTGAACGCACACTTAGAAAATAATAATTATATATACATATATATATATATATATATATATATATATATATATATATATATATATATATATATATATATATATATATATATATATATATATATATACTCTTCTATTACTGACTGACTGACAGACAGACAACGCACAGCCGAAACTACTTGAGCGTAGATGCATGTAATTTGGCGTGTGAAGGGGAGGCAATAAGTTTCCCGGAACAACAGGGAAAACCGGGGTTATAGGTTTTATATTTTACGCAAATGAAATTGCAGGCTACAGCACAAAACGTAAGTAATACATTACATCCAGGTCCCTAAATATGGGGACCCTGGGCTCGGCTCCGAGAAATTATGGTAGAGGCTACTTATGATATCTTTATCATAATTAGTCTTTACGATGTGGAATCCAGTTTCCTATGCCTCAGTTTCTTAACTAAGGCATAGGAAACTAGATGCCACATCGTTAATCGTAATATCTATATGTTCCCAGGTCCCATAACCCTATCTCAGCTAAATATGAGAAAAAAACAATTCTCCCATACTTTTAAATACATTAAAACAATAGCAACAATGCTCTGACAATCCAAATGCATAGCGTTTGTTCGCAAAAGCGGAAACTGGAGTCTCTACACCTGGTACTCTTTGCCAACTCTTCTACATGACTGACTGACTGACTGACTGATTGCAACAGCGTGAAGCTAGCTTAGATAGCTAAATAAAAAAAATGTACCAAAACCTCCAAGCTCCATGCTTTTTTGCGATAAGGCAAAGAGCTAATAGTATTCTGAAAGCACAGATCTTCAAATTGTTCATATAGAACAGTAGGAACTCGATTAACCGGACTATTCTTACCGTTAGACATACAGTATACGGATATTTTAATGATTTTTTAAAGTGTTAATCCACACTGGATATAAAAAAAATACGAATAAGCCATGAAGAGTCCATGATGCGCGGATTCAAATCTCGCTGCGTTCAAATTACCCTTAGTGTGTATTAACACTTTAAAAATCATAAAAATATTTAATAATAATGGCATTCTCTCTTGCCAAGTGATTGTACTTTGCAATAATCTTTGTGTAGCGGAAATTTGTAAAAATCTCCCCTACAGAGATGCTAACAACGTAATAAATTGTATAAAGCATATAGGAATTTCGACGCGGCGTGAGGAAGAACGCATGACGCAAGTGGTCAGAGCGTTTGGACGGTTTCTATAAGGCGTGGGTTCAAATCCCGCTGTGTTAAAATTTTTGTGTTTTCTTCAAGTATGATACGGATAATCGAATATCCATTTACTCGGATCTATGGACTAAAGATTTTGTACATGTTACCTAAGACATCTATGTTAAACATAACTTATCCTTTGACCAAATCTCACTCATATATATATATACTCATACTATATCATATATATATATATATATATATATATATATATATATATATATATATATATTATATATATATATACTATTATATATATATATATATCTATATATAATATATATATATATATATATATATATATATATATATATATATATATATATATATATATATATATATATCAAACTGATATTACCGATAATCGTGCATTACGTACCTACACTTCAATTCTTTCACATCACTATTACCACTCTGGTACTTCCCTAAAAATTCTTTAACATTCTCATCCTCATCTATATCTATATTGTCCAAATCAATTTCCGGTTCCGCTTCTGGCTCTATGATCTCTACGTCACTGGAACTCTCTTTTTTCTCATCTTTTATTATTATCAGATCATCAGCTTTGATATTGCTCACTGGTTTAGTTATAATTTCTCCATCGGGCCCTATCTCTACGTTCACAAACTCAGAGCTCTCCTTTATATCGTTATCGTTCAAAATATTCGATTTGTAAGTGTGCTTAAATGTAATTAGACTGGTTTTCTTGAAGATATACTGTTGATTGTTCTTAATGACCAAATATTCGTCATTTTTCAACGCCTCCTCCGGACCTTTGAGTCGACTGGCCACAAAATTCTCAGTCAAACAAATCTCGCAGATTACCTTGAGCCGAGTATATTTTTTTTGCTCACATCTATGTAGCATTTGATCTTCCTTATCAAATATATATAGTTTTTCATTGTTATCTACAATTTTGCCACATATATAACATATATGTTTGTCTTTAGCTTCTATATCTAGCAAAGGCTTGGCATTCCAATTCCTGCCAAGTCTGGACGGATCAGTTTTCCTCACATGCCTACGCTTATCGTTTTGACTATCATAAGGAAGAAATGTCACCGGAGAATTTTTAAACATATCAAGAATATCCTCTCTGGTGTAAACATTACGATTAGCAACATCACTATTCTTGTAATTTTCACTAATCAATGTTTTCGGCGATTTGTTTTTGTTAGCCACTTGTAGGCTAGCGTACGTCTTGGATCGCTCCTCAAGATATTTAGTGAATTGCGCTTCAAAACTTGCCGCGTTATTGGAAACCAATTTAAACGGTAGACTATTAGCGAAACTATATCTGGGACTGTTCTTAGTCGACACCGGACTAGTGATGTTTATATTTTTTATTTCACCAACCAAATTGCCATCATCAATTGTTTCATCACCATCGTCTGTGTGTTTGACGAATGGCAACTTTTCCAGTGTCAAATCAGTTACGGGATCATCATTGTCAAAATGTATTTGGGAGGCGCGAATTTGAGTGCCATCATCTAGTATATACACTAAATCGTCAGTTCCAGCCTGACTTGCACCTAGATCGAAATTTGTATCTAGAGTAGAGTCGGTGAGATTTTTCTCAGCACTTAAAAGGAATGTATAGGCATTGTCATCGAGAGACACTTGTTGGTTCCCTGTTATGGAATTAAGATCGATGTCATACCCAAGAAGTGTTCTGAAAAATATTGATATTATTCTATTGATTACGTTATCAGTTTATAATTTAAAAAAAATGTATATATTTATATTTTGATACTAGTGAGGCCGTCTTGGCGACACACCGGCTTATTTTACATACGATTCGACGTATATGTATTAAGTATTTCATTTCTTCGCGCTAGTAAGAAAGCAAAGCTTGATGCTATTTATTTATTAAACTTGATTGCAGGTTCGGTTCCCTCTCGAGGGAGTTAATTGTTATCGTTTTCCTGTTCTGATATAAGCCACGGAACACGAAACATCTTGAATTCGGTCGAAAATCGGAGAACGGAGTGTCATGTCACAAAGTTCTTCTCTACCTACCCAACTAAAAAAATGAATTTAGAATTTCTTAAATGCTAGTTCGAATCCCATTCCTACAGTAAAGTGTAAACTTTTTTAAAAGCATGGTCCTCTCAGACAAGACATGGTGTTCACATTAGACAATTACTTAAAATATGTAAAGAAAATTAATATTACACATTTTCTATAAAGACAATTATTATATTATAAATATTACAAACTTGGAATTGTTAATAAAAGTTTGGAAACTGTCATTTTGTTCTATCTTTAGTTCCACTTCCTTGCCGTTTATATCATCCATGCACAGTACTAAGGGAGGTGGCGTCTCAGACATTGCTACTATATTTATAGACACCTAAATAAAATATTACATATAAATATATATTATATACAACATATATACATTTATTGTATATAAATGTGATATAAATAGACCAAAATTCATGAAAAGTTATTAAAAATGACTTCACAGAAGAGTGAAAAGATGTTTAGATTTATATATTTTGGGAACTACAGGCTCAAATAGATTTTTTTACTTTGTAATATACTTATAGAGGTGGGATATTAACATTATATTATTATTTTTTAACTAAGGACAAAAGAATATTTATCAGAAAATGTTACCTATAAAATATAATGTTAATTGTTCCCCTAATTGTAAACCTTTGTACCTGAGGGCTTACTACCATTCGACCAAAGAGGGCAAAGCCCCAGATGAAAGTAAATATGACTTGAATTTACACAGTTTCTTAATATATAATTAATTTAATAATTCTAATAATTTGTTCTATGCTAACTTAAAATATTAAAAAAGCTGAATTACATTAATAAATTGAGGAGTATAAAAGAGGGGTATAGTTTAAAAAAGGTATTTTGGGACTCGAAACGCCTTTGCTTTGACACCCCTCAATAAGTTATTATGTATTACTAGTATACTTCAGCTTTTACTTATATTTATTTATAATGAATAAATAATTTATTCAATTGAATTAAATTAAAAGCTTTCGAGTTAACTGGATTTGGATGAATATATTATTTAAGTACCCTTTTGTTAAATTGTTGAAAAGAGCTAGAGCAATATTCTTTCTGACTAAATAAATTTGAAGTTAATTTAAACTATTTTCTAGAAAATAAATTACTATTATTAATACATGAAACATTTAATAATTATCTAAATTTCCAAAATGTATCCTATACAAAATATCTTAAAAGGATTTTTGAATAACAATCAATTTGATAACCATACATGTGTTAAGAATAAAAAATATTTAATACTAAACATCAGTATGTTTATATATCATCTAAATATATTATAAATTGAGTTTATGTGTAAATTTCCAGCCAAGTCGTTATAAGCAAATGGCAAAGTACTGGCCAGTTCAACCAAAAATATTTTGGCCAGTATTTTTCGATTTTGTCATAACTTTATACACTTGTTGTAATCTAATAAAATAGTAAAATATTCAGAAAATTATAATAAATAAACTAACCGGGATATTGTCATAAAGCTATAATAATATTCTTCACAATTGGCATAATGAAATAACAATTGAAATCTGAAGAAAGAAAATTGTTTGATTTTTGAAATGTTGACAATCAAAACAAAAATCAAAGACAATTGATTCTCTAAGTAAGATTTTACAGATAATAAAGCAGATTAATAACGGAAGACAGTTAATAAAATGTATATGAAGTGGATTATAAACGTTAATTTAATATATTTGTTTATATATGTTTAAAGAAGTGGTTTAAATATTCAAAATATAATGCAGTATATAAATAATATTACATTTTCTGTTACTAAATAATATAATTACTAGTAGGTAGTACTAGTTGCCTTTGTGCAAAAGAGACAAATATACAAACTAAATTTTAATAATATAATAGTTATATTTAATCTAAATATCTATTTTCATTTAAATCAAATATATGAAAATATTTCTTGCTAAATATATAATTTAAGATTCTTATTATCTAATATTATAAAATGTCGACACATAAATTAAAAATGCTTTTATAATTAATTAGTTGTTTTTGTTTCAGTCTGCGTGTCAATACATAAGCAATATAAAAGAAAGAAGAACGAAACAATTAGTAGAATATTATTACTACAGAATATTCTTAAATAGCTAAAGATAGAGTTAAAATATCTAGGAATTAGTCAAACCAATAATAATTAGTGCGAGTGAGACAGAATGCCAATTTATTTGATTGACAGAACATGTGAACTGTCATCCATTATACCCAATAATGGCCGATAGTGTATCTAAATACGAAATAATATAATCTTATTGATATTTATCTAATTTTACTAAATGATTTTAAAGTGAAAAAGTCTGTAAGTGCTGCGGAATGTTTCCGCTTACCCCGCCTGTGGTTAAGCGTTTGCTGGGGTGGAAAAAGGGCCCCGAGGGGTCCTCTGCGGAGGATAAATGGTCAGAAAAGGCGGTGAAAAGTTTAGTAAAGAAATTAAAAAAGAGCGGTGCAATCGAAGAGTTGGAGAAAGCGCTGTCTAATCAGAACAGCCACACTAAATGTGTTACTATACCCAGGTATTTATTTTTGTATGTAGAATGACGTTTCGTTATAATTATATTTGTATTTAGGCATTTCCTTTTGATTTTTACGTAATTGATTGAAGGATCATATTATTTGATAAATTTTAGACTGTAGAAGTAACGTGGAATGCGCTTATCTTGACTAAAATTAGCTTAGTCTAATATACATTTTACTTAAATTTTATTTTTTTTGAATAGATTACAATAACAATGCTTATTTAGTTTGTTTGTAAATAAACCCATTGTCTTCAGTTGCATAATAATGAATGTGTATTTTTTTTAAACTGACTATAATTCTTATATGATTCCAGTAAGTCACTAATTCATTTTATTTAAGTATGGCAATTTATATATGGACAAAATCTTATACAATTTGTTATATATTAATCTTTTTTTTTTAAATTTGTTACAATTTTATTTGGGTCCATAGTTTTTCTGTGTGTTAGATTGAAATGATTAATCTTAATTATCTATCTATAATATAGAAAATAAATAATAAAAAGAAATGTTTGTACACATCCTTCTAAGAAACTACCTGGATAGATTTAATTTTTTTTAAGGCTAGTGCTTTCACTATACAGGTTATAATTGATTTTGAAGATTGATCATGGAACAATACCAGACCAGCCTAAACAATAAGAAATAAATAAATGGTATATTAGTTTTAGTTGCTCAGTATAAAAAGGATTTTCCACTGTTATAAAAATAGAAATGTCCGGCACATCTCATTCAGAACTCTTAACAAAATAGATGCTAAATGCAAACATTAATGTGTTGCAGTCTAATATGTGGTTTATGTGAATGATGTTGCGGGTACCAGCTAATGGAGCTGGGTTGGATGTACCAGCTAATGGAGCTTACTTTATTATGGTCTTATAGTCTGATGATGAAACTTTTATAATAAAACATAAAATTTATTGTTTATATTAGATTTAACAAGCTTCTGTCTGTATTAATTTAATTTTATGATGCAAGTGACTTCAAGTTATTTCTTATTGCAAGTCAGCCAGTACCCTTATAATTATTTGCCTATCTAATTTGAATATATTGCAAATATTTTTAATATTTATTTATATACGAAATTATGTTTATTATTAAATATTTATATATATAAATTATGTATATAGAATTATTTATTGATGATATATTTAAATACAATAGTGCAATACCATCTATTACATCTTTGATACAACTAGCTTTAAATTTGGCAAGGTAGACAGCACAGTGAACTTTGTGTTAAAACACTCTGTTTCGCAGTTTTTGCCCAATTTTCAAGACATTGCGTGTTGGATTACGGAACTCAAAGCCGCGATTTATATTCTTATCAGAGCAAGGAAATGAAATAATTCAGTCCCCTTAAAGGGATCGAGCGCTTACAGTCGCGCCTCGACTTTTATTTTTTTTGAAAATTTCAATGTTCCAGAGAGACTTAATTAAATTTTAATTTTATTTTTATTTTCATTTTAATTAACTAAATTTTCTCTTCTTAATCACCTAAATGTTGAAGATAAATACGTAGGTCAATTTTCTGATTAATATTGACATTAAAATAAATATAAACCTATAGTTTTTCCGAATGACTTTCCAAGAAGGTTCAGTAAGATTTGAATGTCATAGCACTTGTATATACTAGGTACTAGCTACACCTATAGGCTATAACTCAGTATCGCGTGTCCGACGACCTTCGAAATACCAATACGTCGATCAATACAGTGTTAAACGGGCGAATATAATAAAATTTCTATTATAAATAATTTTATATTTGCTAGGCATAAAATTTGTATACGTTAGTCATTGTTCTTTTTTTTTTTTAATTCCATTTTGATTTACGACTACACCTATGTGTTAGTTTTTATAGTTTACGATGTTTATTTTTACATATTCGTTATTAATTTGTTTTAAATAAATTAAACAACAAGAAAATCTAAGCGCCATTTAAAATTTGTATAATTACACATAAAATTTATTCAAGGAAAACCCGCAGTCATGAACCGAACGCGTATAACCCTACCAAATTGTGTAGTGCCTTAGGCGCATTCACCCCGCCCTATGCAATGACCTTCGCAATTTGGTTACGTAATCGCAGACAGGACGCAAAATCGAAAAGGAAGGTCAAACTCCCGTCAAAACAATTGATGCTTTTTGTTAATATGGCTGACGGTTTTAAGAGCAGTTTTTAAACGTTTTTTTTTATTTATAAACGTGTATATATTTAATAATAATCAGTGCTGTTACGTTCTATGTTTGTGTATTGAACGTTTTTTTTGTGTTTTACGCGAATTGTGGTTACGATTTTATAATTTTTATGTCATACTTCATTCATAGGAAGTGATATTAATTTGCAAATTATTCTTGTTAGAATCCAGTTAGTTTATGTTCGTTAAGTTGTTTTCTTCGTCTTTTTTTAACTGTGGTGCGTATAATGTGAACATTTAATTTATAGTAAGTAATGTTATATTTTTTATATTATTTAGTTCAATATAAAAAAAAATATTAATGAAAATTTGAAATAATATTATTAAAATTAAAAATAAATGTATAGAAATTTGCATTAAATAATAAAAAAATCATAGGTTAATAGTAGATAATGCAGCAAAAAGCTTTTAGCCCTGTAAATAACCATTTTCTTGGTTTTGTAAGAGATGTGATATTATGAGAAAATCTATTAAAACTATGACTTTAAAGATTATGTTATATAAATAATACAAAGAGAAATATTATTGATCTCAATTGCAGAACAATTTGAAGCATGTATTATTACAACCAAGGCCTTTATTTTTTTTTTATTACATAATACTTAACAGGCAAATGTATATATTGTATATAAATGTATATTTATTTTGTTTTTTTTTTTTATATGTGTTAGGTATAGTTGAAGTAATCCAGTTTTCTACTAATAAAATCAATCTGCTTATCTTTTTTCTAATATTATATCTTATCATATTATATCTTATAATAGGTGGCTAGGAAATAATGAAATATAGTTACCGTATCTATTATTAAATTAATATTTATATTTTATATATTTATTAATATATGCAATATTGAATATTAAAAAATTCAGCTTCACTGTTATAACTTTAAACACAGTTTAGGCAGAGAGAGCCTAGTGTTGTTAATTCTCCACTTTCTGTCTCAACCTGGGAAATTGTGTGATGTGAGTGATGGAACTCAATGGAACTCCGTTGTATCTTAAGTGTTACTCCACACTAAGAAAAGAGAAATACTGCTAGAAACACGTATAAATAACCGTGCTATGTTTAAATTTTTATGTTTTTCAAAAAAATATATATGAATATAATATAGTCTACATGACCTCAAATAAAAATGATTTAATAATATTGTAAAGCATATTATTATTGACCGTTGAAAATTTTTCATTGGAATTATATGTGTAATGTGTTATGATACAGTATGTTTTAAAAAAGTGCTTAAATAAAATCCAGGTTGTCTGGCAGAGATTGCTAATTAGCGATAGGACCGCCTTTTGTGCTAACATTATATTACTTGCTCTTTTTATTTATCGTAATCATATATATTTATCAGTTGTGTACAATAAATAAAAATAAAATTAGTATCAGTACTGTTGTTTGTCATTCTTTCAAATTTATTTAAAAAATTATTATATTATGGCATAGAGATTTACAAATTTATAAATAGTATTATTTTTTTATATATTTTAAGATATATATTAATTTAATTTTTTTGTTTATCTCTAAAATACAGATGTGGATGAATTTTTTGTGTGTATATTTTCATCTCCATAAAACTTACATATTTATTATTAAAATCAGTATTAAGTAAAGTCAATCATTTTTGAATTTATGAATTTATTTACATTTGTACAGATAATATTTGGTATATTATAATATTTGTATAAATATTTATGGGAGAATAATTATGTAATTAGTCACAAACCCTATATCTATCATATTACATATCGAAACATTTAAATAATTTTATATCTGAATAATTATAAAAAAAATTGATTTAAACTTATAAGCAATATGTACTAAAATGAATGCTTGACACCGATTTGATTTATTTCTAATTTTTTTTTGTATTATGAATAAGCTTCAGGTAGGCGGAGAGAATCTAGTGGCAAGCTACTCCGTTCTCTATTTTCCACCGGAATTAGAGATTCGAGATATTGCGTAATGCGTGACGTAACTCAACGCCGCGCTTTGTCTCGTCATTTAATTCTCACGAGTGGGTGAGAATGACCTCTGCCGCAAATTATATAACAGTGGCTTGAATTAGTGCGGAAACCGGAGACCAGAGTGTAGAAACACTACGTTCTCTCCGCTTGTCCTACTACATGTAGTATGATGCTGAATTCTTGTCTGATAATAGATAATAGGGTATATTTAAAGAAAACATATAAAAATTTGAATCAAGCGGGACACGAACGCGGGTTCGAATCCCGCTGCGTTAAAATTTTTACATGTTTTCTTTAAGTATTTTTTCTATCCTTAGTGCGAATTAACACTTTTAAAAAAAATCATCAAAATAGGATAGGGTAATAGGATATTGCAGGGTAGACAGAGGGCGTCTAGTTAAGACAATCCGGCACTTAACGCATCGCCTTATTAAACGCTGCGATTTGTCTTGTTACTAGAGTGAGAATAGAATCCACACTCGTCGGGTTTACAGTCAGACGCTGTGCCGCTGGGGCACGACGGCCTAAAATATATAATTATTAATTATTTGATAATTATTAATTTTTTATATTAATAATGTTTTTTTTTCAAATTTCCAGAGTAAAGCCGAATGACAACGTGATAAACGGCCAGTACCGCAAGGGTTTGCCACATGTCGTGTACTGCAGGCTGTGGCGGTGGCCGCAGCTTCAAGTTAGTTTCACATCTTTATGTTTTTTTTTTATTTTTCCACTTAGCGTTGGTGATATGACACTATGTCGCTTTTCTTTTCAGTTTTGATGTTGGGATTGATTTAGAGGTACTGTGTAGTTTTTATTTTCATTTGCACGCTCAGCAGGGAAACGTTCGAGTAGCGGAACTCAACGCCGCGCTTTGTTTAACTAAGTTTGGGAATAATGAGAATAAAATTATTTACCCTGAATGAGAATCGATCCCCATACTACGGTCCCGTTCGCACGCTCCACCGTTTTACTTATATATTTTTGTATATTCCAGAGCCAGCATGAGCTAAAGCCGGTCGACCACTGTGAATACGCATATCAGTTGAAGAAGGACGAAGTGTGTATCAATCCTTATCATTATAATAAGATCGATTCGCCTGGTGAGTTTTAATTCATTTTTTCTTGATTTTTTTTTTAAGATTTAAATTTAAGATCTTAAGTCTCCTAAGGATATTTACGGCTTTTTTTTTAAAGAGATATTACACTGTTAACTCGATTGTTATTGTTTTTTTTTTTTTTGAATAGGCTAGCTTTGTTAAGACATCTCAAACATTTTGAAATGTCTTTCTCATTACAATATACCGGTGCCTCCTCGACTTAAACCATATGGACTCGCGATCTGGCCTATGTCACAAATGTGATCGTCATTTAAATTCACAGTCACACTATATTGTCATTTTTATTTAAAAAAAAACAATGTACAGTCAGTCCTTTACGGCGCTTATAAGGCACCGTAACCAACAGACAAATGAAAGTAAATCGGATATCACATAACTAATAGTAAATAAAAAATATAAATTCCAGCTCTCCCCCCTATCCTGGTGCCGCGCTGTGCGGAGGGCGAGGTGCGAGCGCCCCCGCCCTACGACTACCAGCACCACGATCACGATAGGTGAGCTTAGCTTAAAAAAAAGTCTTTAATATCTGTCTATATATGTATACGCAGAGCCTGAAACTCTGAATCTAGACTAAGTTAAGTTTTTAATTAATATTGGAGATGGAGAACAACCCGGGTAAAGTCCCTGGGCATAAAGCTGGTTAAAATTGAGTGCCTTGAGTACTGTGAGAGTGTGTTCCTGAGAACAATAGGCACAGTCCAAGTCGTACTACAATTTCGTTAATATTTATTATGTTTCGCTACCAAATACGTTTTTTTTTTATTCGTGCGCTCCTCCCTCCTCCTATCTCCTCTCTGACTTAGCTTTAAGAAATGAGAAAGAGGTGAAATAGTTTATAGTTTGTTTTTAATATTTTTAGCGTAATGCAGAGCAGCGTGGTGGGAGTGGTGGGCGTGGGCGTGGGAGTGGGCGGCGGTCACAGCGCGCTCTACCTGGAGGCGACGCTCGCGCAGCAAGTGCCCGGCAACACCACAGTGCAGCTGTGAGTTGTGGGGACGTGGTATCCCCAATGATGGTATACCATCAAATATATTTATATTACCTAAGTAAATTTAAATTATTATATATATTGACAATAAGCTGACGTCGTAAAAGCAATAATAATATAAAAATTGAGCTTCGTTTATGAATTTTTTATTAATAATGGAAGATAATATGGTAGCTACAGTTACAGTAATATATATATATATATATATATATATATATATATATATATATATATTATATATTATATATATATATAATATATATATATATATATATATGTTTGTTTTGTTCCACAGAAGCTCCTCCTCGGTGGAGACGCCCCCGCCGGGCTACATGAGCGAGGACGGCGACCCGATGGACCACAACGACAACATGAGTGAGTTTGTTGACGACTTTTCATATTTTATTATGTCATTATTTATACATATATATCTCTTTGTTATTTTCACATTTAAACTATGTGTAAAATAATATACATATTATAATAAGAACTACCGCTGCTCTCCCCCAGACCTGACCCGCCTCACGCCGTCGCCCAGCATGGCGGCGGAGGCGGCGCCCGTGCTGTACCACGAGCCCGCCTTCTGGTGCAGCATCAGCTACTACGAGCTGAACACGCGCGTGGGGGAGACCTTCCACGCCTCGCAGCCCTCCATCACCGTCGACGGGTTCACCGACCCCAGCAACAGCGAGAGGTAATATAAGTGCAAATTGAGCTTTGTCAACTTTCATCAATTAAATGTCTTGAAAATTGGGCAGAAAATGAAGGTCTGAGTGTCTTAACACTAGGTTCCCTTCTGTCTGCTGTGCGCGGGATACAGCGTGAAACTAAAATGTATTTATATATATTTTTTGAAAATGTATAAAAATTTTAATATATCGGAATTTGAACCTGCACTTCCTGGAAACCGTCCAAACGCCCTGACCACTCGCGCTCTATGTTCTCAATATAAATGAAGTCGTAAACAAGCGATAGTAAATAGGATTATCAACGTAGCTTGCATGGCGAAGTAAACAAGAGGTGCGGGTACAAAACTCGCTAAATTTTTTTTTTATATGTTTTCTAAAAAATATTTTTCTATTCTTTATGTGGAATTATAATGAACATGTACATTGACATACCCAATATATTGCTTTTCTCCACAGATTCTGCCTCGGCCTCCTCTCGAACGTGAACCGCAACGAGGTGGTGGAGCAGACGCGCCGCCACATCGGGAAGGGGGTGCGCCTCTACTACATAGGCGGTGAGTGTAGGGCTCCATTCTTTTATTTTTTTTAATACAGTATGTTTATATATAGATAAACATCTCTCTATATTGCAGTTCCATCTCAAAACACATAAACATCTCTCTATATTGCTCCACGCAGTTTTTTTTAAATATTATGTATGTGTGTGTGTCTCTAACTCTCCGCGCTTTAACTACACAAGTGTATTTAATCATACTATTTTTTTTTAAAGTGCAGGTTCAAATACCGCTGCTTTAAAATGTGTATATGTTTAATTAACTAATTAATCGATTTTATTTCCTCGCACGCTCTCATAAGTGGACAGGGTTTGGCGTTGAGTTCTCTTCATCTTCCTCTAGTATAGAGCGTGAAGCTGATCAAATCATTCTTTTTTGTTACAGGTGAAGTGTTCGCGGAGTGTCTAAGTGACTCCTCGATATTTGTACAAAGTCCGAATTGTAATCAGAGATACGGATGGCATCCGGCGACAGTGTGTAAAATACCGCCGGGTGAGCGAACCTGCACGTCCTTCCTCTTTAAATAATTTTTTTAGGGTGAAGTCAAATACTGTAGTCTTAAGGTATTTTTAAAGTAAAGATATTGTTGCATAATTGTGTCGTTTTATAATTTCCAAGTGAGATTTTTCTTACATTAGCATTATTACCAACTTATGTGTGTAGTTCATTTCGTACTGAATGAAGTGCATACGATTGCAAACATAATGTTGTCAACTTTTCCATTGACCTACACTTACGATATTGGTACTGAACCCTCGGTGCAGAGTGGACAGTAGTGATTGGTCTTTGAACTTACGCATGGTGTGACATAATACTTGAACGGTGCTTAAAATATGTTTTATATATATATTAAAATAAGTAATGATTTTGTCAGGTTGCAACCTGAAGATATTCAACAACCAAGAGTTCGCGGCGCTGCTGTCGCAGTCGGTGTCGCAGGGCTTCGAGGCGGTGTTCCAGCTCACGCGCATGTGCACCATACGGATGAGCTTCGTGAAGGGCTGGGGCGCCGAGTACCGGCGGCAGACCGTGACGTCCACGCCGTGCTGGATCGAGCTGCACCTCAACGGGCCGCTGCAGTGGCTGGACCGCGTGCTCACGCAGATGGGCTCCCCGCCGCTGCCCTGCTCCTCCATGTCCTAGGGTCGCAGGTGCTGCCACTCCTCGGATACCATAGCCACCATAGCAGGATAGGGGGGGGGGGGGGGAGGTGGGAACTTATTGTAGAGACCGTTTCACACGCTGACCGTCACTTCTTACTGTCGTATCAATGATGTCGAGTTATTCTCATAGATATTTAAGTTAGTCCCAAAAATATTTTCGGGGGGTGATTTAAGTATGAGATATGATATGATTGTTATTTTTTTAATCTTGGTATTGAAATTATTTCAAATAATTTATGATAAAAAATATTGTTTAAACTATACATTAATTATTATTAAACTTTATTACACAACTTATATTCTGTCTACCCTGTTATATTTGAAAGGCTGAAAAAAGTAGAACCCAGAGAGATCCTTTTTTTCGTCTATATTTATTGATTTAGTGGTTAATTAATATTTATTTTTCTTTTTTCAGGTCAACAGAGTCTAACTAACAGTCAAAATAAATAAGAAATAAAATAATATAAAATTAAATAGCACACAAAACTATGATATACTAAAAAATTTAGAATTTTTAAGCGTAGCTCAAACCAATTTGAATACCTCGAGTTTAGACCATTTGATACATTTTATGTAATTTAATGTATTATTACGGCGCCATGCCTTTATTATGTGGAATATACCATTTTTGAACAGCCTGTATATGACAAAAATAAAACATCGATTTCCCTTATTTATTATTTTTATATGTAAATTGCAGATTTAAGTTTTTTTTTTAATTTGAAAACCTCTTTTGTATTATTAAAAAAAAAAGAAGTGCTTTAAACATTTTCTCATTATAGTGGTCCTCTAGTTGTGATTATTATTGTACTATGTTGTCATCAAATCTGAATATATATTGATTATTGATACATATATAGATACAGGTAAAAGATGTCAGTGATGTTAAAGTTATTTTTTTTATATTATTAAATAAGTATCTATTGAAATGATTGTAAGAGAGTATAAATGGTCTTCTAGGTTTTGTATTTTACATAATAAATGAATGGCGTTACCAATTTAATATTACACACAGACAAGACTATATACGTCCGATTTATATGCGTACGTTGTAGCGGGTTTGACTCCCAGTTGATGGTAATAAGGTTATTTGGACGAATACGGGATGAGTTTGACTCGTCTTTGTTTTAATATTGTTCTGTCATTTTTGTTTTTGACACTTTGTTGGAGATGTTTTAGAATAAGTTTGTTTTTAGGTTTCATTTTTTAAACACGCTGTATAAAATTAATTGTTAGTATGTATTCAAATTGCAGTTTTTTTTTTTAACAACAACTCTGCCAATTAATATATAAATAGTTCTAAAACATCTCAAAAAATGACAGTTTAATAATATGGCTAAACACGAAAAAGATAAAATTTTTGAAAATTCTCTTGTAAGAAAGTGTTGCATTACAAAGTAATGACGTCATTGTTCGGTAAAAACTTTATTATTGTAATCTATATTTGAAAAATTGTCATTGGAAATGAAAAGAAAATGTTGGCGATCCAAATCGTGCGTATATTGTAAGTCTATTTTTTTAAATGCCAATTTCTATGCGTTATGACCGAGAATAAGTTATTTATTAGGAGTTAGGTTGGGTTCGATTCCTGTGCAAAGTATTTTTTTTTTGTTATTTGTCCGAGATACGTTTATTTAACAGAAACTCTTTAGATGGTTGTGATGGTTTTTTAATTTCTTTTTATCATATACATAATTAAATTAGAAAAACTGTTGCGGTTTCAAATCCCTGAATAGTATTTAATTTATATATATATATATATATATATTTTCCCGTTTCCGTAGGAATTTCGGGCTCTCCCCTACATATCTGTACGTTGTCAGTCAGTCACCCAGTGACGGAGGAGTTTTATACACATATATTAAATATAAAAAAAACTTATATTTGGTCATAGCGTTTTGAAATGGCGTCTTTATAATTAACACTTAAGCTTGCAATATGTTATATAGAATTGAATTGTTTTTTGCGTGCATGTTATTATGTTTGCACTTTGTACGGACGGTCGTGGGTTTGAATACATTTGTGGGATTTTTATTTTTTTTATATATTTTTATATGATAACGGATTGTCACTTTTTTTCTTGTGTTGTGAATTAATTATAATGTAATTTTTTGTTTCTACGCTTTTGTAGAGAGAACGGAGTGTCATGACACTGCAGACTGCTATATACAATATACAGCTTGTTCCTAAAATAACAAGCTGTTTCTGAACGAATAATTTAATATGACTGATGAAATATTAGCTTATGTTATTAGATATTAGTGGTTTTTTTTTTCACATGAAAGATAAGTACAATATTTCCATCTCTTTCTTTCATTGATATTTTTCACATCTCCGTCTCTTTCTAACACAATAAAGTGACGATTCGACAGTTTGTATGCAACTCTCAAACAAGTTTACCATATTATATACAATATATGTTTATATAGTACACGCGAATGTTGTTGTTAAATTTGAAATATTTTCGTTATTCCCCAGTCAATATGTTTGTGAGACAATACGCGGCGTTCAGTTCCGCCATTCAACATATGATTGGCTCAAGAAGTTAAAATGGCGTTAAACACAGCATTTGTTGAATAAAAGGTGCAATAGTTTTCAAAATGGTTCATTTCATTTGATAGTTTCATACGAATTGATGAATAGAACTAGTCAAGATATTATTACATACATACATACATACATACATACATACATATATACTTAAAAAGTAATATAGAAATGATATTTTAAATATTATGTATATGTAAAAGTGACCGTCTGTACATACCATCATATAATCTATTTTGATACGAAATTTTATACATTGTTTTTTCGTTTCGTCGTGTTTTTGATTCGATTCGTCGGTTGTGTGTACGGTTATTTGCATTTGTTCCTGTTTCTAGTTGTTTCTGTCTATTTCTGTTTATTTCTTTATCACAGTTGACATGTTTAATATTATATATTACAAAGATGTTGTTTTTCTAGTGCTTGTTTCCTTTTTCTAGAAATTTCAATGATTTAAATTTATTTTAGTTGGTTCTAAACATATTTTGGAAATATAAGAACACAAAAATATAAATAGTCGTACACATGACCTTGTTTTTGAATTGTTATCCAGATATTTGATTTGCCATGATGCATTTAATGTTGAACAACATATTATGAGCGGGAAACCGAGTGTTCCGACGCTCTGCCTATCCCGCTGTGTGGCGGGATACAGCGTGAAGCTGAAACTCACCTATTATAACCATTTATTATTATTATTATTATCATTTTGAACTTAGTGTTTCATTAATAACTATGATCTATATAATTTTATGTGTACAGTTAATTTTTTAGAAATATAAAATAAGTGATGTGCGTTTGTTTTATTTTTTTATATATATATATAAGTATATATATATTTATATGAGTATATATATTATATATATATAGTATATATATATATATATATATTTAAAGATATTTGGTCCGATAAAGAGTCCATGCGGGGATAGTGCGTGACTGTTGGTGTGGTTGGTTGTGGGGTCGATTCCCAGTCTGGAGAGGAATTGTTTCCTTTTGGACAATGCTCAATAGATACGCAATTTCATGGGAAAGTAGAGATTGGAACGCTTGATCACTGGGTTCCCGCAGTCAACCCTTTTTTTTTTTTTTTCGCTGGGAAATGCCTTTTACGCAGACCACCCGTTTGATGGGTTGGGTGGTACTGTGGGACTCATCGGTACAGTACAGTACTCGATACTACCCATTAAATCCCAGCGGAACCCTCTTCACCTCTGAGACGCCGTAGGATCGGTTGTGCATTCTACTACGACGCCTCGGTGACAGGCCTGCCTGCTACGAGCCACCATCGTCTTTACGCTTCTCTGAGGTTCCGAGGGTATCTGGAGCCTCCACGACTTGGAAGAGGAGGATCACAAGAATCCCGTAGTATCCACTCTAGGGTAGGGAGACAATGCACAACCGTAACTATGCAACGTAGTAACGTAAAATTAGACATTCAAAGCAAACCATAAGAAAGATCGGTTGAAGCTTTTCCGGTAATTGGAAAGATGAAATTCCACGTTTTGTCATCAACGTAAAAAACGTTACAGATTTACATCTCGTTTTATATACATAACATAAGTATATGATATATATCTATAATATAAACTGTTCGTGAATAAAACAATAAAAATCGAAAACGGTATACCTAGAATAAGCCTCATTTCCAAAAACTGAGCCCAGACGTATCAATAGTAAAAGATAATCAAAATGGAAATAATTAAAAAAAAACATTTCGATCTTTTTTAGAATTTTTTTATAAAATTTTTGTAATTTTTATTTACTTCGTTGATAAATTCTTGAATACACCAAAAACACTGAAAATTTTTTTCAGTTAAAAATAGTGTTTTGTCACGCATTTTGTTATAAGCGGGATTCAGCGTAAAGATAAAAAGATAAAGAAAAAAATATACAGCAGTGGATAGATCTGAAGGCCGGTTTCTACCGCGAGAGGAACGGCTGGACCTAATAATGACAGTTTCCATCCAAAGATGAGCGCGACGAGCAGAGCTCTAATTTTACAGTGAGAAAGTATATAAAAAACTATTTGTTGGAGGAAATAAAGCCTATGTTATTTAAAAGAAGTCCCTAAGCGAAGCATTACTAGCTTGTTACTCTTTCGCAGTGGTAACTGGGCTTGAATCTTGTGTAAGGCCTTTACTTCGATTCCTGTTACGGGGAATGTTTTAAATATTTGCGTAAATACATATGTGGAGGTAAAATAAATTGCGGATATGTGAGCTTAAAATACTGATAACTTTAAGCCTAGCAAAAATATCGATTTAACACTTATTTTCACTTTATTATTTGAAAAATGAACTAAGGGGTAAGGCGCTTTATTATTTGGATGTATTTAATTTGTAAGCTTTCTGGCCTTGCTAGAGAAAAGTACTCCGAGCTGACTGCCAACCTTCAGGAATTGGAGAGGAGAAAATAACTTGCAAGCAAGAAATTTGTGTAGAATCATTTTTACTCGAAGGCAATCTTCGAGTAAAATGATTCTACACAAATTTCTATATAATTTTTATAGTTATCTCTATAATATATTAGGTATACCCTATGTATAGTTTTGATCATTGTTTTTTTTTTATTTTTTAGCTTGAGTACCATATATATGGGGAGCCAATACTTATTTTATAGCCCCAAAAAATAAATACTGGGAATTTGGGTTCGTAATATTATAAAAACCTATTTTGAAAGTAACTTTATCTTAGATTCCATTGCCTACCCTATTATATGCAGGATATAAAGTTAAAAAAAAAATAATCATTCTACGGTCGAATAAAAAAAACAAAAAAAAGACATTTTCCAAAAATATATTCAAACAAAACGTCACTAAAACAACAAAACACCAAACAAACAAACAAATGAACAAAAACAATTAATTAAACACGAATAATATTAGTTTCCGGTTCCCATTTGTATAAAAAAGTTTCATTTTCATTCCGACTACGCTTATGAATGCTTTTGTCTAGAGATTCTGTTGATGTGTAATATATTATATTTGTAGAGGGGTCGTATGTGAGGGTCTCGTTGGAGGATGTAGTGGGTTCAATGTCCGATTGGGGTATGACAGTCGAGTTATTGCTCCTGTTCACAATTCCAGCGCAACTGTGGAATTTCGAGTATTTCTCGTGGAATTTATGTTCCAGATCGATGTGGAGGCTTAGTTGACGCCTGGAAAACAATATTAATGTACCTCAAATATATATATATATATATATCTCGGGGGACTCAACACCGGATTTGCTCTCGTTTGAACCCACAACACTCGCGTTTACCATCAAACACGTTCCCAAGGAAAATAGAGTGGCAGGTACCAGGACTTCATGATTGACGAAGACATTCTTATTATTGAGTACAGTCTTATACAGCTTCACATAAATACAATTTCCCCTCACAGGCATCGAACCCACAAACCGTCGCGCTTACAGGCGGAAATCCATATTTTTACAATATCTTCAATGAGATAAAATTATCCTGTTTTTAACATAAAATTAAAATATATTTTTTTAATATATCTTTAGATATTTATAAATAAGCTAATTTTTTACTTAAAACCAAACGTATTATATGTACACTGTAGAGAAGTCTCGGTAGCGCAGTAGGCAGCGCGTAAGTCTCATAATCTTAAGGTCGTGAGTTCGATCCTCACCCGGGGCATGTTTTTTTTAAATATTGACATATTATTTAGCTATTTTTCTATGTATTTTTTTAAACTTCATAGCAGGATAGACAAAGGGAGTCTAGTGTTAAGACACTCCGTTCCCCGCTTTCCGCCTTTCGAGGCATTGCGTGTTGAGTGACGGAACTCACCGCCGCGCTTTGCCTTGTTGCCAAGAGAAGAAAATAAATGCAAACAACCGTCGCGTTTACAGTCAAACACGTTCTCAAGAAAAACCAACTAGCAGGTACCAGGACTTCATAGCTGACCGAGAGATTGTTAGTATAGAGTACAATTGTATGGGACAAGTGGCAGGTACCAGGACTTCATAGCTGCCCGAGAGATTGTTACTATAGAGTACAATTGTATGGGACAAGTGGCAGGTACCAGGACTTCATAGCTGACCGAGAGATTCTTACTATAACCTCATGGGGATCGAACCCACAAATCGTCCCGTTTACAAACAGACACTATGCCTCTGCCCAACGATGGCCATTTATGTAAGATGAATTATTAATATTTTAATATTATGTTAAATTATATAAAATTATAGGGCCTTTTGTCTATCCTCCTCATTGACTTCATTTCTATAAGGTCCTTTTAGAAATATGGACACTCACGTTTTAAATAGCAGAACATAACGCTGCCCAAGTATAGGTCTTAAGACTATAAACGTGAACGTCGTGGGTTCGATTCCTTTTGGGGGAATTATTTTTGCGCGACGTTGAAGTCCTTAAACCTTAAGATCTTTAGAGGGGTCGACGGCGGCAAAGGCAGGCCCTGCGTAACTTGGAACTCGGCTAGCAGCCGTCAAGCGAGCTGGGCCTTCGGTCCCCAATCCCACTATCTACCTTACTATATACGAGAAGAAATGTGGAGCTATTTGTTTTCACCTAAAATCAAAGGCTTCTCCACACAGCTGGCATCTAACAGGTGGATATTTCGCCGACTCCTTTGATTCTGATGACGTCACATCACTTCTTTTATCCATCTCCCCACTTGACGTTTTATTCCCAGAATGTGTACTTTCACTCGTTTCCATTCGAGACGTTATTTGGGAATCGATATCGGCTCTCCGATTTCTGTGGAGGGTGTGTATGTTCGATTCGGAACATCGATGTTTCTTCATATGTGTCAAAATTCGATCACGATCGGTTATTTTGTCGAAAAACGAGACGATTTTCTTCAATTTCTCCTCTGGCACGTGAGTTTTAGCTAAATCAGGCTCTGTTTGAGTCTTTATCTCAGTTTTCGTAGAGAATCTGCGGATCAAAGAAACGTTTATATCGAAAAAAGAAAAGCTTTTTTACGTTAGTGAATGTCATGGCGCATTTCAACAACGAAATAATAAATAATAATGGATTATTATTAATATCCCTATTCTTCGAAAATCGCATAAATATTTCCAATAAAAAAACAAAGCAATGTCAATATTTAAAGAACCTGTACCTTGGCGTAGAAGGTGCTGAAATAACATTGGTATTAATCTTGGTAATGCCTAGGTGTTCGTTCTCGTGGACGGTCTTATCTTCCTCCTTGGAGAAACCCTCATGACAGTAATGGCAGATGTACTTCCGGTCGGGAAAGTGGCATAGATTTAAATGATCGTTATAGTTTATGATTCCTGAAAAATTTACGATATTTTCTATAAAACGTATGTGCATATTTCTGTATTACCAAACCAATCTCTTTTATAACGGCCTTGAAATCAACCATGTGATACAAAGTTTTTTTTTTTTTTTTCACCTTCACGCTGTATCCCGTATATCCCGTGTGTAATTTTTTATTCAATGCGTGTTTATTTATTCACACACTAAAATATAACATTACAACATACTTAAATAAAAGAAACAATAATTTAAAAGAAACAACTAGTCATCATTAGTGTCATTTTGGGTTTATACTGCTTATTAAGCTATTCTTGATTATTAAGTAAGCTTAAGTTAGTCTTGAGTGGCGGAACTTAACCCTCGCGCTTTCTCTTCGTTCATAATATTCCTAATATTTTCTCCTCGTTCTCCGCCCTTTAACAGGTGGAGAACGAAGAGAACCAACAAGGGTCTCTCTATCTTCTTCACGTCTTGTGAATATTACAATTGCATTTCCACTTACCATAAGAAATCATTCTACATCCAACCATCGGACAATGTCTTGGCGTAGTATCCATTAAGCAGTTTTTCTGAGCAGATTGCACATAGGACAAAATTACTGGACTCTTCACGTCGCCCAAATTTAAGTCCGAATAAATCTTCTTGGGCCGCCTAATTCTTCTAAACCTTAACCCTCGTCTTCTTCTTTTCTCGTATCGGTTAGATATATTGTTATCGCTTGACGGATAAACTCTATCATTTGGCAACGTATATCCGTATCTATCCTGCTTTATACCCAATATCCTCTGGAGGAATATTTGAAAGCGTGTCGGTCTTCTGCCAGGTTTGTAATGATGAATTGCCAAACGTGATTTCTGATACTCAGTCGTTTCACTAATACTAGATAAATCTTCTTTTGAATCTTGAGTACTTTCGTCTTTTACGGACTCCTTTTGATTTACCAATTTCAGATCTCTTATGACGGTTTCAGCTATCGCTTTCTCCTTTTCCACTGTCACATCTCCGCTTGATTCTTCCGTTGTTCCAGCACAAGCGTCCGTCTTCGTTCTGCGCGATCTTCTTCGTCTATGACATCTTTGCTCTTGTTCTTCTACAGGGCTTTCCTCTGGTTGGGGCAGAATACCTATTACACTAGCATCATAGATTTGAAAGAGCTTCTTCAAACATTTGTACTTGGCTTTCAACACCTCGTGCTTCTTTTTTGGCACCCATTTAACAATTTCGTCGTCGGTTTCGTCCTTTTCTGGTATACTAGTGAGGACTTCTTGCTTATTATTATACATGGAAATTTGATATTCCCAAACAAATTCACAAACGATTTTCGTCAGTACATATAGGAGAACTGACGCGATAATTTCGAAATTTTGACAAAGTATCATTACGTTTTGGTATAAAATTTTGTTTTTAATAATAAACCATTAGACGGAGGGAGCATATTTTAGTGACATTTTAGATTATGACTTTCGAATGTCGACGTATTTATTTGATCTTGGAGGAAAGCTATACGGCCAGTATGTAAATAATGTTTTTTTTTCATATAAAAAAGTTTTTTGTGTCAAACTTTTTGTAAGAGATGACATATGAGTGATGGAGCTAACTCGGACTACAGGTACAGTGGGTTGCATTGAAACGATGTCTCGATAAGTGCAATTACTATCAATATATATAAAGAATTTTCGGTACTAACTAGTATTTCTCGAGATTAGCTCATTTATGTATGTGTGAAATCAAGAATATCGCGTATGAGCTAACACTGTCGTAATTTTTAGAATACAAAAAATAATTTCGTTGGCCTCTTAGCTTTTTTTTTAGCGAACAAAGCGAGCCCATTGTAATCAATATTTTAATGTAATTAATTTAAGTATAACGTAAATCTCCAAAACTTGGAGGGGGGGGGGTCTCGTAAAATGTCTCGTAAAACGTCTTGTAAAACGATGCGGGGCGGGAGTAACATTGTTTTCTTTTTTATAATTATATGATGATGAAATGATAAATGATGGACTCCCCTCAGCAAGCGACTGGCTGCATTCTGCTGTCAGTCAAAAAAAATAATTAAAATAAAACAAATATATATATATATATTATATATTATATATATATATATATATATATATATATATATAATATATATATATATATATATATATATATATATATATATATATATATATATATATATATATAGATATATATATATATATATATATATATATATATATATATATATATATGTAATAAAACATTTATTGCAATTATTCGTACAAAAATTATATTCATTAAATAATTAAACTTAGTATACAACTTAAATAATATTTGTATGTTTTTCTTTCTGGCAATGACATCAGGTTATTATTATGGCAAATGTTGGGGGAGACTTAGCACTCCATGGATTGACCGATCGCGCTGTAGAGAGACGAGCTCGGAATAGTGCCTGGGATTTGCGACCCAAGTGTGGCTTTTAGACTATGTTCGTATCCGTGTAAAAGTTGTTTTACAAAATATAACAGTATTAGGGTGCCCATGTTATGCGATACCGGTATTTTTAGAATATATGATCCTAAAATAACACCGGTTTTGTTATGATACCGATAGTGACATTACCGGTATACTACCGGTACACAACAAAACATAACCGGTTTCTGCCGAAACATTTGCTTTAAAAGCCTTTTAAATTTGCTTAATTAGCTTAAAGTAAGCTGAATAACATAATATTAAAAATTATCATTTTATTTGTTTTAAAACCTCCTTCCTCTTCAGTTATCCAAAAGAACCTTCAGGCATGAGTATACCTGAAAAGAAATCAAATTTTAATTATTTATATAATTATAGATAATGGATGTCATTTACGTTAAGGGGTTATATACAGTTAGAATTTTCAATAATTATTTTTTTTTTCTATTTATCTTCTTAAATTATATTTTTGTTTTATCACAAAAGAAGTGTAAATAGCTTCCCTAAGTAGCCCACTATACGCTTAAATTTAAAGCGAAGCGAAGCGAAAACGTATGCGAAATATTTAAGCGAAAAGGATATTAATATGTGAATATGGTAAATAATATATACTACCTGCCATACAGGCGTTCATGAAACAAATGCCACATCCGGCGAAAAAGGATCTCACGGCCATCTAGAAAATAAATATATTTCTATTATTTTATTACAATCAGATAGATACATAATATTAAATTTAAAAAAGAATTAGTTCACAATCATGTTCATTGATTCTTATATAAATTATGCCGTAAGAAATTATGTTATAGTCAAAAACATCATAGAGCAAAAAAAAAACAATAAGAGAGCTTATTTATACAGGTGGGTCACTTTTGTACCATTTTTGTATTTATTATAAAATGACACTTAATATATGAAAATGTACACTTTTAGGCACATAGTGTTGGTTAGAGTTCCGTACCACAAATGGAAAATAGATATTATATATATATATATTATATATATAGTATATATATATATATATATATATATATATATATATATATATATATATATATAAATATAATAAATAATAAAAAATCTTACACTGGATACGGTTTCTCTCTGATTCGGCGCCATAGACGATATGACACCTATAAGTATACCAGCTGATGATGGGTTGGTGAAGCCGCACAGTGAATATGTCGCGATCAATTCTGCTCTAGGCTGAAATGTTTTTGGAAAATAAAATAATATAAATAAGAAGATTCAACTAAAAATCATATCCAAAAGTAAATTAATTAAATTACATAAAATATAGAGAAAATTAAAGAAGTTACTTTAAACTTGTGACATGTCGTTTTTAATCGTTTTTCGTTACTTCAATTTCTTTTATATTAGACATTATTATTTAATGTGGTGCACAGCGTTTGATTGAACCGCGACGGTTACGGGTTCGATTCCTGTGAGGGGGTATTGTACTACAATTGTACTTTATCGTAGCAATCTCTCGGTCAGCTATGAAGTCCTGGTACCTGCCACTTGTCCCATACAATTGTACTCTATAGTAACAATCTCTCCGTCAGCTATGAAGTCCTGGTACCTGCTAGTAATTTATCCTTGGGAAAGTGCTTAACTGTAATACACCGGTTGTAGGTTCGATGACAAGACAAAGCGCTGCGTTTAGTCACTGTGGAATTCATTCAGGCTACGGTTTGCTCTGCCTACCCTGCTATGTGCGGGATACAGCGTGAAGCTCACCCTGTGAGAATCGGGTACAGACTGTTTTAACACCATATTCCAGGTGGAATACCAGCCGCATCCAGATACTAACCGAAAGAAGGCCAGCATCTTTCATTTCCCCCATTCGCTGGTATGCCACAAATTCGTTGACAACTGTCTTCAGGCCAATTAATGAGGCGACCTGCTCGCACTCCTCCCAAGGAACACCTGTTACAAGTTAGCACATGTTTAAACATGTTTAAAAGATATGAAACGTTTCAAAATCTAGGTATAGGTAGACTTATTTTTAAGTACTACCCCAAAATGTTAGAGAATTTATTTTTAAATTATGTAAAAAAAAAACGCTAGTATTAAATATATTATTAAAAGCTTTTATTTAACTTGGAATGTATGTACGTAAGTATGTTTGTTTGGTTGAGGTGAAAATTAAAGTTTGTGATGTCATTTTAAATCCAATATGGCGGACCATCCAAGATGGCGGATAAAGATATCAAAAGAAAGTGCTTCTTGAGAGTAATTTAAAATAGCTAAAAAGTAAAAAAGTAACTAAAACTAAAAAAAGTTCATTCAAAAATAAAGCTTTTATTTAAAAAAGAAGAATATACAATTTTCCTATTAAATTTTAACTATCGACTTAAAACCAATACTATACACAATTTATATGATAATAAAAGTTTGTCGCGCAATTTACTTATGTAAATAGACCAATTTAATTATTTATTTAATTCCAATTTAATTAAATTAAAAAAAAAATCGATTTATTTAAATATTGTATAAGGTACTTCGCGACAAGCATTTGTACTCTTATATCTCGCTTATATATTTAAAGTATAAAATATATAATTTTAATATTTTCATTTATATATATATATATATATATATATAATATATATATATATATATATATATATATATATATATATATATATTATATATTACTATTTACTCTCTCTTCCAGATTCAGCTGTGTCGGAGATTAGCCCGGACAAACGGAAAGACAGACAGATTAAGAAAAGTAAATATTTAGAATTTTTTTTTATGTCGTGTAAGTAACTATATGCACTTGAAAAAAACACTAGACCGTCGTAGCGCAGTGGCATAGTGTCTACGTGTAAACGTGACGGTTTGCGGGTTCGATTCCTATTTGAGGTGAATAAATTATTTTCATTTTCTTTGCTCTGGCAACATGGCAAAGCGCGGCGTTGAGTTACGCCAATCAACACGCAATGCCTTGATGGCCGAAAATGGGGAACGGAGTGTCTTAACACTAGGTTCCCTCAACCTACGGCTCCCTCTGCCCTCTATGTGCGGAAACAGCGTGAAGCTTAAAAAAAATCAATAAAAAAATACTGTTATTTTGCAAACAGACACTAAATGCTTTTATTGTGTCTTGCCAGCACTTCTCAGCAGAACTGCCTCCCAAACCGATGGCAGCTTCAATGGATGGATTCAAAATCAATAATTACTAATTTATTATATATAGATTATTTAGATTTTTGTTCTAAATTCAACTCACCCATACACCAAGCGAGTGGTATAAATATCTTCCCAAATATCCATTCCAGGGTTATATCAGGATTTCCAAGTAAACCTCCGCAGTAACTCAAAAAGCCGTTAACGAAAGCTATGAAGGAGACGAACGCGACCAGATTGGCAATAATGTTCAATATTAGGGATATCCCGTTGGTAGCACCTCTGGTAGCTGCTGACAGAGCTGATTGATCTTGTCTGAAATTAATATACGCGTTATCTATAGAGTTCCGTATCTTAAAAGAAGTATAATGGAGCCCTTATAGGTTCTATATGTTGTTCGTCTGTGCTGTGTGACATGAGATTTTTTTGTGAAGCTCAAGTCAAGATATTAAGCTTAAATTAATACCAAATTTCCATGTATTTGGCCACTCAAATAATGAAAAAAATTAAGCTTCTAAGTTAACACAGTGAAAAGATATGAAAGATTTGTTTTTGTCGCAATTTATATGAAAATCGCCGCGTAAACGAAAACCTACCGAGTACTCCCCATTGATATAGAACTATAAAAAATTTGGCTGTTGGGCGGAATGTAGGGAGGAACGCGATATCATAACACTAGGTTCCCTCAGTCTACCCGGCTATATACGAGATACAGTGTGAAGCTATTTATTTAATGTTTGTTTTTTATATGCTTACGCACTTCTCAACACCCTGTATATTGTCTACGGTTGTGAGTGATCTCTTCGTCTCGGGCAGCAGCAGCTTCGCGTAGCACACGGCCGCTGGAGCCGACATCATGCTCGCTGTCACCAGATGAATGGGTTCCGCACCGAAACCGATATACGCTGATAAAATTGTACCTGTTAATTGAAATTTAATTTATTTAACTGACTGCGCGATGCAAAGGAGGGTAATGTGTTCATAATCTATGTATGTATGTATAGTCGGTGTTTTTGTGGAGACATGGAGGTTTAGTCTCTAAATAAAGAAATAAAATTTCATACAATAAAATATATAAAATCCAATTTTTTTAATATAGCTTACCGGAAACTGTAGCAAAACCGGATGCCATGACCAAGTGTAGCTCTGACGGTGTGAGTATTGCTATGTACGGCTTTATCAATAATATAGATTCTGTCTAAAAGGAAAGGATATTAATGTTATATAAAAATTAAGCTAGAGACTGAGACTATACAGCTTATCTTGAGATACCTATCAAGTAGCCTGACTTCCAGGCCTACTTTATGAAGATCAGATTTTTATGAAAGATGCTATCGAATTCGAGCATCATCGACATTTAGTTCAAAATGAAACAATCTAAATATTACTTAATATACCATGTGGCCCAACACTAGTATTATCGTGAAGAATTTTTGAGCCGGAACCCATATTTTTCAATTTCAAAACAATAAAATACGGAAAACTTTCTGTGTTAAGCTTTTCTATTGTTTCAGCCTTAATTATTTTGTGGGAGGTATTTTGGACTGGGCACAGACCACTCAGCCCCGTGGGGCTGTAACTTAAATATGTAATTGTTTAAAACTCTTATCACTAAATTCCTTACTCAAAATAAGCTATATAATATATTTTGACTGACTCACCTCCGTTTATGGATGACTGACAAATAACTCACAACTATGGAATGTAGAAAGCCTAAATTTGTCAGATGCCTTAGGTCTCGAAGGAGGTACTTCATAGTACACGTAAACCAAAATACAGGCTACAACAAGATCCTAATATATTTAAAGCAAAAAAAAAGCTTACCATGCCAAGGAAGACATTGCCAACAGCGATCACACTCTCGCATACAGTTGTGCCTGCCGCGTTCTGGAGTAGACGCCCCAATTTTAGGCAGAACCATTGAAGAGCACCCCAGAAGAACAAAACCTCAACTAACATGCTGAAGAAGAATATGACTGGGAGGGTCTGAAAGTAAAATAGAGTTTTAAACGTAGAAAAATATTTATATGTATTGCCAATGAAATGCATATATATATATATATATATATATATATATATATATATATATATATATATATATATATATATATATATATATATATATATATATATATATATATACCGAAATTAACTTACACTGAATGCAAACACTTGTTCGGTTCTCACTAAAAGCTCTCCAAATACAAAAGCTGCACCATCGATGCCGTAAGAAAGGAACGTCGCTACCTGAAATATTGGAAATGTTGCAAATTTCAGTTTATCTACTTTTTTTAGTTCTAGTTGACCTACAATCTTGAAATCGATATGGAACCATTGGTGCGGCGAGCCCGACTCGCACTTGACTGATATTTTTAATTTGTATAAAATGCACACATAAGGTCGATTGAGACTTTTAATATTGTACCTGTATTTAACTACAAAATTTCAGCTCTTAGAACTTTTTAAATTGAAACATTTAATTTAACCAGACTAGAATTCATACTAATTACATTTGACGTATTACTTCATGACTGACTGACATTTTAAACGACTACCATTAAGAATATTCTCCTTTATTTTTTTACTTCACTTTTTCTCCAGCATATAGCAAGATAAGCAAAAGGAATTAAGTGTTAAGACAACTCTGATTCCTATTTTCACCACAATTATCGAGTCTATGGTCTATAGCTTTAGAGTCTGTAACTAATT
Source organism: Dione juno (assembly GCA_037127375.1). Classification (NCBI taxonomy): domain Eukaryota; kingdom Metazoa; phylum Arthropoda; class Insecta; order Lepidoptera; family Nymphalidae; genus Dione; species Dione juno. Next base: position 1,393,982 of record JAXRJS010000093.1, read on the forward strand.
TAGTTTATGAACAAAACATATGAAAAATACGCACTTTGCTGGAGAAACACTGTAGCGCCGCCCTACCAGGATCCCACCTGATCAATATTACACCAAACAGGAATTGTATCAGCAACCCCATGGTCACACTGCGCCAGTTTATACGGCCGGGATGTAGAGAGAAGATGAAACCTGGAACAAAAATATATATTAATGACAGAAAAACGAGTGTTCTTACTACTGGTTTTTTAATCAGGTAGGGGGAGGGACCCTTGGTTGAGCTTCGAGAGCACAGTGTCGACGAGAAATGTAGTGATACTTAAAGAGAACATAAAAAGTTTAACGCGCCGGGAAATGAACCCGCATCTCATGGAAACTGTCCAAGCGCACTGACCACTAAGCCTGCTTCATCAAGCTGCGTCAAAATTAAAAAATGTTTTTAACAATAATCTCTAGAAAGGCAGTGGTTCTGCCTAGCAAAGGAATATCTCTTGGCAAAACTCTGGATTGAAGATGCTGAAAAAGGATTTTAAGCGAGATTTGAACTTTAACAATTTTACTCACCAAGTAGCAGTAATAGAGATAATCCGATAAGAGAAATGAGTCGTTCTGGAGATCCTCTTGTATCCCAATAGAGGAAAAAACCGATAGCAGCTAATACAACAAGAGATAAGCTCCAACGGAACACTCTGTAAATATATAGAATCTCATATTAAAAAAAAACCTTAAATAATAAAATAGAGATTATTTTTCATTCCATACTATTTAATATATTTTTTTAATAGAAATTTGCTTGTGGATGTATGTGATAATGCCTTTGCCTCAATCTGCAAGCAACACACACTGAGACGAAAATACATTGGGTTGAATATAAGCAAAGAATTTAGAATGACATATGAAGGCTGAATAATCTTACAAAACTATGCTAAAAAACAGACGAGGTCCCACATTAGCCATCATATCTTTGTATAAAGGCAAAAGTTATTGCTTCAAAAGAATATTATACAAGAAAAATGTTATCTGTCATACAGGTTTCGTAACACGTCATCTGTCATCTGTCATCTGTCATCCGTCATCCGTCATGTGTCACATTTCATATAAGAATCAAAACTTTAAATATCCAATATATATATTTATATATATGTATACTCACACAATTTGCCATAATTTTAAGCATATCTTCTCAATTTTTGTCCAAACAGTTCGTTCAAACCATTTTCCGATCAACTTTTTGACCAAAAGGAAGTAAATTACAAAAAAGTATATAATGCTTAGAAATGCTATCAAACTACCGAATCCATAGCACAGCTCCAACGATCTATCGCCTGAAAAGGAAAAAAAAATATTCGAAACTCTTTAAAGATATATAGATTTTCCAGATAAATAGTTAAAAAAAGAACATTGTATCGCAATACGATTGTTGTGGGTTCGATTCCTTCTCGAAGAAATGGACAATTTTAATTTCCATTCTCTGGTATAACAAACTGCGGCTGCACGCTCCACAAGCAACACATAATGTTGTGAATTCGGGAAGAAAATGGAGACGGAAGAGTTTTGACAATAGACTCTCTCCTCTGCTTAAGATTAATTTAAGTTAAAAAAAATACTTATAAACAAATAATCGTCCTCCCTCTTTAATTTTAAATTCCTTTTTTTTAAATATCTAAAGTAAACAGAACTCACTGTAAGTCCACCAGTAATATAAGCAGGCGAAAAAAAACCCTATAACGACCCCATTAAATACGAATATTGATATTTTCTTCATTGCATATCCATTCTTCTTAATGAAATCCTCTGTAGAACTCCCGACCCTGGTGAGGGTCACCTCTAACCAACCGGTTGGAACATAGTCTAAGTTTTCATGGCCTAACTGAAAAATGTATGAATTTTTAATTATCTCCATCTTATATATCTAATACCGCTGATGAGTTAGCTTGGTGCTAAGTTCCATTTATGAAGGAAGGCGTAAGAGAAGTCGCAGGTAAATTTTAGTACCGTTTATATGGAACGAGGGTAGTGTCCAGTCACTACGTTCTGTATTTTTAGGTGAATTGATTGTTCAGTGGTATTATATTATTAGAGCAAGGAAATATATAAAAATACAATCATCACTTGTGGGTTCGAATCCCGCTCGGGGAGTATCAATTGTTTTCATTTTTTTTCGCTCTGGTAACAAGGTAAAGCGCGGCGCTGAGTTCCGCCACTCAACGCGCAATGCCTCGAATGGCGGTAAGTGGGGAACGAAGTGTCTTAACACTAGGTTCCTTGAACCTTCAACTAACGGTTCCCGCTGCCTACTCTGCTATGTGCGGGATAGAGCGTGAAGTAAAAAAAACCTTCTTAAATGCACTATAACGAAGACCATATTCATATATATTTTATTTTATTCTGGCTTATACCCTCATGTTACAAGGTACATACAGGGAACCTAAATATTTTAACCTTCACCCCCTATTTTCTAGGCTATGCTTGTTGAGTGAATCAACTAAACGCCAAATGTCATCGTTATTCTCTGTCATGGGAATGGAATCCGCGACCAACTTATTTACTTGACATTCTAGTAAAAGTGTAATTTTACTTACAATACTATTTTGTTCCTTCTTATTGACATCGTTCATATCAACAGCGCTGTTGGATTCCTGTGACTGTACATAATTATGTTATATATATATATATATATATATATATATATATATATATATATATATATATATATATATATATATATATATATATATATATATATATATATATATATATATATATATATATAATATACATGTAAAATTAATATATATTTTTATAAGAAAGAAATAATAACAATTATTTGTCCCAAACCGGAATCGAACCGCAACCATTGCACGATACTATAATAATATACACTTTATAGTTTAAACCATAATTTATTTATTTATTTTCATTGTAATAGATACGTGCGATAAAATAACAAATCGTTTCTTAATGTGTTCCGTACGTGTTAATATATATATATATATATATATATATATATATATATATATATATATATATATATATATATATATATATATATATATATATATATATATATATATATATATATATATATATATATATATATATATATATATATATATATATATATATATATATATATATATATATATATATATATCTTCTTCCACTTTACATTATCCCGGCCTATTGCCAGGGTCTGCTTTCCTACTTAGTCTACTCCACTTTGCACGGTCTTGAGCATCCTCAGTGGTTAGTCCATTGGCTCTCATGTCGTGCGTCACGACGTCCAGCCATCGCTTCCTTGGGCGTCCGGGGGGTCTTACTCCAGGGACAGACATATCAAGGCATTTTCTTCCGACGTAGTTCTTAGGTCGGCGCAAAACGTGGCCATACCATCTCAGACGACGCTCTTGGAGCTTATCAACTACGTCACGGACCCCAAGACTACCTCGAATGAATGTGTTGCGTATGCGGTCAGCCCGAGTAACGCCACACATCCACCTCAGCATCTTCATCTCCGTTACGTGAAGCTCCTGAGTGTGCCGAGATAATGCTGGCCAACATTCGCTGCCGTATAGAAGAACTGGTCGGATCATGCTCTTGTATATCAGCCCCTTGAGTTTGGGCGGTATTCTGCGATCGCAGACCACACCTCCTCGTAGTCGATGCCTCCGGACTCGTGCATAATGGATCCAAGGTACCTGAACTTCTCCGACTTAACGGCTGGCTCAGGCCCGATGTGGATGGTGCTCGAGTCTGGGTTCCCGCAAGCCATGTACTCGGTCTTTGACACATTCAGTTTAAGACCACCGTTCTCAAGCGCACCCTTCCAGGTATTCACTTTACGCTCTAGCATCAGTCGGTTCTCGTCAATGAGTACTATGTCATCGGCATACATCATCAGCCATGGAGGCTGGTCCTGGATGTGAGCCGTGACAGTATCTAGCACTACATTAAACAAAAGTGGACTAAGAGCTGAGCCTTGGTTAACCCCTACTGTAATTGGGAAGGGTTTGGTATCGCCAACAGCGGTCCTAACTGTAGAAACAGAGTCGTTGTACATGTCTCTGATAATAGCAACATAGGATTCAGGGATCCCTTTGGATCGCAGTGCCCACCAGATACACTGACGTGGCACACAGTCAAAGGCCTTCTGCAGGTCTAAGAATGCCACATGCAGAGCTCTCCTCTTTTCCCTGTGTGCCTCCATCAAAATTCTGAGGGCAAAAATGGCGTCCGTAGTGCCTGATCCTGGCTGAAATCCATATTGACACTCAGAGACAGTACACTCTCGGCGGAGCCTGAGGGCAATCACGCGCTCGAAGAGCTTTATGGTGTGACTCATAATCTTAATGCCCCTATAACTACCGCAATCTTGAACACTGCCCCTTCCTTTGTAAATAGGGGTAATAAAACTGTGCCGCCATTGATGTGGCATCGTCCCAGTGTTCAAAATGCGGTTAAAAGATCAGTAAGCATGAGCAAACCACGAGAGCCTAACGATTTCCACGCTTCGATCGGAATATCGTCAGGTCCCACCGCCTTGCCGGTCTTCATGCGTCGAAGACAATTCCGAGTTTCATCAAGGGTTATTGGAGCAATAAGTCCCAGGTTAGGAGGTGGTTCAGATGGAATACTACCCGGGTGCTGAGTATTCAGCAGCTCCAAGAAGTAACTTCTCCACCTCTCCTTCACAGAAGCATGACTACAAAGCAGCTTGCCCTGGGAATCTCTGACGCAAAGACATTTTGTGATATCTTGCGTCGCTTTATCCCGAGCACGTGCCAATTTGTAGATGAGCTTCTGCCCCTCCACAGTTTCAAGTTTATCATATAGAGGTAATAAACTTTCACTGCGGGCTCTGGCTACAGCTCTTTTGCTGGCACGTTTCGCTGCTATGTACACCAGTCTGTCTTCAGGAGAGTTGGAACGCTGCCACTCCTTAAATGCAGTCTTCTTATCATGAATCACCTCTTGTACCTTGTCATTCCACCACCATGTCTCCCTGTCCATAATACGTCCTCCCTTAGAAACGCCAAGAACATGTTTACCAGCCGTAAAAATTGCTGACTGAGCTCGATCCCAAGCATCCTGAGCAGTTTCGGTGTTAGTTGTTAAATTTTGACTGTTAACCTCTGCCAGAAAGTCGGTCTGCATCGGTCCATTCAGCAACCACCACTTGATCTTAGACTTACGCGTCTCGGCTAATTTCTTTATCGGGGTAACGACATAATCCATGCCAAGAAGACGATGTTGGGCCGTGAGGCTTTCACCAGCCAACATGACACCGCCTGGTCAATAGGTAATGTATTTGGGTTGAATGGAGTCCACTCGCAAACGTAATAAGATGCTGCGGACTCTTTTGGAAGAACGTATTCACGATGGCCAGATCAGATGCAATACAGGTTCTTAGGATATTTTCGCCCTCTATATCGCGGCGACCGTGACCAAAACCACCGTGAACACGTTCATACGTATCCGCAGCCTTACCCACGTGACCGTTAAGGTCTCCCCTAACTATGATTACCTCGGTAGATGGTATAGCGAGTAGAACGTCTTCATATTGCTCCCTTGAGAATGACTCCTTTTCGGCCCCGCTACAACCAGCCTGGGGAGCGTAAGCACTGATTAAGTTGGCGATAGCCCCCTCAACCAGTACCTTCACCCGCATCAGGCGGTCGCTGCGTCGGTCAACTTCGAGGAGACCATTCCGTAGCTCTTCAGATAAAACTACTGCTACACCAGTTTTACCGGAAGGAGACCCAGTGTATATGAGCTGGTAACCCTGTCCGATGATACGGGACTTATTGCTCTTCCAGCGGGTTTCCTGAAGGAAAGCACACTGGACCCGACGCCTCATGAGTACATCTGTTAGTTCCCTGCATCGTCCGGTTAGAGAGCCAATATTCCACGTTGCAAAGCGGAGTTTCCTTCTGGGTACTTTCTTCTTTAGCCGTGTCCGTACTTGACACGGTAGCCCTTGCCCATTTAACACAGGTGTAGGGCGATGTGCCTGCGCGTCGTTTAGCGGTGACGCCCTAGCAGTACCCAGCAACATCTTTTTCCTTTTCATATGAGTGGCAGGTGGCGGCTTTTTAATGGAGCGATTGCCATCTGACCTCCAAAACCCATTTTTGTGGGAAAAGCCAAGGATGAGAGGGGAAAAGATTAGTAGAAAAGGGGGAGGGGGTAAGGACACCACTTTCATGGATTGGGAAGGAGTATGACAGTGGTGGCTCGAGGATCCGAGGTCGCGTACCCGTATGCCCAGTACCAATATCGGACAGATATTTGGCCAGACCGAACTTCTCTTATATATATATATATATATATATATATATATATATATATATATATATATATATATATATATATATATATATATATATATATATATATATATATATATCCTGTTTATCCTGCTATATGCGGGATACAACGTGAAGCTATAATTTTTTTTATATCAAGATTGTACAATTTGGACATATCTTGGTGGAATTTGTGATTTAGGATTTTTATTTTTTTCCTGATTCCACTGGCGAAGAGTGTACTGTTTAAAAAGGTAAGCCGGTGTCGAAAAAAAACATATATTTAATATTTAGTTTACTCAGCTTAATTATTCAACATATATTTTCTATTGTATGAAATAAAATTTGTATTTAATGAGATTATTGTTAGATAATTATTGATAAGATTTAGAAAAGGTAACCCGATGGGAATCGTGATATATGTACACGTCGCCACAGATGGATTCAGATCTGTTAATTAGTGCCCAAAGCTTGTTTAGCGGAAAACAAGAGTGTCTTGTCCAGGTTCCCTGGTTACCCGGCTATAGCCTATACGCTATAGCCGAGATACAGGACAGGATAAGCAGAGGAAACCGTAGGAACCTAGTGTTAAGACACTCCGTTCCAATTCTTTCTACAACTGTCTTACCCTAATCTATACTATAATAAAAAAAATCATGAAGAGCGTAAAAAAAAAATTAATAGGTGTATAAAAAAATATGGTTATTTAAATCGGTAAATGAAAATCTGGTTACAAAGTCAATATATTTATATATATATATATATATATATATATATATATATATATATATATATATATATATATATATATATAAATGAAATTGTACATCTCTTACCGAACTTCTCTTCCGGCCGTCCTCCATTTTGGTATAAAAATATATAATTTAGAGCAAAAACTTTTATTTTTCATAATCTTCCCAAACCATTTTGCATCATGATAGATCTGGAAACAAATTTTAAAGGCCATTTCTCATAAAGAATATTATCACATTTTAAGTAATTTTCTCAATTAGATAAAGGGTATCTATCGAACCAACTACCAACGCCTCTACAGACGGCCTCGTAATCATTTTCTTATTTCATATATATATATATATATATATATATATATATATATATATATATATATATATATATATATATATATATATATATATATATATATATATATATATATATAAACAAAAGTAAATACAGGTAGCTTGTATTGTATAATTAGATGGACGACCTTCAAGCAAGGTTTGTATGACCTTTAACTTAAAGAAATGTATTAACTAAAGGTCAAACAAACTAAAGTATAAATTAGATAATGACTGTTCCTTTAGAATGATCAAATTAATAAATACAATAGAATATAATAAATAGTGATAAAAAATAGTGATAATAATAATAAATAGTGATAAAAATGAAACCCTTTGTAGATATAGGTTATGTCGTTATTATAAATATACAATATTAATAATTAAATATACAATATCTAGACTAGATCTAGACTAGATCTTCTTCTCCTCTTTAGATTGGCATTTTGAGTGGCGCCAGTTGAGGACAGTTCATCAACTTTCTTTATTGTCTCTGGGCAATGCTTTTACGCATACCATCATTGTGTATGATAATTGTGCCCTACAGATATGGTACTGTGGGACTCATCGAAACCCGACACCACCCACTAAATAATAGCGGAAACCCTCTCCACTTATATGAAAAGCTGTAAAATCGCTCGCGTATGCCATGCTCGCGTATACAGCACCTAGCTGGAGGTGCCACCTAATGGAGGTCATTATTGCCTTCAGGGTGCCCCGGGGTTTCTTCCAGGGCACCCACATCCTCGATGACTTCCAGGAGGATTACCATGACCTTCCTGCAGTAGTTCCTCTAGGATGAGCTTCTCTGTGTTTTCACTTAGGTCGCCCGCCCTCTCCGCGGGCTCCTTCAGTGCGATTACTGATTTCCAGAAAGAGATTGCTGTAAACCAGCTCCTCTCGCTCTCCAGCACAGCCCCCACCACACCACACCACCAGTGTAAGATACATAGTTCATCATCTAGATCGATCTACACTCTATCATTGATTAACGAATGATAGATGGCAGGAACAGGTAACAGGATTCGATTCTTATACTAACAAATAACTATGTCTATTTTTAAGATTTTTTTTTATCTTTCCATTATGTACTTTATATATAAAAAAATATATTAATTATTGTGTATGAAAAAATATTGTTAATAAATATATATATATATATATATATATATATTATATATATATATATATATATATATATATATATATATATATATATATATATATATATATATATATATATATATTTATATATATATATATATATATATATATATATATATATATATATATATATATATATATATATATAATAATTTAATTAATAATAATTCTTAAGATAGCCTCAGTTACTTCTAGGGATGTTACGGAGCTCCGTTACCGTAACCGAAACAATCGGATATTCGCAATAAATACGGAGAGACATTTTCTTGGACTTTTCTTTGATACTGCTTGTCTTGCTAGCGAAATAATTTTATATCCATATTGAGATCCGAAGTATTATATATACTACAGGTACAAGAACCCGAAGTACCATATTAAAAGTACTATATAAGAACTAAAAAAAAACCTTTAACATAATTATAAAAAAAATACTTACAACAATTTTTTTAACACTATAATCTATAGCTACACTAACAGAGAGACAGGTCACTAAATTGTCACAATATTTTTAAGATCACCAACACTATATATATCTTTGAATTATTATTTTTTTTTAAATTTTTATCTATAGTTACGCACAGGTGTTTACTCGTGCAGGTAGCACGGTATTGTGATGAGCGATACCACAATTCCCGCGTCAGGTCGAGGTTATCAAAGCCGTTATGATTCAGTAGAAATCAATTAGTATTGATATAAATGACATTTTTGTTTAGTGCTAATAATACAGGTGTTTTAACATTCATGTGTTATATATATATATATATATATATATATATATATATATATATATATATATATATATATATATATATATATATATATATATATATATATATATATATATATATATATATATATATATATATCTCCATACGTCCTCTGCCCACTTTGAGGAATGTGAGATACAGGTGAAGCTACTAAAAAAGAAATTATATAAAACACAAATAAAAATTGAACCCATTAAATTGAATTGAATTGGTTTGAACCTTGTGGAACATAGTGGCGCAGAGGCACAGCATCAGCCTGTAAACCCATGGCTCGTGGGTTCGATTCCCATGAGGGGAGAATTAATTATTTTCATTTTCTTCGCTCTGGTAACAAGGCAAAGCGCGGCGTTGAGTTCCACCACTCAACACCCAATGCCTCGAAAGATGGAAAGCAGAGAATGGAGTGTCTTAACACTAGGTTCCTACAACCTTCAACCAACGGTTTCTTCTGCCTACCCTGCCATGTGCGGGACACAGCGTGAAGCTAAATAAAAAGCAAATGAAAATCGAACCCATGCCCAACGTCGGAGCAGTCAGATATTTATAATTAATAAACTGTGGGATTAACGACTTCTTCTAAATTCCGGTATTCAAGTAAGTTACTATAATCATTATGTAATTAATTTCAATCTAATGATGTTACAGTTAAATAATTATACTGATACTGTTTAAAAGTGTTTAGTTTCTTAGCGTTAAAGGTTATATATATATATATATATATATATATATATATATATATATATATATATATATATATATATATATATATATATATATATATATATATATATATATATATATATATATCTTCTTCTTCTTCCTGGCATTAGTCCCGGCTTTTTTGCCAGGGTCTGCCTTCCGACTAAGACCAATCGGTCCATATGAGTGGCGAAGTGGTTTTTGTGGAGCGATTACCATCTGACCTCCAAACCCATTACTGGGAGAAACCAAGAAAGGACAGGGAATAAGAGGCAGAAAGACTTGGAATATAGGGGAGGGACACCACTTACATGGATTGGATCGGGTTATGAAAGTGGTGGCTCGAGGTCCCGGGGTCGCGTACCCGTATGCCGGAAACCAAATATCGGACAGATAATTGGCTTAGACACCCTCTGAGATATATATATATATATATATATATATATATATATATATATATATATATATATATATATATATATATATATATATATATATATATATATATATATATATATATATATATATATATATATATCAAGGATGTTGTAAATAAATGTTTACATTACATATTTATTGATCTCATATAAAAATGAAAACAGATAACGAATTCAAATATTGAAACATGCTGATACTAAGTATAAAAGTGTATTATGACTGATATACCTAGAGAGATCAAGGCCCAGTCCAGGATAGCGATGATGCGGATCTGAATATGGAGTTGGAAAGAATGATATAATGGTTTCGGTTTCGGTTTCGGTTTCGGTTTCGGTTTCGGTTACGGTTACGGACATAAGTAAATTTGTTTCGGATTATCCGTACACTTTAGGATAATTTCGGTTACGGATTTTTTTATAGCTTCACGCTGTTTCCTGCATGTAGCAGGGTAGGTAGAAGGAAGTTAGTGCTTTACCCACTTTCTAACTTTCGGGGCATTGGGTGTTGAGTGGTGGAACTCAACGCCGCGCTTTACCTTGTTGCCAGAGCGAAGAAAATGGAAATTGAACCCACAAACTGTCATGTTTATAGGCAAATGTAAAGACACGCTAGTACTGCGCTTTATAGCGCTAATGTTCACTCGGATAGGTAGAAACTGACAAAACAATAAAATCTCGTCTATTCTTTGTCCATATCCGCATCTATTATATCGGAATTGGTTAAGCTTATTTGTAGATTTTTTCGGTTTCCAGTCCAAAAAATATTTTGTAGAGCATAACTGACTGCTAATTTATGAAATACCATCCCTAAGGTAGTTTTACAAGTAGGGTATGAAAGCTTATACAAAACTTTTCATGAATAAAAATTATACAAAATATTTTGTATGACGGGACTGCTACAGAATAACGGTTTTATTGATAAAATCAAATGTACGTTCCCACGTAGAAATTGCTACGAGCGTAGCTAGTGTTGATAAAAAAAAACTTCCACTTTCCACTGCTATACTAAAGGTATTTTATATATATATATATATATATATATATATATATATATATATATATATATATATATATATATATATATATATATATATATATATATATATATATATATATATATATATATATATATATATATATGTATCCCACAACGTGCCCCCAACTTCCTCTGTAATTAGCTTAATGTGTTAACATAATTTACAATTGTTATCAATGTAGGGGAGATTAAGGTGAAAAATTTCATTTGATAATTTTTGATAAGATACCCACGTCATTTCAACATATATAATATATATTATTATGACAAATGGATTTGGATTATTCATATATATATATGTATGTATGTATGCATGTATATATGTATGTATGTTAGTTTGTTTGAAAATTTCGAAATTACTGAATTTAAGAAAGCTATGTTATTATTTATCGGTCAATAAAATGAGCTTATAATATGTATATATATATATATATATATATATATATATATATATATATATATATATATATATATATATATATATATATATATATATATATATATATATATATATATATATATATAACTTCGTGTCATAGTGGGACTATATCGTGGGTTCAATCCCCACTCGGAGGAATACATTAGTGCGGTAGGTTTGGTGAGTGACCAAAAAAGCAACATCTCGAATTCTAGCAAAAAGCGGAGAACATAATGTTTTGTCACTATGCTCTCTCTCTCTATACAAATAGATTATTAGTTATTAATTGTCGTATTTGAATAGTTTGTATGTACGTACGTGTACACAAGTGTTAAAATAAATACGATGCGGAGAAAATTTTGATATATATATATATATATATATATATATATATATATATATATATATATATATATATATATATATATATATATATATATATATATATATATCTTCATATGTATGTATAGAAAGGCAAACAGAACCAGGCAAGTTAGTTGTTAGTTTTGATTAATTTATAATATATATATATTATCTTAATATCTTATTTAAACATAAGGTCATATGAAATATCATTACTATTATTTATCTAATTTTAAATGAAGAAATTCCAAATTGCGCATTTATTTGTGGTGTAGAGGCACAGCGTCTGCCTGTTAATGCTGCGGTTCGTGGGTTCGATTCTCACTTAGGAAGAATGAATTATTTCCATTTTCTTCGCTCTGGCAACAAGTCAAATCGCCGCAAGTGCCGCCACACAACACGAAATGTCTCGAAACGAGAAAAGCGGGGAACGGAGTGTCTTAACACAAGGTACCCTCTACCTACCTTGCTATATGCGGGATACAGCGTGAAGCTTAAAAATAATTTAAAAAAAAAACAAACATTACATCCATTTGTATATACTCTGGTAATGCGAAAAGCGGTGTTGAGTTACGCTGGCTCTAATGACACGCCTCTACACTCGCCTCTACACTCGCCTCTAAACTCCCTACTAGGTTGCTTGAGGCAAGCCTTATAATCTTTATTACAAGAGATTTAGACTAACTAATAATACGTAGGAGTTTTATAATTTCTAAAGTAAATATTATAGAACGAGTTTGTTTCTTTGTACGCGCAAATCTCAAGAACTATTGGTATTGGAAAATTGGAAAATTATTAAAACTGTACAATATGGTGTACAGTTAATTTTACAGATAATTTTTCAAATTAATATATATATATATATATATATATATATATATATATATATATATATATATATATATATATATATATATATATATATATATAGAAAGATAGTAAGTAAGTAAATAGATCACATGTTTAATACATGTAATCTATTCAGACGAAGGACCTTGAAAATGTACCGTGTAATTAGGTACCTTACTAAAAATGTACGGTCAAATGAAAATATGTGATAGAGTACAATAAAATCATTGTCGACAAGAGGTCTGTCCGAAACACAGGGATTTCATACTAACGTTATAAATCTGTAATTCGTTTGTTTCACCGCTCTTACCTAAGGAACTACTTGTTGAAATCGAAAAATTCTATTCATGTCCTTGTCACGGTAAGTATCGCTTTGATACAACCCAATGTTTCTATTGTCAGTCAGTCAGTCAGTCATCATCATCTATGCCCTACCATCATCAGTACGGTTATCGTGTGTTATTATTGCAATTATTGCCACTTCACCAAAAATAGGGTTAAAAGTAAGTAAAATTGCTTAAATATCAAACCCCACAATGGGATCGAACATAGAACCTTCGCGGGAACAATCAAAACCTCTCCCACTCTCTCACTAGGTATCTGTAAGCACACCAGATGAAAACATTGTCGACGAGAACCGTCAGCAAAAAAAAACGTCTAACAAAAACAAGAACGGAGAGAAAATATGACAGCTTTATTTTACATACACAAACAAACCGAAAGTATAATTAAATAAAGACAATAAAAGTATTACTACAAAGTGATAAAATAAATTAAAAAAAAATGAAAAAACTCTCTCCAATTATCAATGACGTCATTTTAATAGAAACTATTAATATTCTACTCACCCATATATAAATTTCACAATTGCGAATACAATTATCATAATAATAACACAGTATGTATGTACATCTGTACGTGTTTACTCTAACAGAGTACGCGGCCGACTGTTTGTTAATAGATAAAATAAGCAGCATGTACAGATACGTCATTTGATAGTAGACGTAGCTACGGGTTCGATTCTAGCTCGGCAGGTATTAATTTTTTTACTTAGCAGGGTAGGCAGAGTGGACCGTAAGGCAGAAGAATTTCCGACTTTCGAGGCATTTATTCTCTCTGAGCGGGAATCAATCCTGTCGATCGAAATACATCTCTCAAAACATCTATACAGCTGATTGCATATGTGACCATGTACAACACTGTAAAGTAGTAGCTTACAAATATATATATGTATATATATATATATATATATATATATATATATATATATATATATATATATATATATATATATATATATATATATATATATATATATATGTGTTTGTACTAGTGGCAAAGCAATCAATAACTTATAGAACAGTACTGCAGTGAGGCATAAAGCTACGTCATAAATCTTCATAGACACTAACTGTTTTCCGCGACTTTGCATGCAAAAATGCACAAAATATGTAAATATTATTCACTTAAATAAATAATAACGCATTTATTTTCATTTATCGAGCTTAGTTTGACAAACACGGCGGTCTAAACGCAGCGTTTATTTCCGCCACTCGACATTCGAATTTAGATTAAACTGCTACAAATTTCAATGAGTACGGTTGGTAAATAAAACGAGATCGATTAAACGGATCATAAACTCCACGCAAGCGAAGTCACGGGTACTAACCTGTTATAAGTTACATATAAATAATCGATACTGGACTAGATCACTTAAAAATAATGAAGACCTCCCGGAGGGATGAGATGCATGAAGAGGTTATTAGGAGGGATAGTTCAAAAATAAAACGAATTCAACTAACATTATTTATTTCCGTGTTATAATTAATATAATAAATAAACTACAGAATGTAACGCTCACAGCACACAGTATAGATTTTTTTTAAACAAACTTTCTTTAATATTAAAAAAAAACAGTAAATTAGAAAAAAAAATTACATACGAATCCAATTTAGTTGAATATTTGAAGATTACAAATAAATTAATTTAATTTAAATTATTTATTCGTTCATAAACGATGATATATCTCCATTATTGATAAGAAAAAGTTTTGTACAGAATATTTATAATCTGTTGAATTTTTTTAATAAAAAAACATAGTAACAATAATAATATCAAGAAGTATTATTGTTCGTGACAAGCGGTTTTTAATGATATAGTTTCTATAATAATAATTAAAAAAAATAACAAGATATGCGAATTATTGCTTAAAGTTCAACTTTAATAAACATTTTAAATATTTTAATCTAAATTATGCCATTTTAATAATATTTGCTTACAATATTTTGAATTTTGCAAAAAAAAGAAACACGCTGTATAGTTTAAATAGACACAATAATAACTTTAAAAACAGACAAAGAAAAAATAAGAACTGTCAAATTCAAAATATCGAAAGCACAGATAATAAACAACGATAATGTTTAAATTTTGCTAAATCCATAACAATTTAAATATACTTTCCTGCATTTTACATTTAAAGCACAGATTATACTCATCTATATATCTTCTTTTTTTAAATTCGACTATATAAAGGCTCGATAGCGTAGGTCCTATATGTTTTGGTGTATTAATTGAATTGACAAATACATAAGTATTGTTTTTGTTTGTTTGTTTAATAGGAAGTGATCGTAAGTTTAATAATATGGCCGTAAATTGTTTCATATCTAATATAATTTTGATACTTTTTAAAGAACACTCATGTAAAATTTAAATACTATATAGCAAAAGTACAATGTTTAAAATATATTAATTATAGTACTTTTGCTATATAGTATTTAAATTTTACTATAAATCAATATTCCAATTAGTTAATCCATACTACATACATCAAAACATAAATCTTTTTTCTTTTTTTTTCAAAATTTGACACATCAATACATTTTGAATGGAAACATCAATTTTCTAAACGCTAAAATACATAAATAGATAAATAATACTTTTTCACACGGTGTTGCTTATATTATTAGGAATAATAATATTAGGTCTTAGACAAAAATGTAGCTCCACAGATTATGTTTGACGTCAAAAATTACATATTTAAACATATATAATGTATCTTATCTAAGTTGCCAAAGCACCTATGGAATGGTAACATCTATCTCTATATATAATAGTATATAAATAAATAAATAAATTTTATTTATTATTAAATCTAGCAACACCACTATATTTATGTATATTGAAATGGTAACATTTTTAAATTATGCAATTTAATTTAACAATTATAACATTTAACGCCATTTGTCATATTTTTGGGCCTAATTCTTCTTAAATATATTATTATTGTAATAATGGAAGATTATAATTAGTATACAGATTGTTTTTATAAGCAAAAAGAAAATTAAATCATTAAATAAACCACTTTCAAATGATAAACATTAAAATTAATTAATAATTAACTTAATTTCAATAATAATACTTAAATTAAATTAAAAATTAATAAGAAAAATTAAGTACAAAAAGGGGTTTTTCCTTACAATTAACTTCGATGACAACTATGGCATGGAATGAAAGCTATGCATCTCTTTCTAACCGATTGTTCTCTATATATCTATCTCTTTCACACACTATATACGTCTAGTTCGAGTGATTTAATATATTATTATATAACAAAATAAAATATATAAACGATTTAATAAAATATAAAAAAAAATAGGAATAAAACAAAATAATAATTAATGTTTCACAAAAATAGGAACCAAAGATTTTTAAGTACAGATAATAAAAATTAGACTATTATTATGCATATTACTATTATCGTTGTAATATAATTGATTAATAATATTATTTTCAATATAATAACAGATAGATGACATTCATTTGTGTAAATTAGTTAAGCTTTGATTTTTTTTTATATTTTCTAAATGCAGTATAAATTCTTATTGTCTTTAAACAAGAATATTTCTATGAACGTACATAAAAATTAAATTGAATTATTTTAAATATATTTGCAAAATCTAACGAACTGCTTCAACAAGTATATATAATTCTATATATATTATTATAATATATATTAATATAATTCTATATTATTAATAAAGATTATGTACACATGTGTATATTATATTAATATGAAAAAAATCTAAATAGGATATAATTATAAAGATCAATTGTGCCTCAGTTAAATATAACGTGACTAAGCGCAATGATTATGGGTTTAAATTCCAGTCGAGGGAAAGACACAGCGCGGCGTTGAGTTCCGCGAATTCCAATAACAATGTAAAAGGTGAAAATTAAGTAATAAGGTCATTGAAATTTTTTTCTTGTAAATAAACTTTAAAATAATAAAAAAAAACCTACAAACAAAAGTAAGTGAACACAGAGACAGATGCAATCCACAATTAAAAGTTTAAATTTTTTTTTCTTTAAATATAACATACACAAATGTACAATTTGAATATAATATATTTTTCTATATAATTTGTGTTAAAATACATATTAGATTATACAATACAGATAAAATATATGGTGCATCTATTTCATTGGTCTATTGTTATTGACTATAAAGCTTATTTACTATAATAAGTGTATATTCGTTATTGTAATATATTGAAAGCTATTCATAATAAGATTAAGAACATTTTGAGTGTTTATTTGTATCAAGCGACTAATGCAAAAATGGGCCAACTTAATTTTTTGTGTTTTTTTTAAATGTACAGAATTTAATGTTTATTAAATTTATTTTTTTATTTTCTTTTCTTATTAATACAATTATTTAGTATTAATACAATTATTTAGTATTAATATACAATATTTTTATTGTTTTCCACCATAGTAGTGTAGAATCAGGCAAAAAGTCTTAGCCCTCTTTGCCTTAGGAACTCCTACAGAACTGGTTCAAATTAATAAATGTGGTTTGAGATCATACCTATATTAAAACGTAAGTAAACTTCTTCTGTTTCTATAGACATAAAAAAATATAGATTTGGACCAATCAAATCACCAGAAAATAATCTAATTTTATTAATATTAACATTGTTTTGTAATATTAATATTGTCTTTTTTTTAATAAATTATTTAAATAATAAGTGTAAAAATTTAGTTAGACCATTCGCATTACTAACTTTAGAATAGAACATATAGTAATATAAATTGTTGACATAATGATTTTTCCAATAAAAAAAATTACAAAACGTAACACGCTGTATAATCATAATTAAGATTGTTCACAAAAAAACTATTTTAAATAGCAATAATGAATATTTATATAAGTACATATATTGAATTATTTATTAAAGAAAAAATCTGACTTAAATGTCAATAATATATTAAATAAAAATAAAACCAAAAATATATGGAATAGATTAAATAACAATAATTTCAAAAAATACAAACATTGCAGCTTTTAATTCAACGTGCATTAAATTATTCATCTAATTAAATTAATAAATTATTAAAGAAATAAATAACATGGACGTATCTAAATAACATAAGGCGTATCTATATAAAGATTTCAATTGTTTTTTCTATAATAGAAAATGAGCAAACATGAGCAAACGGTACAAAAGGGACGAACGTGTTTTAAACCAATTATTAAGACGAAATGGCACTATACAGCATATTATATAAAAAAAACAATACTTTAAGAATATGGCAATGTTCATAAATACTTTAATAATAAAAAAAAAGAAAAAAAAAAGAAATGCATACAGACATGGAATGTTTTAAATAACAATAACCTACTTTCTTTTTATTCAATAAAAAAAAAATTAAGTAAATCTTAAGTTTTAAAATAAAATATTATCACTTCAATCATATAAATAGAAGTCAATATTAAATATAATAAAGAAATAAAGAATTGGGACAAATCTTCGAAAACATATGAAGATCAAAATCGTAAAAATGTAGACTTAATTGTATAGAAAAAAGATTTTAAACAAAATATTAACATATAATTAGCTATTACACTTAAAATTAATTAGCTACCTTCCATCGCGGTGGATCCTCTTTCATTTCACTTCCGAGTCTTCCAAACTGATATTAAATTAAAAAAAAAAACTCCATAAACATCAACAAAAATGAAATAAAACATATAAATATATTGGAAAAAAAATTAAAATTACCATTTATGTTTATATTTTCGTAAGAAGACCATCCAACTCCAAAACTTCGGGCACTTCTATGTCTTCCAACCGTATGGCAGACGGGCTGTAGTTGAATTGCACTGCGTATATCATCTTAGTGTCCATTAGAAGACTTTGCTGTAATAAAATAAAAAAATATAATTAATATATATCTCTGTATATTATAATTAGTATATATAGAGATATAGAATGTGTAAATATACATTTCTTTTCTTCATAAAATAAGATCTTTTTCCAAAATTTAAATTTTCCAAACTATGATCTTCATCAATGACAAAGCATTTATAATTAATAAGAATTAATATTAAAAAAAAAATTTACATTTGTAACACTATTAATTATACTGAACGTACGCTTGTTATAAATGACGTCATAGATTATGGTCCAAATATTTCAATTTGTTGATGTGTATTCTATTTAGTTATGTTAAAACACGCCTGTATATAGATATAGTATAAAGTATACAGTTGGTAATTATTCTATTCATCCTGAGAATATATAATTTATTATTATTATAGTATGTAATATATACTATTATATATATATATATATATATATATATATATATCTATATATATATATATATATATATATATATATATATTATATCTATATATATTATATATGTATATATATATATATATATATATTATATATTATATATATATATATAATATATCTATATATATAATTATATATATATATTATAGATATATATAATATATATGTATATATATATGTATGATATATATGGTATATATATAGGTAGATATATAATGTATGTCTCTATCATGTATATAGTATATTAGTCAATCTTCAGAGGGTGTCTAGCCAATTATACTGTCCGATATTTGGTTTCCGGCATACGGGTACGCGACCCCCGGGACTCGAGCCACCACTTCATAACCCGATCCCATCCCTTGTAAGTGGTGTTCCCTCCCCTATAATTCCAAGTCTTTCTTGGTCCTCTTACTGCCCTTTCCTTTCCTGGTTTCTCCAGTAATGGGGTTGGAAGGGTCAAAGTGGCATCGTCTCCACAAAAAACCACTTCGCACTCATATGGACCGATGGTCTTAGTCGGGAAGGCAGGGGGACCCCCCCTGGGCAAAAAGCCGGGACTAATGCGAGTGAAGAAGAAAGTATATATATCTATTTTATATATATATATAATCTATATATATATATATATATATATATATCTATATATAATATATATATATATATCTAAGCTAGCTTAGCTAGTTAGTTTATAAAATGTAATATGCTATACAAGTGTATATATACCGGTTCTTTGTTAGAATTGGGTCCGGTTCTCTCCTGCATCAGCTTCTGTATTTCATGTATAAATTCCCTCGTCACTTTCACTTCATACTCCTCGGCTGGAGTGTACATGTTTAGTATCTGGAACATTATTAGTAATAATGTCATATTAATATAGTATGTTAAAACAAACGTACATTTCTTTTATTTTCATGTTTATTATCATGCTGTATAAGCATACAATCACATGAGGGAAAGAATTATTTTATTATTTTTTATTTTGAATTCCGCCACTTAATACATTCTTAAATTCAAATGGATAATGTATAACTGAGTGTCTTGACACTACGTTATTTCTGTATATCCTGCTATGGGGTGTGTTTTAGATTTGAACCCGCACCGACCTTACAAACTTGCATCGCCGACAGATCGGCACACATCTCCACGGTACTGTTGACATCGGCCATGGATTTACGAGCCTGAAGGAGTTGTACTGCTTGTGTGATCGGCTTGAGAACGCTTAATATGTCCTCCATCTAAAAATAAAACATTTCGAAATGACCTCTAAAATGACCTTAAAGTGACATTTAAAGTTTTTTTTGACGAAGAAAATAATTATATCTTTGTATAATTCTTTTTATCTGATTCCGAGATTCGAACCTTCGTTTTTTATTAAGAAGTATATAAAAGCAAAACTTGTATTTAATATTTATTTATGTTAATATTAACAATAAAGTAATAGTAATAATAGAACACACTGTATTTTACCTTATTACACAATACTCTTAATGTTTTAGCTCACTCACTCTCGGACCGAATCTCATAAAAATATACATCTGTCTCTTTCTAGAAGTATTAAAAAAAAACTCACGCTCTTCTGTCCGTACTCAGCCAAATGTTCCTTTATCCAGGTCTCCAAATGTGAAATATTATATCGTATCTGCAACCCCTTGGCCCAGCAGCAGAGGTCCTTGCGCAACAGCAGCTGGTTCAGGCTGTACGCGCATATGTAGTAGAAGAGCTGGAAGCGGGGGAACACGTTGTAGCACATGTCGTACGGGCACACGCCGGGGGGCGGGGTGTGGGGGGGGGGGGGGGGGGGGGGGGCGTACCTGCCGGAAGATGACGACGCGCAGCGCGGGGTCGACGGCGTGCACGCGCAGGTGCTCGTGCGTGCAGGCCAGCTCGTGCTTGAGGCGCGCGGGGCCCGCCGAGGGGGCGGAGGGCGCCACGCGGGGGCCCGACAGCCCGCTGATCTCCTCGTACTCCAGGATGGCGGGCATGATGAGCCGCTCCAGCTGGCGCTCCAGCAGGTTGATGAGGCCTGGCGACGGTTGATTGCGTTGGGTTATATATATATATATATACATATATATATATATATATATATATATATATATATATATATATATATATATATATATATATATATATATATATATATATATATGTATGTACTTTTGAAATAATATTAACTTAGTTTAATGTTTTTTTTTACTTCACTCATCTAACACTGACACACACACATAAGAATAACTGGTTTCAACAGAAGAATGAAGAGACTAAAACAAAACATCTCGGCTTAAATATAATATTATATTAGTGCTTTTTATGATGTAACCATAAAGTACAAATTATAAGTTATTTCCCTTAGTTGTAGTATAATTTCTCATCTCTTGTCAAATTCTCTCTTCATGATATTAGAGTAAACAAGAAGTACCATATTAAACGTTTTGATTATATTGCCTTAGTAGTTTAACTTCTACTGTGCTTTAAGTGACAATATATATTAGTGTTTAATTATTAGACCGTCGTGGCGCAGAGGCACAGCATCTGCCTGTAAACGCAACGGTTTGTGAGTTCGATTCCCATGAGAGAATTATTTATTCGCTTCGCTCTGGTAACTGGGACAAGCGCGGCGTTGAGTTCCACCACCAGGTTCCTACGGTTTCCTCTGCCTGCCCTGCCATGTGCGTGATACACGATGAAGTTTCAAGTTATATATGCCTCCAGACTTTACAGAGAGAGTTTTTTTTTATTAGAGTTTAGTTTTTTCAGTTCGGGGCCCGCAAATCCAAAAACTAAAAAGTGATGAATGCTAACCTTGATAAATCCAAATGGCTATGTCGCTCAAGACCTGCCTGTACTCGGACAGGTCGAATATCCTCAGGCTCTGTTGGTTCTGTCGCGGCGTGTTGCCCGCCTGGTATATGGCGTCGCCGCTGTACTGGCGGAGGTTGTTTAGTAATCTGTGGCAAGAAATAAAAGTATCAATAGAATAATTATTGTAGCTGTGGTTTTAAAAATTACTGTGCTTCTTTAGTCAGAAAAATGTTTTAAGCAAATTCACGCTGTATTCCGCATATAACAGGTAGGCAGAGAGAACCTAGTGGTAAGAAACTCTCGTCTTTTGTGGGTGTACTCATTGCCGTGTCTTATCTAATTACTAGAGCTAGGAAAAAAAGTAATTCATTACCCCGAGTGGGAATCGAACCCACCATCGCCGCGGTTACAATCTAAGGCTGTTTAAAAACTGTTATTATTAATTAAAAAATAATCACAAAAGGCCACAAAAAAATCTCTTACCTTAGCATATTCGCCAGCCACAGCGCGCTGTACTCTACGCTCTCCGCCCTCCGCTTCAGCGTCTTCTTGACGCCCGTGCGTATCGCCTTCATCAGCTGGTGCATCTTGGGCTCGTCGTCCACGTGGTCGGTGTGGCGCAGCATCATGAACAGGATGTAGGCGGGCAGGCCCGGCAGCAGCGCCACGGCCACGCGGGGCTTCAGGTCTGGGACGGAGTAATCAATTAAATTGGAGTGTATATATATATATATATATATATATATATATATATATATATATATATATATATATATATATATATATATATATATATATATATATATATATATATATATATATATATATATTAGAGTAAAGAGAGTGATTTCGTATAACGTATTGAAACGAACGCGATTCAGTTTATTTAAAGGGGTCGCTAGTATATTATATATTTATGTCGTGGTGCAAGGTCACAGCGTCTGACTGTAAACATAGCGGTCATAGATTCGATTCCCACCACAAATGATTTATTTCTATACCTCCACTCTGGTGAGAACACACCACACTTCACTCATCACACGTTCTCGAAAACCAGATGGAGAGTGGAGAACGGAGTCTCTTAACACTACAATATAACGTGAAGCTATTTTTTTTTTTACATACCAGTGACAAGTTTCTTTATAATAGTCCCCTCGTCTTGCAATTTATATTCAAACATGCCCAAATATTCTCTCTCCTTTTTACGCATGACGGGTGTTATCTCCAATGCCGTTGACGTGTTCTGTGATGCGATCGTCTCTGGAAACGTACAATATATAATAATCAATAAGAATATTACAAAGATCAAAGGAATGCTAACAGAACTTTATATTGAAGATAAAAAACACAATTTAGCCCAATTTAAAAAACAAATAATGCGCTATTGAATTATTTAAAAACAAAAAATATATATATATATATATATATATATATATATATATATATATATATATATATATATATATATAAAACAAATTAAAAATTTAAGTTTTAACAGTCGGAGCCCATTTAAAAATTAGAGTTCCTTGGAAAGATTAAATTGGTTAAAAACTCCAGAAGGTCCTGACACACGTACATACACACACAGATTGATAAACACACTACCCCTCCTTTGCGTTGCGCAATCGGGTAAAACGATGCAAATATTAATAGTAAAAATTAAATATTTATACCGTTGCCTTCCAATATGTCCTGTACATCTTCAACGCCGGCCTCCTTTAGTTTATTCACTAAAAGTCTTATTTGATTTTTGTATCTGCGACAGCTCTCTGACAATTTGTCCACACGCTCCTAAAATAAAAAAAATATTCTTTTAAACAAACATTGTATAAACAAAATAGTATGTACATATTTGTTTATCAGACGCTAAATTAAACACTATTTTATTTTTAAATATAGCAACATATTATCGCCTTTGGGAAAAAATATATGATACAGATAATTTAATAATTATTAAAACGCGGCGTTTAGTTTCACATGTATATCAAAAAGGCTATTTTTTATTTCTTAGCGTTCACTTTCATACCAAGAAGTTTATAGAGTTGAAAGGGGCATTTGAACCTGCGCCTCTAGGAAAGCGACTATGACTATTAACTATAAGCCATACGTTCTCATCAAGTCACGTCGAAATTTATATATTACAACTTAATATATATATATGTTGTTAGCATCTCTATAAATATTATATACCTGAATAGCAAGACTCTCCGATGCCAGTCTAATGATTTCGTTCTGTGCGTACTCTTGGCTCTTGTTCTTCGGCTCTTGGCTCAAGTCAGCGCCCAGCAATCTAAAATTAAAAAGGTGTTGCGTTCATATCAAATTTAAAGCTATAAAATTGTACTAAATAAGTTAAGATTTAAGATAAGTTTATATTTTAAAAAATTATTTAACATATATATATATATATATATATATATATATATATATATATATATATATATATATATATATATATATATATATATATATATATATATATATATATATATATATATATTATATATATATATATATATATATATATATAATATATATATATATATATATATATATATATATATATATATACATAGATACCTTAAATCGCCTTGTGATTTTTTTTGTTAATATATAAAATATTATTATAAAAAAAAAATTGCCATTAGATATTAATATTTTTAGCTGTACATTTTAGATAATTTAATTTTTTTTCTTAATAAGTAACGAGATGGAGTTAGCTGGTATTTGAATTAAAGTATCGATACAATAAACTGTTTTTATACATACATACATTTATATATATATATATATATATATATATATATATATATATATATATATATATATATATATATATATATATATATATATATATATATATATATATAATGATTATTTTTATATTTAATTAAATTCAGTATATTTTATATTATAATGATAACAAGTATCGTATATGGTTATACTGACATAATATTGCGTAACAATTACGCTTTAGTCTTTTGTTATTAAACACACGATATCAATTATTACAGATATAATGAAAATGATCACACTGAGGAAGTCGTGGAGCAGCAGCACAGCATCTGACTGTAAGCCACGGTTGTGAGTTTGATGGAGTGAATTCCACTCGAGGGGATAAAATATTCGATTTCCTCGCTCTTATAAGAATACAAAGAAAGTGCGGAACGACGTGTCTTTACACCAGGTTCCTCTGTCTACCCTGTTATATGCGAGAAAAGCGTAAAGCTACTTATGTTGAAGATTATATAAATGGTTACACTGATAACAATGATGTTAACACTGATAACAATGATGGTAACACTGATAACAATGATGGTAACACTGATAACAATGATGGTAACACTGACAACAATGATGGTAACACTAACTTAATGCAAATGGCTTGGAACAAGGTAATGAATCTGTTGTGTAATATAGAGACAATGGACGTCAATGATTACACTGACAAATTAAAGTTTACAATATAATAATAATAATAATAATGATCATACGTCATACGCTATAATAATATACTCATAACTATGACAAAATACGTTGATATAATAATAATGGTCACACTGTCATATTGTCATTAGTTACGAAAATGAATTGAAGTTAGTAAAAGTTATCGATATGTCAATTGGTCACACTGGCGATAGATTAAAATTTACATACATTACATATAATGATAGTTATAATACTGGAATAATAATTAAGTAATACTAAAATGATGTTAACACTGACATGATGTAAATTTTGATAGATGTCATTACTAATTACACAGACATGTGCATGATATCAGATCTCAATGGTTTCAGTGATTTGATGAAAATATATAAAATAGTGATGGTTATACACGATGTAAATGGTTACACATATCGATGGTTACACTGAAAAGTTGGTAATTACATTGAAGTAATAATAGTTATGCTGACATAAAACACTTAGTGTATAAGATGAAATTATGATAATAATGATATGATGGTTACACATGGCGATGATTACAATGAAAAGTTGTATATTATATTGAAATAATGTAAATTGTTACACGTAAATGGCGTAAGTACATACAAGATGAAGTGATGACTATACTGATACGTTGTTATTGGTTACACATGGTGATGGTTATACCGGGTGATGGTTACACATGGTGATGGTAACACATGGTGATGGTTACTCATGGTGATGGTTACATATGATGATGTTTACACATGATGGTTATACGGGGTGATTGTTACGCATCGTGATGGTTACAAGCGGTGATGGTTACACGCGGTGATGATTACACATAGTGATGGTAACACATGGTGATGGTTACGCATGGTGATGGTTACACG
Source organism: Dione juno (assembly GCA_037127375.1). Taxonomy (NCBI): domain Eukaryota; kingdom Metazoa; phylum Arthropoda; class Insecta; order Lepidoptera; family Nymphalidae; genus Dione; species Dione juno. The sequence goes on from JAXRJS010000093.1 coordinate 1,420,843, forward strand.
TGGTGATGATTACACATAGTGATGGAAACACATGGTGATGGTTACTCATGGTGATGATTACACATAGTGATGGTTACACATGGTGGTTATACGGGGTGATGGTTACGCATCGTGATGGTTACAAGCGGTGATGGTTACACATGGTGATGATTACACATAGTGATGGTTACACATGGTGATGGTTACACATGGTGATGGTTACACATGGTGATGGTTACACGTGGTGATGGTTACTCATGGTGATGATTACACATAGTGATGGTAACACATGGTGATGGTTACACGTGGTGATGATTAGACGTAGTGATAATTACACATGGGGATGGTTACACGCGGTGATGGTAACACATGGTGATGGTTATACGGCGTGATGATTACACATGGTGATGCTTACATATGGTGATGATTACACATGATGGTTATACGGGGTGATGGTTACGCATGGTGATGGTTATATGGGGTGATGGTTACACGTGGTGATGGTTACACATGGTGATGGTTACACATGGTGATGGTTACACATGGTGATGGTTACTCATGGTGATGGTTACACACGGTGATGATTACACATGGTGATGGTTACATATGGTGATGGTTATACGGGTGATGATTAGACGTGGTGATGATTACACATGGTGAGGGATACACATGGTGATGGTTATACGGCGTGATGATTACACATGGTGATGCTTACATATGGTGATGATTACACGCAGTGATGATTACCCAGTGATGGTAACACATGGTGATGGTTATACGTGGTGATGGTTAGATGTGGTGATGATAACACAAGGTGATGGTTACACATGGTGATGGTTACACTGATGAGTTGTAAAAAACACTAGTAATGATAATGTTAACGCTGATATAACAAAAGAGTGTACAAGATATACTGACAATTATACTGACAGGATGTAAATGGTTACACAACGATGGATACACGAATAAGTTGTCAATCACACTGTTGTAAAACAGCGGTTACACTGGTACAACACGAGTGGGTATAAGATTAAATGATGACTATAATGACACTATAAATGATCACATATTTTGATAGTTACACTGAAAAGTGATGATGGCATAATGGTTACCATACACTTAGATGGTGATGATTATATTCTATAAGAAATGAATCAATGGTTGCACTGAAATAATGATTATGGTTATACTAGTATAACATTAATGGTTACAATGAGTAATCAATAACTCGTGGACTACGATGAATTAATGAAGGTACATATACTATATGTTATTGTAGGCTATATGTTTTCAGTAAAACGATGCAGAACATTGTAGCAAGATTTATATTTCTAGAAAAAAAGGTATGATAATTATATGACGTCGCCAATGTTTTACCTCGAATGGTGATAACGAACATAAAGTTAATGATTTTTCCGAAATTTCATTTATGATCGCACTGTACTGGTTTAATATATTATTTAAAAATAAAATTAGAGTGTTCTTGATCTACGGTTCAAAAGGCCATATAAGCAAAATTCAATTATATTTTATTTGTATTTGGTTTTGACATAGAAAAATATTAACTAATTATTTATATATATTTATTAAAGTCAACAAGTCCAAGTAAAAAAAGTCACACCAGTAAGTCAGTAAGTCCAGGTGAAAAAACTGCAAAAATGCATCTAAACAGATAAAACATTAAAAATAGTCAACGGAACGTTTATAAAAATGTTGTCATTATACAAAAAAGTTTTTATAGTGTTGCCAGATAAATAAAGACCGTCCCAATATCTTCTTTGTGTCGGTATATCTTCGGCGCTGGAAAAGAATAACGTATAATATGTTCTTTTTACTTAAAAACTATTTATAATCTGTGAAATAAATCGTTTTATTTTTGACTAGGCGTGTATACAACTTATTATAGACAAATAAACGAAAACTTAAGTCTAATTCAAAAAAAAAACCAAAGCTTCCAAATTTAACAGATAATAAATACTTATTTAAAATATAGATACTAAATAAAAATGTGACTCACTTCTGATATTTCTCGTTCTCATCTCTGAGGCGTTCGACTTCCTGTTTCGCCTTATTTATATGTTCCGAGTAGAACTTCTTTTCGGCAACAAGTTCCTCTTGTAATTGTCTGTGAAATTAATTTACATTTTTTTTTTTCTAACAGTTGTGTAAATTCTACTCCATAATACGGATAGAAGATTATTTGTAGAAAATGTATAAAATTTGAACGATTTTCCACCTTAATATAATTTTCTTTGTCATAAATACCCCTAAAAACCTTTTTTTGTCAAATTATCATTACTTGAAATTATATTTTGAATTAAAATTTAGTGAACGGAACCCGAGGGCGGTAAACAAGAGGCGCAGGTTCAAAACCAGCCACGTTCATATTAATTCACGTTTTTTTTTAAATATATTACTCTATTTAATTTTAAATTGACACAAGCATAAAAATGCATATAATTATTCGAGCTATTTTTATTATAAAGCTGAAGAATTTATTTGGTTAATCAAGCTTATCTCGGGAACTAGTAGTTCGAATTGACACTAAGAGCTGTGCCATGTGTCATGACACAGCTCTTTGTAATTTTTCCTTTTAATTGTACTATAAATTGCCACTTTTTACCTAAATATTATTTTTTTTTAAATCTATTGCCGTCCTTAAACTGCCTAATAGAATGTCAATCGTCCCGGTCTTAGGCAGTAAAAAATTATGAAATATATTATTAAAAAAAAGGTTATGCTATGTTTTATTTACCTATTAATGCCTTTCTGCGCTTGATACGCTGTAGCTAACTCGCCATCTTCGTTTATGATGTCCACGTCAGAGCCGTAGTTTGATGTTGCAAGCGACTTTAGATTCACCGTCTATTAACATATGATTCAAATTAGAATTTATAATTTTAATTAGATTTATAACTATAAAAGTAAGGAAGCAAAGTGTACATACATATTTGATTTTACTTACATTACTTGTATGGAAATAAAAAAAAATACTACAGGTATTTTGCTCAATTGTATTTCATTGGAGTTTTAAAAAAAATGGACCATTTTGATGGACTAAGTTCGGTCCAATCAGTGTTAAAATCAAATATACACATACACTTGTATACAAACAAAATTAATACAAAATAAAAAGAAAATTATATACCATGCAATTACAGCAAATGACAGCGTTGAAAAAGTATAGAACAAAAAATTAGTCTAAGTATAAAGAATGGCACAAAACATTATTAATAAGAGAAAATAATAATATTATGGAATCCATAATACATTATACATTTTATTCATACAAACAGTAAGAAGATTTACAATTAGGACTATATTTTATATATATATTTACAAAATAAAAAAAAAACATTGTCTTTTTCGAACAAAATGGCAGATGGCAGGTTCATATGAGATATATATATATATATATATATATATATATATATATATATATATATATATATATATATATATATATATATATATATATATATATATATATATAAGCTATGTATGACACATCGATAGTATATTAACTACTCACGACGCTCTTCAAAGCTTGGAACCATGGTTTCTGCGTGAAATTAGGCATTTTTATTTATATATTCAATTAGGGTCGTCGTTCGAATCCCACTCGGGGGATTCAATCATTTAATTTCCTCTCTGTGGTAAGAAGACAAAACGCCGCGTTGAGTTCCACCACCCAACACACACACAATATCTCTATATTGGACATAATGTTGGGAACTGTGTGTGTTGAAACTAGATTCCCTATTTCTATATAATTTTATATTATTTATTTAAAGTGTAAAAAAGAGCCTAAATAACTTTAAATATGACGAGGTTGTCATCATTTTCTTTAATATTTTTCTAAATTGATCCACTAGTTTCTTTAAAAAATCCTATACTTTAGAAGTTTTTGAAATTGTTTTTGGTTTTTTTATATATTATCAAAACAATAGACAAACAAACAACGTAACAAGAAAAAAACACAAAAAAAAATACCTTAACATTTTCTAAAAGAAAAAAGTCACTTCTAGGCAAATCTTGGAATAGAGTCTTTATAAAAAATCCATTTGGCACACTCTCCATTTTTCACATATTACACAGATAACACTAGCTATTAATTAATATATTTAATAATTTTAAATTTTATTTATTCCTTTACTTTGGGCAAAGACTGTATCTTTTTATGTTTTTTTTTCTATCCATCACTCACACTTCATATCAGTCAACGTGAACTAACGTCCTCATATTCATATTTTCTTAATAAATATTTAGTTTCAAGATAATACTAAAAAATAACTAATACTAAAAAAGTAGAACATATTTTTGTTTATATATATATATATATATATATATATATATATATATATATATATATATATATATATATATATATAATTTATAGATATTATCTATAGGTTTCTAGAGAATTGGGAGAATCAGAATGTATTTTAGACCACTGTAGAAGATTTTGTATTGTTAGGAGGAACTTAACGCCGATCTAAAAATAATCGTAACAATTGTTTTAAAAAACAATAAGGAAAAGACCTTACCGACATATTGTTCTAGAAATTTCACAAAATAAAATAACAGAAAGAGATAACACTACTACATTTAAAATATTATATTTCATATAAAGTTAAACATTTTTTTTTTTATTCAAGGAAAAATTTTCCAAAAATAATTTTTAGTAAGCAACAAGTAAGACCTCGCCAACATATTTTTGTAGAAATTTCACAAAAATAATAAAAAGGAGAAAACACTACTACATTTCATTTTTTTTTCATTTAAAAAAAGACCGATAGGAATTATAATCTGTGCAAAAATTAACCATTTTAGATATTAAAAAAAGAAAACCTATACAATAATAAAAAAGAAGGATAGCAGACAAATCCGAATGCTACACATATACTACATGTTTTATCAAGAAACCTATATCTGGACAGATATCGTTTAAGATAAGAAAGAGCAAAAGTAAACGCGTTCGATACAATTTTTTTATCTTTCAAAATATATACACATTTAAAACGTGACGTGTAAATAAAAAAAGTCGAACTGTAGGTCATTATGATAAATAGCATATAGTTATTAGAAAACGTATAAAAATTTTAACGTATCGGGATTTGAACCCGCGCCTTATGAAAACTTAGCCTATTTCTCTAATATAAGTGTTTTCCACATTTAAAAATAGTAAAAGTCTTAAAGACTGAAGTCCGTTTAAAAAGTAATAAAAAGAAGATAGTAGTGTATATTTCTCTCTACAAAAGAAAGAAAAGTAAAGAACGGAGAGTCTCAGCACTACGTTCTCTCTGCCTAATCTGCTATATTCTAGAGTAAGAATGTCAGTACAAATTTTATATAAAAAAAAAAATTTTGAGTCAACTATATTTTTGTAGATTATATTTTTTTTATAATACTGTGTTATTTTAAATTCACAGAATAAAAAAACCTCACCTGATGTGTCAAAACACTCTTTAGTTGTATACATTCATCGCGTCGTCTGTCTAATTCCTTTTGCATTGCGGCCAGTTGTTCTAAAAAAAAGTATATAAATAATATTAAAATAACTAAATAAATATGTAATATAATTAATTAATACATTCAGAATAAAAGTGACCTAACTCAAAATTAAATAAATTTGAGAAAAGTCATTATAGAATCAAGTACAGGGTTAGTAGAAATCCAATTAAGAAATTAATAAATTTTGAGCTAGGTCCATTTTATTCTAGTAGTACGTATGTTTGTGTGTATGTATGTATGTTTGTCAAAAGCTAAGAAATAAAGCTGTATATAATAATGTAATGTAAATTGTATTTGTTTAGTCTCGTTCATATGATACGATCTTTGATATTCACATTTTAACACATCTTAGAAGAAAGTTTTTAATTAATATTTTAAATTGATTAATTCAATAGCACCTTATGGGAAAAAATTTCAAAAATCATACCATATAGTGTAGTACAAATGGTGCGAAACGTCGGGATTTACTATATGTATGTAAAAACCATAAAATAAACTGGCTTAATCCGGTTAAAAAGTTTCATTTAAAATAAAAAAAACTCAACGTGTAAAGTGTTAAAAATGTAATTTTAAAATTGCTGTACGCATTTTACTGTTTTACCCAAAAAGCTTTGCAATATCATATATATGTGTATTCAACAATACTTATCATCAAGGAGTATTTAAATTTTATAGCAATCGTTATTTCTAAAGCATTTACCATAGTCCCTCCCTCTGCGGGAAAAAGCGTGAAGCTATTTTTTTAACAAAAAAGCTTGACGCAATGTCGTATCTACGACTTTCTGTCTATAATGTCACTTTTCCTCTATTACAATTTGAAAAGAATAGCATATATATATATATATATATATATATATATATATATATATATATATATATATATATATATATATATATATATATATATATATATATATATATATATATACATATATATATATATATATATATATATATATATATATATATGTGTTTGTACTAGTGGCAAAGCAATCAATAACTTATAGAACAGTACTGCAGTGAGGCATAAAGCTACGTCATAAATAGACACTAGACACTAACTGTTTTCCGCGACTTTGCATGCAAAAATGCACAAAATATGTAAATATTATTCACTTAAATAAATAATAACGCATTTATTTTCATTTATAAAAACAAAATAGAAAAGAACTTATTCTACATTAATATAGTAGAACTAGAATTTGTTGAAAACTAAAACAGATTTTGTTTAGTTGAAACGCGTTAATCTCAGGAACTGGTTCGAACTGGTTTTCTATTGTGCTGTAGTCCACTTATCGACGAAGGCTATAGGCATATAGTCTATAGCCTACATCACGTGTATAGTCTCGGTCACGTGTCTTAGTTATTTACATCCAACAGGGCGGACGAAGTCGCTGTTAAAAGCTTATTGTAATTTAATATAACATAATATATAATTTTTTTTCATTTTGTTAGCATCTCTATAGAGAGTATTCTACAAATTTCCGCTTCACAATATGATCGTCAAGAATAATCATTTGGTCAGAGAGAGTGTTATTAATTGGAAATTTTTTTATATTTCTTTACAGATTAAAAAAGACGAAAAAAACAGAGAGAGAGAGAAAACAAGAGAAGATTATTAAGTGAAGACAGTAATTTTGTTCAACACATTGGAATGTGTTCAATTAAAAGTTAAACACAGAATATACATATACAGAATGTATATATAAAACTCTTCGGTACGTGTGTTCGTCTTAACTTACCAACAATCTCCTTAGATATATGACTTGCATCAGCACCTCGCAGTCTTTCCAAGTGCTCCCTAAGTTTCTTATTCTCTATTTCCAATTCTTCGACTTTGAATCTGTCCGAGTCGGGGTTGGATGGAGGGGATGTGAGACGATCTGTATACAAATTATAAAAAATATATATACAAAAATGAGGAAAGTATGTCCACTGTATCCCCCATATAGCAGGGCTACCCTCTATTTAAAGGGAATCCAGTGTTAAGACACTCCGTTCTCCGCTTTACGCCCAATTTGGATAGATTGCGTGTTGAGTGCCGGAACTCAACGAGGCGCTTTATCTTGTTGCCAGAGCGAGGATATGAAATAATCCATTCTCCCCTCACGAGAATCGAACCTGCAATCGTCGCGTTTTCAGTTAAATACGTTCCCAACAAGTGGCAGGTATCAGGACTTCATAGCTGACCGAGAGATTCGTTACTATAGAGTACAATTGTATGGGACAAGTGGCAGGTACCAGGACTTCATAGCTGACGGAGAGATTGTTACTATAGAGTACAATTGTATGGGACAAGTGGCAGGTACCAGGACTTCATAGCTGACGGAGAGATTGTTACTATAGAGTACAATTGTATGGGACAAGTGGCAGGTACCAGGACTTCATAGCTGACCGAGAGATTGTTACTATAGAGTACAATTGTATGGGACAAGTGGCAGGTACCAGGACTTCATAGCTGACCGAGAGATTGTTACTATAGAATACAATTGTATGGGACAAGTGGCAGGTACCAGGACTTCATAGCTGACCGAGAGATTGTTACTATAGAGTACAATTGTATACTTCTCCCCCTCATGGGAATCGAACCCGCAACCGTCACAACTACAGTCGACGCTGTACAGCTGCGCCACGACGGCTTCTTCCTTTTTTTTATTCCATTTTGAACCTAGCACAGACAGACATGAGACGCCTTTTCTTTATATATATCTAGACAAAATTCTTTTAATCAAGATAATATTAAATAGTAACTTATTATTCCATTTTAATTTCATTATTTTGAATCAGTCAGTCAGACTATTTTTTATTCTTTTATATTTTTATTGTATAAAAACTTAAATACAAATAATTAGAACTAACTCATGAGCCTCTCTTCTAAGTCTGCCGCTCTCTTGGAAGTTCTCGAAAGTTCTCCTTGAAGCACTGATATCCTGTTTTGCATCCGCAGCACGAGACCTGCGTCCGCCATCTGTTAACACACACATACACACACACACACATACGTCTATAGAAAACATTATTATATAGGAAAATGTATGCAATTTTTTTAGATATACTATTAAAAATTAATAATAAAAAAAGCGTTGTTTCAGTCTTGTCTAAATAAAACATTTTTAACCTTCTTTTATAAGTTTCACGCTGTATCCCGCACATAACAGGATAAATCAAAAGATCCCAGTTTTAAAACCCTACGTTCTCCTCTTTCCCTCCGCTCCAGACATATTGAGCGGTGTTTAATCCCGCGTTTTTTTTTTCAGACCGAGGCAATTATTCTACATTCATAAATTCTTCCCAATAATCATATGTTACGACTTGTTAACAGTATAATAAAATAACCCCGTGGGTTTCTCTTACAGGTTATTACAGGTTATTCTGTAGCCTGTCTAAGAGGCAGTAACCTCAACCAATTAAAATAGTGAATTTAGTGGTTTTTTTTTCTATTTGCAACGTAATGTTTATCGCATTGAAAAACCTGACCTTTATTAAACAAAAAAATATTATTATATTATTATTATTATTATTATTATTAGAATTAACAAACATCGCGTTTGTAGTCTTCACTCCATGATGACGTCATTGTTTTAAAATTAATTAATTACGTAATAAATTAATTTTACTTTTTAAATAACTATTTGTGCACTCACAATATAACTATAAATATATAAAAAGCTCGCTATAGAATCGTACCGGCATGGGTCCGTTGTGGGAGCCGGCGGACCAGTTGACGGCCTCCAGCGCGGGCCGGGACGTCTCCACGGAGCGCACCGAGCCGTAGCCGAAGTCCTGCGGGGAGGGGGAAATACAAATGTTCAGATGCTTTAACAAAAATAAAATTGAAATTGGCACGCAACGGGACTCGAACCCGCGCCTTTTTGAACGTTCAAATCTCAGGAACTACTGGTGCAAATTGAAAAGCAATTTTCGTGTTGGATAGTCCATTTAACGAAGGCTATAGCCTAAAGCCTATTATGCCCCAGGTGAATCCCCAGGTGAATCGTTTCAATATAGCCCACTGTGCCCGCTGTCAGTATTTTGGTTGAAATTACCTTTTTTTTAAATACAAATATATATATAATATATATATATATATATATATATATATATATATATATATATATATATATATATATATATATATATATATATATATATATATATATATTTCTTCTTAATTGGTCTCTATTTTAAAAATTAATTTCTTAGGTTTTCTATAAAAATACTGGCAATATCTGAAGATTGTCATTACGCAAGACAGACCGACAGACAGTAAAAATTAAAAAAAATATATTAATAATTAAAAAAAAATCTATCTCTTCATCTATCTTTGTAAATAGGTATTATATATTTAAAAAAAAAATTATTACATCTTCAACAGTGGTCTCTTGCTGTGAATTAGTGCTTGCATCGGATAAGGACCGTCTATGTTCCTTTGTGGTGGGAGCTCTGGGAATAAAAAAGTAAACATAAATATTAAAAAAAAAACAAATATTTGCGCGCCTCTTTGACCCACTGGCCTCTTAGAAGAGCACAGAAAAGAACTTGAGAACGTATTACTAAGTAACTATACAGCTTGTACAGTTTCCAAGAGGCGCGGGTTCACATTTGCTTTTGTCGCTTGGCTTTGCCATGGTGGTTTGTCTTTGGTGCCAATGAGAATATTAAAATTTCCTCTCACGGGAATCGAACCCAGATTCGTCGCATATACAATAAGATGGCCTTCTTCTTTATAAGCGACAAAATTTTGGTCTCAACGCTCATTTCAAAACAATTAAATTTTATCTAACCAATATTTATGGTGGCGGTGAGTTCCTTCTTATCTCGGGGGAATAAATTATTTTCACTTGATGTACAGCTTACTCACATACATAGCTTCACGCTTGTACCTATAGGGGTAGCAAGAGGGGGCGCCATACCTCTTCCGCCTCGTCCAGTGTCATCAACCTCTTCATGTATCTTCCTCCAGTATCATCGACACTGTCCTCGAAGGTCAAACGAGGTCTATCACCACTCACTCTGTCTACATCACGCTCACTCCATATAAACCTACCTCTGCATAGAGTCCAGTCGCTCCTGCAACTCATACTGTGACGACAACAGCTTCTGCCGGCTCTGCCTCTCCGACTCCAGTTCCAGGCAAAGTGCCCTTTTCTCGGCCTCGTGTTGTTTGTCGCGCTCTGTGGGCAAACGTTTTTGTGATGTGTTATTAAAACAGTATTATGACTAAAGCTTTAATCCGAGGCTTTGATACTGGGCCCAATTCCAGTGCATTAAATCGACACAATTGTGATATCATATAGCCTATAGTCTTCCTCGAGAAATGGACTAATGGACTGTACACAAATTTGATTTCTTCAATTTCAATCAGTAAGTACTTACTGAGATTATCCCATTTAACCAGATCATGGAAGGCAGAGAGAACCTAGTGTTATAACACTCCGTTACTGACATTGAATATTGAGCGGCTTAATTAAACGCTTTGTCCTTATACCAGAAGAGCGAGGAATTTATTAAAATAATCAATTACCCCGTGTAGATATCGAACCTACTACCGTTTACGCGGCGCCACAATAATAACATAAAACATATTACACAATACCCTTCCAAAACTGAGCTCTCAATTCATATTCCTTCGACCAAAAGTCATGATTATTCCCCACATCTTTCGCCTCCTTTGCAATCATATCTTGTGGTACCACCATGTTTGTTTATAAGTCATTTAGAACACACAAAAACTATGATATATAGCATATCATGAAAAAGTCATCTAAACAGATAAAATTGTATTATTTTCACTTAATTTTTTCTTATATTTTCATTAACCCATAATGGGAATCGAATCTATAACCATACTGTATAGTCAAATATACATATAGCTGTGCCACGACGACGTTTACTATTAACACTAAAGTACATAACATATATGTATGTACATATTACAATATATGTATTGGCCACCGAAAAATTAACACAACACTCGAAAAAAAAACACACGTATTTTTAAACACAATCCATTAAAGTGACACAAAAACACGTAAGTTTCCGGATGGTTTGCGCAAAATAATGAAAATTAAAACACATTTAGGTTAATTAGTGTGAAGTGACACAACAAACATTGCCGCCTTATCTTTAGATTAGGAATGTAATCTTAATACAAATGTATTATATATCTATGTAGATATTAATTCAATTTTCGATGTCAATTATTTCATCAACATATTTGATGTTTAAATAAAAAAATTAAAAAATTTTTCACGGTCAATGGGAACGGAGGTCTTGGGTTCGATATCAATATGTTAATATGTAAAGGAAAAAATGTATGAATGATGTAATATGAAAAGTGTCATATCTAAACTTTCTATGGTAAAGAAGTGCAGAAAGTCAATATACATATATTTAAATAATACATTAGAAATACTTTAAATGGATAAAAATAAATACACACACACACACACACACACACATACACTCACACACGCACACGCACACACACACACACACACACACACACACAAACGCGCGCGCACACTACCATACACTTGTGTGTGGTGTGTCATATACGTTGCTACGGCAACGTGTACCTATGTCACGAGTTCACATATATATAAATACATATATTTCTCAGAGCCCACTGATGTGTGAAACATTATTAATCTATATTAACAGAGGAAAAATCATAATTTCCTTTATAAGCCTTTTGTATGAAATTAACTAGACATTATTATATATACATACAAGTTTGTAATGTTTGTTTAAATTAAATTAAGTTAGGTTAGATATAAGATATGTATTGTATAGATATTTATTTCCACAAATGTATGAAGTTTTATGGAAGAGCGGGGCCTCCTGACACAAGTACTAGTGCTGTACTAGTAACTTACTGGGTTGGTCTCATTACTTCGCACGTTAAAGAAAATGTTGATACTGAAATAAATATTTTTAATTTTTTTTTTAAATTTTTTAATACTTAAAATGGAATGGACATTTCCATCGGATTTTATCCTTTATTTGCACTATAAGTTCTAGCTCATCGCCAAATTTCATAACTCTAGGTAAACGGGAAGTACGGAACTCTAAAATCAGAAAAACTAAAGAACCACAATAAATCAAAAATACACTTACCTTCAATGGCCAAATCATAATGTTCTTTATTACTTCTCAACTCATTCGCCAGTTTCTCACTCTCCGCCTCTAGTACTTCTTTATTCTTCTTGTACACCTCTTCTATCGCCCTCTTCTCTTCCACCAACTTCTTTTTGCTCTCCTTCTCTTTAGCTATTTCTGAACGTAATTCGTTTAAGAGATTGTCTTTCGATATAATGTCGACTTTGAGCGCTTTAGCCTCTATTTCCACCAGCCGGAGAGATTCTACTTTTGCCCTGTTAATAGAAGTAGTATTACTTTTTTCAGGCATGCATATAGCAGGGTAGGCGGAGAGGATCCAGGAGAACTTACTGACTAAAAACTCTATTCTCTGTCCGAATTCTAGACATCGCGTTGAGTCCAGACAAACACACAGATCAAATCCAGAAACATCGGTTTAGTTTGTTTACTGTCAATATACCTGAATAAACACTTTTCCTAGATCTTTCGAGATGATTAGTGGGTTCAAATCTACTCTGTCGAGTACGTATTCGAATCCACTCAATAGAAATTTACTTAAAATACATTTTTTTATTAATTGTCAATATCGTTTTAGATATCGGACAATGGTTTCTTCGCGTGAGGTTTCTATCATCACGCCGTATCCCGTATCCCGCATATAGCAGGGTAGACAGAGGGAACCTAGTGTTAGGAACCGTTCTACGGTTCCATTCAGAACACTCAGCCTAGTTACCAGCGCCAGAATATTGAAAAAAAACTCATTCATTCATTCACGATACATACCCATAAATAATTTAACTACATAATTTCACTTCCTCTGTAAAAATTCTACATAGTGTTAAGTTTCACCAATGTAATGCTGAGAACTGAGTATTTAGACACTAGGAACTTACAAGTCCCTCAAAAGCTGAAAAAATATATTTATATACTAAAAGTCACCTTAATTCATCGATCTGCGCTTGCAGCGGCTCTATCTTCCTCGCCTTACTTTGGGCGTCTTCCAGTCTCTGCTGCAGACTTATGATCTTGTTCTCCAAGCCTTTGTTCAGCGACTTCACGTGGTCCAGACTGCGCGCCTCGATGCGCAGCCGCTTGTAGAGGCGGCGGGCGTGCCAGCGGCGGACCTGCAGTCAGCGAGCACCGTACACACCGAGGGAAGGGTAAAGAACTACAATATTATAAATACCTTCACGCTGTATCCCGCATATGGCGGGGTAGACAGAGGGTAGGTGCGTGTTTAGTGGCGAAGCTCAACGCCACGCTTTGTCTTGTTACCAGAGCGAAGAAATTAAAATAATTAATTGGTATTGGGAATCGAACTCATAACCGTCGCGTTTACAGACAGGACGATATATCGTTACATCACAACGGCCTCTATATATTTAGAAATGTATAAACATTTTAACAAACGGGACTCGAACCCGTACCTCTTGTTTACCACTAAACCATACATTTTTTATCGAGCCTAGACGAAATTCTTATACAACATATTACAACATTGCTTGTTACAACATATGTATGGTGTCAGTTCTTATGTTGTTAGTTACAACAATAAATAGTAAGAAGCTTATAAGATTTTCTGAAGAGGCTAGAGCGTATCCAAGAGGCGCAGATTCGAATCACGCTGCGTTCAAATGTTTTATATGCCTCTTAATGGATCTAGAATTAATTTAGTGATGCAACACTCTATTTATTGAATTTTGTGAATATTTTTAAGTGAAGGACATCCAAATGTTTGTAAAAGTGAAAAAAAAAGGTATTTTCTAAAACAAAGGTATTAGTATTTAAATACAACAAGGACCTTCTAATGTCTTGATATATATTCTTTTATTAATAATAACTTCCATAACATTGAAGGACCCTTTATATAATTTATTAATATAATTATATCCTACTAACTATAACTATAATAAATGTAAAAGTTTGTATGTATGTTTGTTTGTTCTGGCTTCAACGCAAAAACTACTGAACTAATTTCGATGAAACTTTGCAGTAATATAGCTTATACATCAGAATAACATATGGGTTACAATATATGATAAACGAATACAATTCATCTTACTAAGCAATTAAACTTCAACACACACTCAAGTAAATCCCAATTTTTTGGAGGTCAAGGTGGAAATTCAGAGCTTGTTTTCTTTTTATGTGATCCAACCATCTATACAAAATGACACCACATATTTTTTTATATATTTAATAATAAACTATGTTAACAACAAACGGCACTTACCGCGGCCTGACAAATGACAATCTGCTGCCGCCTCTTCCGCATGCGCTGTCTCGCCAGGAAGCCGCGCGCGTGGCGCTGCAGGCCGATAGTCTGTGGGGATGGGGAGAAAACAATAAGAATATGCACCATATATGTTAAATTTACAGTTTCGGCCCTGCATACAAATACAGTAGAACCCGCTTAATATGATCACGCTTGACACGAATCTCCGCATAATATGCCATTTTAAGTAAATTTTCTTATATTTCCTAACGCTTGATACGATTTATGATGCCGTTTATGAATGCAATAAGTCCCTATCTTAAAGAAATGGCCATGGAATACCCTTATAACAAACGACCCTTAAAAATCATTTTTTTTTGTTTTAACGTCTTATTTAATTGCCACGCTCTGGAAAGACAAAGAGCGACATTGAGACTACACTCAACTTACAAGAAAAGTGGTAAACAGAGAGTTTTAGCACTAGCTTCTAGCACTAGCCTATATAACTGTACTTATGTGATATATAGAAAGTGTACTTAAATTATAATTATAATTTTTAGTACAATCACAATTGATTTAAATCTAAGATAAGGGTTATCACAAAAATAAAAAAAAAATAACTACATCTTTAGCTTGAGGAACCCATACTCTACTTAACAGTACCACACTTGTATCTAGCCACATTTAATAGAAGAGAAATAGATTAAAACTAATAATGACATAATATCAATATAAAATAAAACATAATATGCAAGAACAAATATAGATATATTTGTTCTTGCATATGCATGGAATGTATATATGTATGTGTAATGTATATATATCTATGGAATTATAGTATTATCTATGGAATTATAGTTAGTGTTATATTAAAAAATAAACTATCCTTACTATACCTACTAATTATAAAGTAACTCTGTCTGTCTGTCTGTCTGTCTGTTACGATTTCACGCTTAAATCGCTGAACCGATGGTGATGAATTCCGGTATATTGATAGATGGAACCTTGGAAAAGGACATAGGCTACAATTTATCCCGATCTCGGTCCTAGAATACGGGTAGATACGGTACGCTAGATACGGGTAAGCTAGATACGGGTGGAAATGCGGGTATGTTAAATAACATCTGTTTATTACAAAAATATTGCATATAAGATCATCGTTTTAATACATATACATATATTTCACGTAAGAAACATATACAATGTACTAGTATATACGATGTATAACATTCTATACCAACGCGATTCAGTTTATTTAAGTGGGCGAGGCCGCGAGCGGGTCGCTAGTACTTAAAAATTCATTATAATAATTTACGCTGACAGAGTTAAGGGTCTTTCAACATAATGAACCCCATATAAAGCGCTCACCAGCTTCAGGATTTTCTTGTTCTTGTAGAGGCGGCGCGCCAGGTAGCCGCGCGCGCGCGCCTGCAGCGAGCACACGAGGCTGCGCAGGCGCCGGTAGCGCGCGCGCGCCAGCCAGCCGCGCACCGTCTTCTGGATCTTGATGGCGGCGCGGTTGCGGCGGATCTCTTGCACCTTTCTGTTCGGAATAGTTAGTGGTTATAAACCTGTTTTACAATCGACGAAATGGACAGACACGACACGCACCTCCTGACCAGGTACCCCCGGGCGCGCGCCTGCAGGCCCCGCAGCGCGGCGGCGAGGCGGCGGTAGCGGCGGCGCGCCAGGAACCCGCGCACGCAGCTCTGCACGCGCACGCAGTACAGCCTCTGCAGCTCCGCTCGCACCTTCTCCAAGTACGCCACCTGGAGTATATATTGACAAATCAAGCAAGTTTGTCAACTTTGAATTTGTACAGAATATAATATATTCTAACACGACGACTTTTAAAAAACGGACATGAATTGGCATTTGGGATGTTGAGACCCTCAACAAGGACACTGATAAATTGGCCCAAGCAGAAGCACATATGCTTAAGTACAACCTACTCCTTCTCGGAATGATTGATATGCGCAGGAATGGTTTTGGTAAAGAGCAAGGATCTACTTTACTATTATCTACTTCGGCAAAGAAACTGAGTAGGATAACCGCGAATATGGAGTCGGATTGCTTTTATCGGATAGATATTAAGTGATAATACAAACTTTGATAAATGCATAAAAACGTTGCATAAAAAAGCTGGTTATAGGTGGACCTCGTTTTCCACCTAAAGACTGCCACAAGTAGAATCATTCAAATGACTGCTCATTCAATCAAAACGACTATATTGCTATTAACGCTAAGTGACGTGGCTCGCTACTGATGATGTGCGCAACAGAAAAGGTGCCGATAGAGACGCTGACCATGACCATCTCGTTGGACAGGGTCGACTGAAAGTAGTAGCCCCCAAAAGATCCATTGGTGGAAAAAGTAGACCTAAGTATAACGAAGCCAAGCTCCAATGCGAAGAGATTACTGATAAACCGATTCGCTTCTCTTGGCAAAATCGATGACAGCATCGATGGCGAACGGATGCACTTCAAAAGAGCGTACACTGGGATAGATGACGCCGCTCTCGGTCACAATAACCCGAAACGAACCTAATCGAGCAGAGAATGCACATCACAGTACAAATTCTCGCAGCCCCAGACATGGAGAACCGAGCGAGTCTACAAATCCGCTATAGAAAACAGCGCAATCTTATTAAACGTAGGTGTCGTAAAAGCCCAACTCGCTGCTAGCTTCGGAAATATGCGAGTACTGTACCATGCCACTAAAGCCAGTGCTCTCATATACAGGCGACCTGCTCACCACATCTAAAGGGAAACCGCGTCGACTAGACACTGACCCTGTAACTGCTTCAGTTGCTACAAGCAGTAACCTCGAAATCGATACGGAAGTGCCGACAGTAGCGGAAGTTGCGTAAATGCTATTAAACAGCTTAAAGAGGGCAAAGCTCCGGAGTCTGACCAGATTTCCTCTGAAATGCTCAAAGTAGACATAAGAACTACTTCATCGGTATTAACTCCGTTGATAAGGAGGATATGCGAAGAAGAATACGAAGAAGAAAACCGGATTATTGCAACACCAAAATCCATAATAACATAGAAATTTCTATTATATAAATATAACCGGCCCCTGAACCTTAGTATCCTCTCCCCACTACTATCTATCTCTCTCCTCCCCACCATTTTCTTACCCTCTCCCACTATCTCACTTTCTCTCTCTCTTTCTTCATCTAACTTTTCATTTCTAAAAGAAAATAAAGAAAAATATTCTGAACAAACCCACCTGCCCAGCCCTAAAAAATATCTTGGTAGCACCAAATTGGTATTTATCCGGATCCTTGACGTGTTGCTCCAGTATCTTGGAGCAAGTCTTCTTAATGTTGGCGCGGTCGATGTCCTTGGAGCGACCGAGCAGGCGATACCTGGAAGAAGATAGATATTAATATATAAATAATATAATTATATATTTTTAATGCCTTTTTTGTGTTGGTTAGTTTTGTTTTGTTCACTCAACGTCTCGAATTCTAGCAGAAACCAGAATGAATTGAGCGCGGTGTTAAGTTCCGTCACTCAACAAGCGATGCCTCGAATGGCGGATAGTAGAGAATGGAGTGTCTTAACACTAGGTTTCTTCTACCTACGGTTCTCTCTGCATACTCTCCTTCACGCCGCCAAGAAAAAATAATTGTAGCGTTGATATTTAAAATAACACCTGTTGAGTTTATTGCCGACTCTCCTCAACAGAAGTAGCGGCATTCCGAGCTGATGGTAGCGATTCAAAAATGCTTGTAGAAATTGATTGAAGTATAATATAAATATTTGTTCTAATGATGATAAATTTCATATATATCCATATGTATATTCCTTTAAAATAGCTAAATAGGCAGTGAAACGTATTCTCTGCTTTCCACATGTTTATATATATATATAGCAATGGCAAACCTCTGGAAGAAGTCCTGGTACAACCATCTCGATGGAAACCCGGCTGATGATATCCTTATCGTCTCCAGTACACCGCAAGCTCTAAAAAAAAAGAATATAATTTTTTACTTCGCTCTTCTATTGTTATTTATTTATCTCACTAGAATGTGGGGGAGGGGGGGGGGGTTGTCACCTGAGCTGGTGCACGGCGCGCGCGGCGTCGAAGCGGAAGGCCTGCTTGGTGTCGTTGGGCTTGATGCAGCGCACGTAGTGGGGCGTGGTGGCGGACAGCGTGCCCATCAGCGCCGACAGCGACGCGCGGAACTGCGCGCCCACCGTCGCCTTCTGGCACGACGCGCGCCGCGGGGGTTGCTGGACACAGATAGTAGTAATCTATATACGTGACTATCTACGTGAAGCAAAAACTTTGAACGTCTTTTGAACGAAAACGGGCAGACATACGGAGGCGTATAAAAGTTGGCACACTTAAAGTGTTTGTATATGTGTACGCGTACACGCGTACAAACGTACACGTACGCACATACACATGTGTATGTGTATGTGTGCGTGTGCGTGTTCGTGTGCGTGTGCGTGTGCGTGTTCGTGTGCGTGTGCGTGTGCGTGTGCGTGTGCGTGTGCGTATGCGTTTGTGTGTGTGTGTGTGTGTAGAAGTGCAGAACGCCAACATTGTTCAATAATAAAGCTTATAAAGTACATTGAATCAATATATAAAACATTACACACACTACCATATGTTTAACAATATAACTTTTGTTTTGTAAAGTGACATACACGTTGCTATGGCAACGCGTATGTTGCGCGTCAACGGGTCCTCTAGTAACGATAAAATAATAACCACCGTCTCGTAGTAGAACTGACTGTTCAATATTAACGCGATATCTCTACGACGAATCCCTTTCCTTGTGGCAGTAAATTGACTTTTCATTTTACAAAAAAAAAAAAAAAAAACAGATATTGAAATGAAAAGTGAATCTGGAAAGGATTGTCATTGTGTTAAACTAGAAACAGACAATGCATGTACCACGTACCACACTGACGCCGGGGAAGACGCAATCGGCCGATTCATCCGCAGAGCCAAAGGAGCCTCCACGGCCGACGTACAGAACTACAACCTAAAGACGGCTATATCTCACCGAGACATGGAAGCAATTAGCTCCCTCAAAAATGATAATTGAAACACCGGATAAGACTAATCACAGGTTGCGACCACACAAAACTGTGACTGGAACGGACTCTTCCAGTCTAGTAGTACCTCTTCAAACCCCAATAGTAGTGTGTAAAATATTGTGTTGTACACAGTGATGTACTTGATTATGCTCATCGACAATTAAAAGAGAAAGAAAAGTACCAAAAGCACGGAAGACTCATGTCCGTGGTGTTTTTTTTTTATTAAAAAAAAACTTGTAACAGACAGACGGACGAACAACAAGGTGAATAGGTAGATATAAACTCACAGTAAGACTCCCCAAGGCCATGGAGGGCGTGGTCCTCCTCCTGGACGGCGGCGGCAGCGTGGCCGACTGGTCCAGCGGCGACTCCGCGAACATCACGTGGATGAGGCGGCAGGCGGTCGCGGACTTGATGCACTCCAGCTGCTCCTCCAGCACCGTGTCCCGGTTCTTCTCGAGGAACCCGCCGCACTGGTACTCCACGTTGTCGGCGAAGTGTTTTATTATGAACGCTGCAATATCATTTTATTTAATGAATTACTTATTAATTTTTATTAGTTTTAAAATGTTATTCAACCTGAGGAACGAATTTTAAGAATTACCATTAACAACAGCTCACGACACAAATATGTTGTAATAAGCGTATGAGAATTTGTTAATAGTCAGAGCGCTTAGACAGTTTACGAGAAGCGCGGGTTCAAGTCTCACCTTTAAATATTAATAAAATTTTATACACTTTTCTAATAGAATATATATAATATGATGACGTCACTTATATGTATTATGACGTCACTTGCCAGTATCACTTGATAATTTTGACTACCACATCTATTCGGTAAGCATGTAATATTTATTCTTTGAGAAGAAATATTATATAATGTTACTACGATTTCTCACACACACACATTTTGTTTACTGTGTTCTTATAAACTTGGAGAAAAATTAAAAAATCTATGAGAAAAAAAAACACATGTTAGAAAAAAAAGTAGACATTTAAATTGCCACAGATTTAGTATAAAACTACAGAAATAGATTTCGTAACTTTTTAATTTTTTTTGTGATATGACCATAAATTTATAGTTTTTGGTAAGTATTCTAAGTAACCTAACAGGAAGTAGCTTTAAGATTATAACTACGCGGCGATTTTTATACAGAATGCTGGAAATATAAAATATTAATCTAAGTGTTTGTAAATTCGTCCGTACTCCAAGATATGACAAAACTAGATATTTGACGATTCAGCTTGACACCTCCACGTGACCTCGAGGAACATATTCTTGACAGACAAACTGACAAAAAAGTAATCCTATAAGATCCTTCTTTCCTATTGCAATAAGGAACCCAAAAAGAAATCAAAAATATAATTATAATTATATTTCCACCCACCTGCATTCCCGAACCGGGGTTTCATAAAATGCGGGTACTTGGCGCACTTGTCGTGCAGCTTGGCCACGAAGCCGGGGTCGGAGCCCTGCGGCACGCGGCACTCCTCGTCCAGCAGCGCCAGCACCCCGAGCCGGTCCTCGATCAGGTTGATGCAAGGCTGGTTGTCGTAGAAATCAATCATTTTCCAAGATATCTCTTCCTGAAATATACAAACATTACAGACATGAATACAACACACACTACCATACGTCTGACAATACACGTACACTTCCGTATGTACATATGCGTTGCTATGGCAACGAGTGAGACAACAGCTCCTCTATAGTATGTTAATAAATAAGAATGTTTAGAAAATTATTTCAAGCGTAATTGTTTAGTATTACTCTTAACAATATTTTGTAAACTATTGAGTTTGTTTGTTTTTTTTTCAGTCGGGTATTTTTTTTAATTTTTTTCATGTTTTTTTTTATTTGTCTATAATCGTCAACATGTATTTTAAACGTCGCAATTTTATTATGTCATTGAGGAATTCATATTTCAGGATTATGGAGTGAGTCGACCTAAGGAG
Organism: Dione juno; assembly: GCA_037127375.1. Classification (NCBI taxonomy): domain Eukaryota; kingdom Metazoa; phylum Arthropoda; class Insecta; order Lepidoptera; family Nymphalidae; genus Dione; species Dione juno. The sequence goes on from JAXRJS010000093.1 coordinate 1,442,668, forward strand.
TACAATAGGAATTTTAGAACCCGACTGACTGACCAAGACGGATGTGACTGACCGAGGCAGTCGGATTAGAAAAAGTAAGCAGACCATCTTATCTCACCTTAATATATTCATCTTGCTCTAATTTGAACACATGCGAATTGAACTGCTGTTGTAATTTTTCATTTGCATAATTTATACAGAACTGCTCGAACGAATTGATTTCAAACGTTTCAAATCCGTAAATATCTAATACACCTGTAACAAATTTAAAAAAATGATAATATTTTAAACTTATTCGCATTATCCGTGTATAGTCGGGGATATATATATATATATATATATATATATATATATATATATATATATATATATATATATATATATATATATATATATATATATATATATAAATAAACACAAATATATCTTATATAAAATATCAACATTCCTATAGTACCATTCGAAAGCTGAGGCAGGGGTGCGGGGTGCGGGGTGCGGGGACGAGGGAACGTAAGCTAGCGACCAGCGTAGGGTGAGCCGTGAGGCCCGCAAGGAGATACGTGTGTGATCGAATTGGTGTGCTTTGCAGTAGGGAATTTCATACAAAGAATACTGACCAGCTCGAGTAGATACGTTTACGCTCTCTCTATCAACTAACAAAATAAGTGAGCACTCACCAATGAAATGCCTCTTGGCGCACCCTGTGTCCAGGGCCCGGTTGACGCCCTGCACCAGCCAGGCGAACAGCTCCCCGTACATGCGCTTGGCGAGCGCGTCGCGCGCGAAGGCTGCCTTCTGCACGTCCATGCGGGACACGATGACCTCGTGCGCGGACGCGATGCGGCGGTGCGTCAGCCAGCGGGACAGCTCCGGCCTCGAGACCCCGAGCAGTGCACACACCGTCATCAGGTGAGGGTCCTCGGACTGGAATTCCAAATATATTCATTTTTATTTATTTTTACATCACGCTGTGAAACAGGATACAGCAGTACCTAGCCTGGTAAGAGTCAAGATACTGAGTACCCCACGGCTTTCTAAAAATAAACTTCTTTCCTTAGTATGAAATATCACTTAAAAACTATAAAAAATTTTCTTAACAAAATCAACCTAATATTTTTTAAAACAAAAACCAATAATATTCTCCTTAATTATTTTCATAAACACTAAAAGAATATTTTCATAAAGACTAAATATAGTCCCATCACTCACATCTATATAAGCCCCGTCTCCATCAGTGCCGTCATCAGGGTCAGCAGTCAGCTGTACATTGCCAAGATGCAATATGGCCGCTAGGACTATGAACATGTTTTGTTGTTCTTGGTCTGTTACACCTGGGGGGGGGGGGAGGGGGGGTATGATCACAAATACATATATTCAATAATAAAATCAAGTAAATTATTTTTTGTTTATTTTACAACTTACTTCAATTAAAAAACAACTTACCCAGAGTAGTAAGTGCATTTTTAGTTTCATTGAACGCCCGTAAGTCATCAACGCCATCTATCTCGGGGCTGCCGCCTTGATTCAAATAGTGAAAAGAATCTTGATGATCTGTAATGAGATATTAAAAAATTATAATATAGCAAGATCTGGTTGTATATGGAAGTTGTGAGTTCGATTTCCGGTCCAAGAGCTTTGGTAGATTTTTCTAGACTATTCTATGAGGTACATAAAAAACTGAATATGTTTGTTTTCCTTTAGATTTCACTTATTTCTTGAACACCTAGTCTAATTCGGTTTCTTTTCTACTGAGGTACACCGACTGACTGAGGTGCTTTAAAAAAAAACAAACCAGTCTAACTATCTTTCTTACTAGATATTATAACTAAATTATTCCTTCCTTAATGAATAATTGAAGATTGTCAATACGTAATTTAAAATAAAAAAAAATAATAAAAAGCAAAAATCCCGCTGAGATTTGCTGAGCGCCAGTTTTTCTCTAGTCTGAGGCATTAATTTTAGTGAACGGGCGGTAATTTTTTTGACGTTCAAAAAATGAAGCGTTTTTTTCAGTTTTTAACATCGACGGTTTCCCTCTACTGTCTCCTCCCTTAACAATCACCTAACTTCCACTCTCACTTTTACTAAAAGGTACCGCTAGTCCACTCCAGCATTGTGTATCACTTTCTCACACACAATCTCTCTCTCCCTCCTAGTCGAGAGCCACTCACCTAGCTTCAGCTCGGGCATATAATCAGCTGCCGCGCACAGCTGGTAGAAGATGTGATAGTTCCTCTCGCCAGCACTCTGGTAGACCACCCTGGACTTCTCCAGGAGGTACGTCCGCATGCTGGCACCGGATATTCTATATTGCTGATCGAAGTGTATCTCTATGAACTTGCCGAATCTCGATGAGTTGTCGTTTCTTGTGGTTTTCGCGTTGCCAATGGCCTGGAACGGTGAGTTTTAAATTATTTAAATTTATTTATTTATTCGTTCACTTAGTCATTTATTTACTTATTTATTTATTTGTTGGAATATCAAAGAAGAAAACCCAACTCTACTCAAAGAGACCACGGTCTCATGTAAAAGACCGTGGTCTTTTCAAGTAGACCAAATTCCATACCATCCACAAACTAGTTCCAACAACCACTAAATCCCAGCAAATTTTTTACACATCCTCCAAAATATGATGACAACCCATATTTACCTCCATTATAGGACTTGAAGCTAGAACTTTCCGTTCAACTTGTGTTTCACTCGCGTTGCCACCGACCGCCGCGAAATATCGCATCGCGTACTTTGCTGACACTGTTTTACCTGCACCAGATTCGCCGCTTACTGGAAACAAAATATGAAATGATTTTAAAGAATAATAAAATAAATTTGGGTTATAAAAAAGTTAAGGAGCTTCGGCTTGTATAAAACAATAACGAACCTATAATACTCTGATCCTGTCTTTCCCTTTCCAACTTAGTGTAGGCCTCTTCGGAAACAGCAAATATATGGGGGTCGAGGTCCCCCATGGACTGGCCTCGGTACGCCATGATGGTTTCATCACCTGGAGTAAAAAAATAATTTTAGAAGCTATAGTATAATTGTAAGTTCAATGCCTAAGCATTCGGTTTCTAATCAGCTGCGTTCTCTTTACGTAATGATAAAGAAATGCAATAATAAATTTAAAAAATTAATAACTTGAAAAGAACAGACATGAACAAATCTTATTAAAATATCTGTCAGTATCCATCCCAAGGATAAAAACCGAATCCAAAAATATATCTTACATTACAAATAATAAGTATAAGTATTCAAATTTGGGTCTCATGAAAAAAATGAAATTCTCCAACCAATTTCTCTTGTAGACTAGCAAAAAGTCTCTAGATTGTTTTTAAAAATACATACCATATATGGGCAAATCGTAATATGGGTTGATTGCGACAAGCACGATACCACAATATGTATATATTGCATTGCGATCACAAAATCTGAAACAAAATAATAATTACAATTTAAAAAAATTAAAAAGAACAAGCTGGTCTTCTCGTGGTCTACTGAGTAGACCAAAAAGTCTTAGGGCGAAAAACTTAAACAAGTTACTACAAATAGTGAATAATGTATATACTAACTAACGACGTTATTAATAAATAAATATATTTTCATTTGATTTTAATAATCTTTACAACCAAAGTAAATTTAAAAATATTTTTGACAAAATAAGCAAAATTACTTTAATATACCTATGTAGTACGAGTATGTTACACAATACTAATTGTTTAAACAAGTGTCACAAATTCCACACATGTTTAGGTTTTGCCTTTTAAATGAATAACGTAATATTTAAAATGCATTAAAATTAAAATATAAGAGGCCTCAATTATTGTCTTTTATTAAAGAACTCTATTTAAAACGTTCCGTATGGAAAATCAAATTATATTTAGTTAAGGATGATATTACAAAATATCATACTAGCACTTTTTTTCTTTCTCTCAATTGTCGAATCCACGGCCCATCCAAGGCCCACTCCCACGTCCACACCTTTGGGGACTATAGGTAGGCCCTAGGCAAGGGCCCAAAATAAGTATACTAAAGAAGGATCGTAAATAAATTACAAATATCTATAAAAAAAAATGACTTAGTACATATTTTAACTATACACAATACAAATGATCATAGTAAACACACAATTATCTATACGGGATGTAATTCGAACTCACGATACTCTCCTCCGATAAACTTATCAAGGTCAACCCAGATATAATACCAATTATGATTTTTTATTAACAGCTTCACGTTGTGTTCCTGCATAGCATACAAAAGAGAATTTAGTGTCCAGACACTCTGTTCTCCTTCCGGTGAAGCTTAACGCCGCGCTTACCTGACTTTGAGATTATGTAGAACGGCTGGTTCGTGCAGGTATGATAGCGACGTTAGGTCATTCTGGCCGATTAACAGCGACGGATTTCGTAGCGGAGGCAGTTTTGTTTCGTCTGTTATCTGTGAACATTGTTTGTGGTAAGTAATATATTTTGGTAATAGAGTGTTAAGACACTCCGTTCCTGTTCTCCGCCATCCAAGACATTGAGTGTTGAGTGGCAGAAACCAACACTGCGTTTTGTCTTGTTAATTTAAATAAAAAACCTATTGAAAACAAGATCTCTGCTTGTTTTTATCAAGGCCTAGAGCTAAGGCGAAGTTAAGGTTTTAGGTCCCGATTGGACCCGAATATATATGATTTTTTTTTTATTTATTAATTTAAAAATTGTGTTATCCTATATAATTATTTTCAGAGACTTTCACCAGTAGATTTAGCCTACGATATATTGTAACTGCAACCTTGAGGACTCAGTTTATACATCCTATGTTCTTGAGTATGCTGATGTTGTGTTCTCCACTACTGGTAGTACTTGAGTACTCTGGGTGTATATGCATTGGAACTGGTACTACCTCGAGTACTCTGAACGTCAGAGCACGGCTACTAGTGCACCGTTGAGAATTTCTAGTGTGTGTGTGTGTGTACTGGGTACTGGAGCAACTTTGAGGACTTTGAGTGTACGCACTTGAACTAGTGTTTCATTCATTACACTGAGTGTGCGTGCACTAGTACTGGTACGTCTTTGAGTGCTCTAACTTTGAAAGTTCTCTAAGTATATTCACTGGTGCTGATATAAACTCGAGTAGGTTAATAGTAATACTACTGGCACTGTTAATAGTTTCTTAGCCTACCAAGTGTAATGCATTTGGCTATAACAACCTAGGAGGAGATAGTGTTAGAAGTGTGGCCGAGTTGAAAACCATAAAAAATAACATTTATACAAAAAAGAAATACATACTTTAATCTGTCTTATTTCACCAGTCTGGTCTATTTTGACTATGAGCACGCCGGACCGATAGTCACTGGTCACTGTGGCACCTTCCCAGACCTTTACGGGATGCTCCACCCAGATCCGGGCGTCCTGGTAAAGAAAACATGCATTTTTATATGATATTTATATTAAACACGGTAATAGTACTTATAATTATTATATATTAAAATAGTTTTAACTTTCCTTTTTTATCATTGAGGAACATCTCTATGGGTTTATTGTTCTGTATATCAAGTATCAAGACAAAGTGCACTTGCATAGATTATGAAAGGGAAAGTCTTGTTGGGAAGTTGTTAGAACACGTGCCATCCTATAATACCAAAACCTGTACCTACACCAAATTTGAACCTTCTACGTTCAATAGTTTCGGCTTGTGCGTTATATGTCAATTAGCCACTGAGAATAATATTTAATAGATTGTTAAAGTATATTCTTCAACATCCTAAGGCCATAGTGACGTAATGGGACAGGATCTTACTGCAAACGCACTGATAGTGAGTTCGATTTCCACTTTGCAGCTTTGTCATTTTTTGATAGCTTTCATTTTCCTTAAAAATTGTGTTATCCTATATAATTGCTACACTCTGGTCATTATTATTGCTACACTCTGGTCTGATGGAACATGACGTCATAACCAATTCACCTACATTTGTTTATTTACCACACTCGGCTTCGCCCGCTTGAACTACACTATTATTTATTTAATAGAAAAGTGAATAGCATTCGTAATGAAAATAAAATCAAAATCAAATTTTTTTAATTCTCTATTCAATTAGGCCATTACAAGCACTTTTGAATCGTCAATTTACATTGAAGTGTCAGTAGTGTCAGTCCTACAGGAAGCTACTACCTTCCCGGAAGGCAGGTTAGCTTGGCAGAAGAGCCGGCGACAAACTCAACAGTCCTTTGAAAATATCATTTATAATAATCATAAGCTTCCTGAAGGAGCATAAATTACAGTTTATGTTACAGCCCATGTGTTAATTTGATTAATAAGCTATATTACTGCAAAGTTTCATATAAACCCGTACAGCAGTAGCCTGAAACCGGAATAAGCATCCACCCTAACAAATTTTCACATTTATAATATTAGTATTATATATAAGAGTACATTTGTAATTTATTAGTATATCATTCATTCTTGCCACAGAATGGTTATTGTACTTCACACAGTATAATAAACAAATAATAAATGATGAAGATATTTATATATATATATATATATATATATATATATATATATATATATATATATATATATATATATATATATTTTGTACGTGCATCAGCAACATCGTAAATTAAGACAAACTATATTTAAAAAAGTATTGGCTATAAATAAGTATCCATTGTTGCGCAATTGAGATGTGTCTGTAGTTATGGGTTCAGATTAAAAAAAAATTAAGATTAATTTTTTGAATGTCAAAAAAATTACTATCGCTTCACTAAAGCTAATGCCTCAGACCTGAGAAGAACTGGCACAAGAAACTTAACAGGGCTTTGTATTTATTTTTAGGACACGACAAAAATTGACAACAAATCCCATACATATCTGTATTTGCAGAATTAAAAAAAAAACCATAAAACATTAAAACTAATAATCTAAGTCATACAATAGAAGAAAGTAAATGCACTTGTGTTGCAATACAATGGTCATTAATATTGATTGTATTATGCAACTATTAAGTTATGCAGCTTAGACTTCTGTTGCGATCACTCAACGCTAATTGTAGTTCACTGCCCTACCCTCCCTTGTGAAGGGAGGAGGGGGAGCTACTTAGAATTCCATGGATTCACTCTTGTAAGGTGATTTTTTTTTGTTTGTTGAGTTTAATGCTGTTAGCCCTGTTGGCCTTGACAGCGACACCGGGTGGGGAGGGAAGAGGGTACTCTGTCCATGAGAAGTAACAAGCACTATCGTGTCTGCTTGAGAGGAAACGTCGGCGGCAAGGGCGTCCCCTGCGGGACTCGAACCTCGGCTTGCGGCCGACGAGCGGGCTGGGGGATGTTCCCTATTCTTAACAAACGCCGCGACCTGAAGAAGCGACTGGATAAATTTAGACTAATCTACAGGAACCTAGCAGTCCCTAACCGCCGGGCCCGGCCACGCCAACGCGTGGTCGTGGTCGTGATCTGATCCCCTCATCCTACTACGTTGTAGGGTGAGGAGATCAGATGCCCATTAAACCTACACCTGGGTCCCAGTGTCTGGGACCTGCGACCCAGGTGTAGGTTTAATGGGCCATAAATTTAAGCTTGAAATGCACATTAATGCTCACCTTTACTCTCAAAGCTCTTATCTCTACATAATTTTTAAAATTGAAATCGTAATAAAAAAATATTGCTTCACGCTGAATCCCGCGTAGGCGGAGAATTAGTGCTCAAAATAATGAACTCGAGTAGGAATCGATTCCACAACCGTCGGGTTTTCAGTCGGACGCTATGCCGCTGTACCATGACCGCCTCAAATTTGAAATAATCCTGCTAATGCCGCCTTTGAAGAAGAAAGCCTTAGAAATCAAATGAATATCATCATTGTAGACAAGCAAGACTTCGCTGCTATAATTCTCTATTTATATTTATATAATTCTCGCCCTTCTTCTAACAAGTAAAAATTAACTCTAAAGCCTGGTTAGTTTGTTGGTAAAAATTAACTCTAAAGCCTGGTTAGTTTGTTGGTAAATTTAAAGTATACATAAAATATTACGTAATTATGTTAGTACTTAAAGTCTGGTATTTGGCGTGTTTCAATATACACCTACTTTGACAGGTAGGCAGAATTAACTTAAAGAGTGTCGAAACACTCTATTCACTACTTTTCGCTAATTTTTCCAGGCGGTACGTGTTAAATTGCAAAAACAATATTCGCATTATGACTGCCAGAACAGAGAAATAAAATGATTTATTCTCCAGCTTAGGCTCAAATTCGAACCCGCAACCGTCGTGTTTACTGCCCGAAACTAACTGCCACGGCGCCACGAGAGCTGAATATTAAAAAATGAATATTAACCCAATCGCGATGACACTTAAAAATAATCTATATACTATTAACAAAAAAATTAGAATGTCTGTTTGTAACATCAAAATAACTGCTTTTTACTACATGCATATGAATATATAATATATACGGTATATATGCCAAAATAGCATATTTACAATTTTTGTGTGTCTGTCTATTTGATCCGGCTAATCTCTGCAACGGCTGGACCGATTCTGACGGGACTTTCACTGACAGGTAGCTGATATGATAAAGAGTAACTTAGGCTACTTTTATTTTCGAAAAATATATATTAGAATAAATACGAGTACACTGAACATGTACAATGTAACTACTAACTTATGTTAACTAACAAATGTACTGAAGCGGATCGCTAGTACAGTATAAAATAAACAACCTACAGTTTTTAGAAAGCCTAAATATCCCTGTACATATTTTTACTTCTCAAATGATGCATCAGGGAGAGCTCGAAGCGTGTGTATACGAGTATAATCTAACGACTAATTAAAAGCGCACGCGTCAACCTCCACCACGCTGAGCAAATCCTATATTAAATACAAAGTCAAATTAGCCCATCACAGCGTCAACGGACGGTCCGCTGAGCATGAATGTATATAGATCCAATTAACGGGAATTAGCACACCCACATTGGTAAAAAATCAATTAAATTATGTTACATTATTGGGCTTATTTGGCCGTGGTAATTGTTAGTCACGCAGAAAAACAGCTGTTGACGGTCAAAAGGAAAGCAAAGAAAAAGAAAAAAAAACAAGGGCAGAGAAAACGTAGTGTTAGAACACTACGCTTGTCACTCTCAATTTTCGATGAATGCCGTATTTGGTTGCGGAACTCTACGCCGCGCTTTGTCTACCAGAGTGGGATATGAACACGTCACCACACCACACCACGACGACTAAGCAAGGGGAGAATGGTAAGCCCCACACAGTTGAGTGGACTTCCGTCCTTTTCATGGACATTAGGTATGGGAAGCCAACGATACAATTTGACCAACATCTACTCGTCCAACACGCAATCTCTATATAAATAAGTGCAATGAAGACCTACTTATTAGAAACTTTTTCTGCCTTCTCAGCGAGATAGATAAAAATTAAATTAGCTTCACGCTGTATCCCGCACATGGCAGCGTAGGCAGAGAAAACCGTAGGAACCTTGGGAGACATTGCGTGTTGACTGGCGGATCTCAACGCCGCGCTTTTTGCCTTGTTACCAGAGCGAAGAAAATGAAAATAACTCATTCTCCCCGAGTGGGAATCGAACCCACATACGTTGCGTTTACAGGCAGGTGCTGTGCCTCTGCGCCACTACGATCCTCTCCTCCTCGGAAATAGAATAAAACAGATAATAAAATCAATTTATAGAATGAGCTAACGAGAAATGTGAAATTCCGGTTATTTCCGATCTAGATAAAAGTCTAATAATTCGGGAAAACACCTCTTGGGGGTTCCCTACATCAACGGGAAACTAAAGCCAGTTTTACTGTAGGCTGTAACATCCGCCAGATACGATCAAGGAGATCAAATTTCTTATAGCAAGTATAAAAATGAAGTTAGATAAATATTAAATATTCATACAACTAAAATTTGTCGCAAAAATATAGTAAAATATATTCAAATTGTCGCGATCATTTCTCTAGCAAAATAATAATAAAAAAGCATGACGCAGGTTCTTACTTTCACGGAGCTTTCATTACTGTAAAAAAATTTCATCTATAGGTCTACGAGAATATCGATATATAAATTAAACTGGAGTGTCAGTGTGTGATATCAAAATAACCGAGTTTTTCACGTACACATACATACATACATACATGCACACATACATACATACCTATATACATACATACATACATGCACACATACATACATACCTATATACCTAGTTGTTTACACGTTAATAAAACATGAAAAAAAAATTTAATTTTTAAATTTTTTTATTTCTTGCGATTGTCCGGACTAATATTTGAAACAGCTGAAAAACGGTGTTTCCCGATACCGAAAACGCGCCCGAGTACATACATGATACCGCCCAGAAAAAATGCCCAGATGCATATAAAACGTCTTATACACAAAGTCATTTTAAAAAAAAAAAATTACAATACATGAATATTATATTGGAGTAAATGCGAGAACACCCATCAAACGAGCCAAGCCGCGAACGTGTCGCTAGTTTTAAATTATAAAATATTGTATTAATAAAACCTAAAAAGGCATCACTTTCTCCGTTATATGTCCGAAAATATCACATGTTGACCTAATTACTAATACTATTTTTTCCAATTCAATTTCTCCCACAACTTACCCTTCAGCTCCAGAAGGGTAAGTTGTGGGAGAAATTGAGAGCATACATACAAACATAAATACGTCTTATACATAAATAGCGTAAGCCGATTTTTGTCTCGCGATAGCTGTGACGTCAGCAGTACCTAGTAACAAAAAATCGATTATGGTCTCATTTTAAAGAGCTTAAAGAGCTCGATGTGCAATAAGAATTGGATTCTTGATTGCAATTTAATAAATTGTTACGATTTAACAGAGTATTAATTTTAAGAAGCTGGAAAATGTTAGTGGCCAGCTAGAGAGCGGCGCTGCGGCTGGATGAAAAAAAAACAAATGAAAAACACGCGAAAATATGGCGGGCGGAATAATTCCGTACGACTCAATAGTAATGTGTATAATCTATATATTAATACGTGATGCTAAAACTTTGGACCCCCTTTTACGAAAATTGCGCTAACGCAGGAGTATGATATTTGGCACACTTATAGTTTATGTGCAGGAGAAGTGCAGAACGCTAATATTTTTCAATAATAATGCCTATAAAGTACATTAAATCAATAAATAAAACATTACCCACACTACCATAGGTTTAACAGCACATATAACTTTTGTGTAAAGTGACATACACGTTGCTATGGCAACGCATATGTCACGCGTCAATGGGTCCTCTGGTGTGAATAAATAGTGATGTGCCAACTATGACTTTGGCCGACTGGTCCACTAGTCGGTTGAAACGGAGTCGACCAGTCGGACGACTAATCGGCCGAACCGATCATTTATAATGTGTCAATAATTGAAAAAAATGACTAATGACCAAATATAGAATATAAAAGCTACAATATATGTTTCAGAGTATCTCTATCGATAAAGACGAAAGACGAAATTTTATCTAAAGAAAATAAAAAAAAATTGTTGACGTCATCGATATGTTTACTTTTCAGGTCATTTTAGAAACTGGTTTTTAAAGGAAAAGTTACCTTGCTCTATGTGTGTATGACTTATTAAAAAATATTAATAAGCAATCAATTCTCTCCTCGCCAAATTTTCAAAGACAGGTTGATAGTAGGGTCTAGTTTAAAATTTTTCTTTTATGGGACAGGGCAACTAATTGGGAGCAACAAATCAAGTAAGATCTGGATGCAAAAGGCAGTATTGCCTTAGGGGAATTATGAGAAGGTACCTCACTCTGGACTCCGAAGTTAAAGCTTCTAGGTCTGGACTTAACCCACTATTGTAATTTTTTTCATACTTCAAATGTATTATTTTAATTTATTTAAAAAATATTATATATATTTAATAAAATACATAAAAGGCTGACTGACTGACTGACTGACTGACTTATATATCAACGCACAAAAGAAACTACTGTATCTTTTACGATGCAAGTGCAAGAACTAAAAAAAATTTTAGAAATTCAACCCCTAAGAGACATAGGGTAAAATTTATAAGGAATTTCCACATTTTTAGCCTAAAAATTGTGAAAATAAATGCTAAGTACACGTGGTCGAAGTCGCGCAACAGCACCAGCTAGTATATAATAAAAGTATTACTGCCCAATTTAATTAAAGTTTATTAAAGATCATGGATACTGGTTTAACAGGTGAGTACAATGTATATGTGACATTTAAATACTAAAGAACTACATAATACCAGTCCATTACCCACATATATATAATAATATATAATAATAGCATATAGGTATTCTTTCTTTTGTTTACTTTCACGCTGTATCCCGCATATGGCAGGATAGATGACGAAAGTTTAGTGTGAACACATCACGTAGCTCTTTATTCTGTCAGAGTGTAAAGCACATGTATTATTTGCTCCGGGTGGGGTTCAAACCCACACTCATTGGTCTACAACGGTCCTCGATCAATGTATATATGTAGAAATAATATTCAATTTGAAGTTTACTTTGAACTACACGTTGTAAAAGCCGAAATATCTTTCAAAAATATTGAAATTGCATGTCAAAATATTTGTACTTGCCAGGGATTGGAACCTGCTCCTGTTAGGATTCGCTCAAGCGCTCTAAATCATATAATTAGTTATCAACACATGTTTTGTTATATTGGTGAAAATAAAGAAAAAAAAAAAGACAAACTGAAAAAGCATGATTAAGGTCAAGTGCTTATGTGACCTTCAAAACAAACTTGTACTGCTTAACAAAGCTTTTATTAGCTTGGTATATACATATGTATGTAACGGAAGCTTTGAACCAGATTTTGACCGACTATTGAAATTGCGGGTTCATTTGAACTTGCATACATACACATCAAGGCTCGATGCCAATACGATATTGTAAAGAAAAAATATTAATAATACGTAAAAATATTAGAAAACACGCTTATGTACGAAAATAAGGTTATTTAGTTTTTTTAACTACTATTATATAAGTACAAATTTTTTGCATAATTTAAATGTATAAATGACATATTTAAATATATTTCCTCATTAATATAAAAGAGTATATTTAAGCGAAGAGCATTATATGTAGAGTTTCTTGTTACCAGAGCGACGAAATGAAAATACTTCACCCTCCTCGAGAGGGAATCAAACCCCCCAACCGTCGCGTTTGACAGTCGCACGCTGACATATATTAAACACGAAATTTTAAAGCTGAATTAGATGGTACAAGTACTTTTGAGGATTGTCGTGGCACAGAGGCACAGTGTTTATGGGTTCGATTCCCACTCGATTAGAATGACGTATTTAAATTTTCTTCGCTATGGCGCGTGGCAATAAGTTCCGCCAATCAACACGCACTGCCTCGAAAGGCGGAAAGCGGGGAACGGAGCGTCTTAACACTAGGTTCCTTCAGCCTACGGTTCCCTCTGCCTATCCTGCTATGTCCGGTAAACAGCGTGAAGCTCAAAAAAATCATCAAGACGATAAATATATAGAGTAAATATTATTACAAATGAATTTTGAAGACCAACCTAAGTACGTTAAGTGTAAGTTATAGGTGGGAGTACCTCCCCAAGCCTTTAGGACGACACGGCGCGGCGTAGAGTTCCGCCACTTAACTGTCAATAAAATTACTTGTCACTACAATTTACGTATATTAATGAAGGAATAATAGTAAACAATCACATAACAAAATAAAAAAAAAGTCATTTATTTATGCATAATAAAAAAAATCGCAATGATTAGCTCTAGATGCTATGACAAAATACGGATATGTGCGATAGCTGATTGGTTTAATTAAAAAAAAACTTCTGGGTTCCGCTAACCAAGACGCAGTATCTTAAAAACCCTACAACAACTACACCTATACCAACTTGCCAATGCCGAGAACACAAAATAATAAAAAAAAAAGAAAAAAAAGCCTAGGTATACTAACTTCTGCTTGCGGCGACAACCGACGGTATATTTCCATTTATAACATATCCAAGACAATAAGCTTCACACCTCCGACAAGACTACAAGCACTGGAGCCAATGCTAACATTACACCAGATCGTAATAAGCCCATACCTTGGTTATAATGATAATTTAATTAAGATGCTGAACATATAGCTAAAAGCCTCGTTATCATATAGAGAAGAATTAAAAAATAAATAACTTCACGCTGTATCCCGCGTATAGCAGGATAGAAGACAGATGAAACCTAGTGTTAAGACACACCGTTTCCCGTTTCCCGCCCAACTTTCGAGACATTGCGTGTTGAGTGGCGGAACTTAACGCCGCCCGCCGTGAAGCCATTTTCTTAACATTTCATTTTCCATCGTAAAATGATTAAATCTTATGCCCATTACCAATACAGTCATAATATATATGTATATATAAAATTAAACTAGAAAAACAGATTTGATTTTCAAATATATATATCAACTCAATCTATTCTATTTTTTGTATGTATGTTTATAATGTTATCAAACAAAAACTACTGGACCGATTTTGATAATTGTTTCACCTACAGAAAGCTGCATTTTCACTGAGTGACATGCGCTATATGAAATTTAAAAAAAAATAGAGATCCTTAATAAAAATGTAATAACATAACTCAAGATGTGAAAAAAAATGTCATAAAAATGCTGTCATCGCGTGTGATGCGGAAACTATTGATGATGGAACAAAAAAATGTTATATAGATAGAACAGAATAGAATGTATCAATATCTACATTATTCACCTTGCTAAATAAATCGTCGTCTAGTTCAAGGGGGCGAAGCCGGAGGCGGGCCGCTAGTATCTACATATATGTGTTTATATAACATGATTTCCATTGGGCTACCTTTAGTAAAACTTAATAAATATTAAATAGCAATAAACAATCAAGTAATAAAGCTCTCACTATAAACCATTTTATTTCATGCAATACTTCGTAAGCCAGGCTCAATTTTTATAATATCCTGAATATTTTTTTTAAATGGACGGAACAACCGGGGACGGAATAAGGCACTATTATATCATTATATAATGATATAATAGTGCCTTATTCCGTCCCCGGTATTGTGGGTCTGCCTTACTCTCTCATTGTTTCCCTACAGTCACTAAGGACCCCACATGACAAATTACAGCTTCCCACTCATTAACGTAAGTGTTATATAATGATTAACAATAATGAAAGCCACATGTTCTTGTTACATCATTATATTTCTTTTTTCAACTTCACCGTATATCGCATGGCACATAAAGAGAGCTTAGTGTCAGGACACTCTGTTCTCTCTGGAGCTCAATGCTGCCGTTTATCTTGGTAGAGGATGGGATTACAAATAAACATTTCCCAGAGTGGGAAATAAACTCATGATCGTTTTCCTAATATGACGCGACAACTTAATATGACACATTGGCCTACGGAAAAAAAAATGTCCACTATTCTAAAAAATCATAACAATAAGCACTGTTTTATATTAATTTTAAAATACCGAAGCTACATTTTAATATTACAATTTGACAATATATGGCCTTAATCCGTGCATATCTCCAATATCTTAATATATAAATTATAGATAACATCTACACTTTGCATGTTATCATTTCCATAATAATTGAATGTGACTTTAAACTCTAAGAGCATCAGCTTTCAAGGCATTAATAATATAATTATAATATAATATAGATTATGATTGTAGCGTCTAGGGTGAATAAGTTAAGTCTGTGAATTAGATTATGACCCTTTGACCTTATTTTCTTTTATGTGTAACAATGTGCATGCTTGTGGTAGTATATTGAAAATTAAGTAAGTACAGCCTTGCCGTAGTGAGGCCTTCATAGTTTGGAAAAGTCTTTCTGTAAATGCAGTGGTATATATATATGTGTGTATATATATATATATATATATATATATATATATATATATATATATATATATATATATATATATATATATATATAATATATATATAATATATATATATATATATATATATATATATATATATATATATATATATATATATATATATATATATATATGAATGTATGTCATATGTAATGAAAAATATATCATAAATTTTAAGATTTAAATATATTTAATTGGAACACTTTTAATGCGGGTTTATAAAAATAGAAACCAAATTAACGATTAACAAATAAATATACGGAAGAAAGTGACAGCAATGTTACATAATGGGAATTTCAAGAAAGTTTTGTTTAAAGATATGCACCAGAATTACAAAAGGCGATATTAAATCATTATTTTTATATAGATTCACATTTTATACCATATATAGCTGGGTAGGCAGAAAGAACTTTATTTCAAGAGTCAAGACACATCCCGTACACATTCTTCAACTTTATTACTTTACTTTGAGGTACTGCATGTTGCAAGCCACTTTTGTCCATCTACAAGTTGATGGATATGTAACGTAATGCTATTAAACCTTCAAATTGAATTGACCAATATCCTGCCATATTTTTATATAAAGATTCCTAACATAATACGAAAAAAGAGATTTTTAAGTTTTATAATAATTTATACGCACTTCATTTTTCCATAGAACTGTAAAAATCTTTATCTTCAAGCTATCAAGCTATTGTATAAGCTGTGAGTTGTTATTATGTTTAATTTACAAGTTATCTTTCTTATTGTATAAAACAAGACAAAATTTTAAGATATTATTTAGTTTGTAGAGGTTAAATGAAAGCTAGGAAAGTAACTTTGAAAATACACCTGTAAGTGAATGAAATAGAGCTTGAAAGCTTATGTGAAATATCATAAACAACTATCTAATGTGAGTAAAATTTCAATCATTTTTATATAATTGTCAGCACTAGATAATAAATGTATTGAATTCTATATATATCTATTAAAATAATTATTAACATATTTTACTTAAATAAATTATTCCCAAATGGTCAAAATTTACAAAAAAAACTACATAGAAATAAATATTGTTGTTGTGTATAGCATATTTGTGTATAGCATATATATAGATAATTAATAATATTAAAATAATTTAAATTAATTTTGTGTGTATCTGTTCATTATCAATAATTGATCTATAATCAAAATTTGTAAATATCTAAATAAATAAATACTATTAATAAACAATTGGCAGTTCAAGTGATTTGGTATATGAATGATAAAAATCTAATAAGATTACTATTGGAATTAAAGTTTTTAAGTAATTTACTATTTCATATCCTTATTCATTCCTCTTTAGGTAAGATTTATGTAGTTTTACCAATAAATGAAGATTGTCCAAATACATTCTACATAATGTTAAAAATTTCTTTGCAATCACTATATTATTAAATCAATCATCTTGACCCAAATCACTTTAACATTGTGATGCAACCGTACATTTGCAGAAAATTGTTATAGTAATAAAATTATGTGTATATAAATTATTCATATTGTATTAACGATATGACTTCACGCGTTTGACATAGATAGTGAAAGCTGTTATTATTACGTTAATTTACATCACTTATTACCATTTATATCAGTTTACATTAAATTTAAATTATGACTTATTGTAAGGTTTACAAAGCGGATTTTTATTTATCAATAAATAAAAAAACAAAATAGAAACAAACTGGTATAAAACTTTACCTTAGTGTACAATTCCTTCGTCGTCATATTGAATAGCTTTTCGTAGTTTCACTTAAATAAAACACTATATAATTATACCATTATTTCACTACGAGTTGGTATGTTTCAAAATTCATTTTAGATATAAGGTAGATTTACAAATTTTTGCTAAAATAAAAATGCGAAATACAAAACGTCACTAGATCACTGTCTGCACTGACATATGTCACTATTAAAGATTTTTATCGGCATAGTATACGCGTCACGTTTGTTGCACAATACATTTTATTTCCTTGAGAAAATTACATATTTTCCGTATAGAAATCGTGTTATAATAGAAGATGAAGGTAGCGGCAAAAACCATTGATGTTTTAGTGCAATTATTAACGATTCACACGGGTGTTGCCATGTTCTAATTGTTTTATATAGGTCAATTGGATTACGTCCCATTTAACGCTATTTTTATATTTAGTAAAACAGGTTATAATAATTAAAAAGCATATTTTTTGAATTTGAACCTCAGATTCATTATTAATTCATTATCGATAAGATTAATATTTTTATATATCTTGATTTTATTATACTTATATTCAGATTAAAAAAAACACTTTACTAAGCTTTATAATTTTTATTTATTGAACTCATATTATCAGTCGAATAAGAATCTAGTTTAAAATCTACATGCTATGTTCACTACAATTACTTGCCAGATTATATTAAAGCATATTTGATTATTAAATGTGATTATATTAGGAAGTTATATGATGTAGCTACAGAGTATTCGCCATGGTCGATTATTCATTTTTTTTCTTGAGAAGGGAACCAGGTCTGACAAGCTTCTGACGCGATTTCACACAAAGCAGTAAAAGTTTTGCCTCGCGAATCATAGTCTGGGAACAATAATATTATGGTTAAAATAAAACAAGTTATTTTATATATTACTTGGTAGCTTCAACGAAAAATATTTTAAATATTTTACCAAATTCATTTTTAATAGAATAGAAGAGATACTTTATATGTAAAATTAGCAGTTATTTTTTATTTACCAGAAGGTCCTCGCTTTCCAAACATGATGCCGTTCATTGGAGCGTTCTTATAGTTGGCTTCACTGAGATTCATCAAACAGAATAAAGTGGTTACAAAAACCAAAGCGAAGGAGAGTCTGCTCAAAGGACCGAACATCTGTAAAAGAAATAATAAAATAGGAACATTATTTGAATTTGCATCATTCATGAAACAAATATATAAATAATATTTTTTGTGGAAAAAAAAATCTTATTATATTATTATAATCTGTGCCAAGGAGCATTTTCTTAAAAAAATGTCTAAACCAAATTATAAAAAATCAGAAGACACTTAGAATTTCAATTAAGAAAAAACACTATTATTTAGTATTTAATTTTTTATAAAATATTAACATATAAATAAAAATATGTTTTACTTTTACGGATAGTTTTTATTTAGTAACTAGTAGCACTGTTGAAGACGTGATGTCAAATGATACGGGAAGAAGATTTTCCCGCCATTTTATAGCACAGAAATTAGAACATGGCGGCCGGCGTCCACTTCCAATCAATTATAAGATTATTGGATGCTGACCACATATTGACTGTGATAGCGTTAAGGCCCCTGGGATCAAAACTTAGTTAGTGCATAATATTGATATAATATAATATATTCTGGGGCCGCCGTGGCGCAGTGACAAAGCGTTTAATTGTAAACGAGACGGTCGTGGGTTCGATTTCTACTCGGGGTAATTTTGTTTCCTCGCTCTGGTGACAAAGTGTTAGTTGAGTCCGCACCAACCGCTGTCTGGCTACGCTGTAGTTCCAGTCCCTGGGGATCGAGATAATGGTTGGCACGAAGCCTATCAGGCTGTATGCCATCTACCGACCCCCCAACTCCTCACTAGAACTTAGCGAAGCAAGTCCTGGTAGTACAACTCCCACCATAACGGCAGGGGACTGGAACGCCAAACACCAAGCGTGACGCTGCCACATTGCGTGTACCACGGGTAGGAAGTTGTTCGAGGACGCCGACAAGAATGGATATGTAGTGGAAGGGCCTGGCGAACCCACCCACTACTCTCATAATAGCAACTTTCCCGGGACCACGACCGACCTGATCGTGCACAAAGGGATCGATGCTAGTTCGGTGTCCCTCGAACAGGTGGAATCCCTACCTGATGCCTGTGGGTCTGACCACCTCTCCGTCCTCTTTGACGCGCATTGAGTAGCAAAGGACCCGCGAGCCAGCCACCAAGGCGAAACTCAACGACTTGGTGGAGCGAATCCTCGTAACGCTCGCGACGACCTCCGCAGGAAACTGGGATGCGAGGATTAGGCCGCCAGGGAGGATTCCACCTTGCTCTCTAATATATGTCGGCAGTTAACAAGAAGCCTTCTCCCATCGCGCGCTGCGTTATGACTCCCAGGGTAGGGCCGACATACTGGCAGACTACCTTGAGAGTCAGTTTGCGCCTTACCCCAGCCTGCGACCGGAGTTCCAAACGCGGTTGGAAACAGCGGTCATCAACTATCTATCTAGGTCATCGACCCATTCAACCGGACTCCTCCCCCGCCATCCTTCTCCCCGTTGAGCGGGAAGAAGGCAATCGCGACTTTAAAGCCTAGTAAAGCTCCGGGGATAGACGGCGTGCCCAATCTGACGCACCAACATCTGCCGCCCCATCACCCTGTTGAACGCCTCATCCAAACTGTTTGAGAAGCTACTGTTACCTATTATACATGCGCAATTGCAACCGCGCCCCGAGCAGTTTGGATTCCGCAGTGGATACTCGTTCAGTTGGTTCGAGTTCTACACTTTGTTACCGCCTCACTGAACAGGAAGGAGAAACCAGTGGCGGTCTTCCTGGACGTGTCCAAGGCGTTTGACAGGGTGTGGCACACTGGGTTGCTGCATAAATTAATCCAGGTGGGCACTCCGTTCCGCATCGTAAGGATCCTGGCCGAATTCCTCCGCGGCAGGACCTTCCGAGTTAAGGTGTATAACGCCCTGTCCCCTTCCCACCCCAGCGCAGCAGGGGTCCCACAGGGTAGCAAGCTATCACCTATCCTTTACGCAGTGTACACGGATGTTATCCCGTCCCACCAGGACACTTGTTGGCGCTTTACGCCGAGGATGTAACGATCCTGGCAAAGTCCCTCAACGCCAAACACGCGACGTTGGAACTCCAGCGACCCCTCGACCTCCTGCCGGACTGGTTGGCGGAGTGGAGGCTCACGCTTAATGTGGCCAAGACCCAAAATGTCTCGTTTGGCAGCCACAGAGCGCTGCCTCCTCCGCCAAACACGACTCCGCGACTCTCGATGGGTGCCCAGTAAGCTGGGGCTGTACCAGACGTATGTGAGGCCACACCTTACGTACGCAGCCCCAGCATGGTACTCCCTGACCAACCAGAACCTACGCAACATCCTGCAGATGACGCAAAATGTGGCCCTCCGAAGAACTACCCAAGCCCCTCGATATGTGAGGAACGCCAATATACAGCATGACCTCCGTATTGAGAGCCTAGAGGACCACACTACACATTTAGCTACCCGCACCTTCCAACGTGCTGACGTAACGGATCATTTACACATTCGAAATATCACACCATGGCATTCCCATCCGCCAGACGCGCGCAGGTTTCCCAGGGATCTCCTCCCTCCTCCCTCTCCCGTTTCCTGAGCTGCTACTACGATCGCTGATCGCCTAAGCCGGGCCTCTCCTGGGCAAACAGGAGCTTCACATGGCTGGGCTGGCCGCCCTATGTAGCACACGGCTCTCCCCTAATGAACTCCCCCTCCCCCACAAAAACCCTGTCGGCAAGGAGTCGAGAGTGAGAAAACACAGTATCGGTTGATGGAATTCAAGGTGCAAAAGTAATTTTAGTAGCGCATTGTCTCCATAGCCTGCGCTTATAATTTATATATGTAATAATATATTTATATTATATTAATATATGACATGTTATTACGTCGCATTGCCAGAAAGCAGAGATTAACGCTGCTAATAAGTGATAAGATAAAAATCAGCGTTAGGTTCCACCAATTTTCAAGTGGAAAACGGAGAACGGACTGTTTTAACATAAGATTCATAGCCTACCCTGCTATATGTGGGATATAAAGTAAAATTTAAGGAAAATATATTATATCTATAGTAGACTATCTTGATACGTAAAAATGCTTAAATGCAATACTAATATTTTTTAGATTAACATTAAGACTAAATGTGTAGTAAACGTCGATATCTAAATATGTATACAGTATTTTTTTTAAATAAATCAACGTAGAAACGAAGTCGTTTTTCGTACCAACAAATTAATGTATGGGTGAGATTTATTTTACATTATAATTTCCAAAAGAAAACTTCTAGAATTTTATACTCTATCAGAAGAAAACTTATAAATACTGATTTTACAGCTTCCAAGGTGATCCTTTGGCTGCGAAAAAGTAAGGTAAAGTAAAAGTAAAATACTACTTCCCAGGCATATACAATTATATATATTAAGAAAGATAGCACAATACTACATGAGCGATCTCTTCCAGGCAACCTGTGGGTTTCAAGGTGAAGAACTATAGGTTTTACTTGATGTGAAACCATGCCAGATGCAAGAAAAGTTAACAGAGGTCCTTGACGTTGATCGGTCAAGAATTTTCCAACGTTTGAAGTTTGATGGAATAGGATAGGACTGATCCCAAAAAAAAAAGGAAATTGGGTACCGTACTAACTTAATAATATCGAACGTAGATTTTTTATTTGTTAACAGCTGCTTGAGCGCCAGAAAAGAAAAAAAATCTGCTTATAATTCTAAACCATTGATGAGAAGTATATATATTTCTACAAACTAATGCACAACAAATCATAGGGGGGGCCCCCCCTCTATATGTACACACACCAATATTCCAAAACCACATATTTATTCTTCCTAGCTCCAACGCTTCCAAGCATCTACCTGATGGGATTATCTCAGTGTTGTATATTATCAGTTTTTGAAAACCAATAAAAGAACACCGGTAATCGTTACCGATGCCAAGAGGATCATCAGAGCCAAGCCCTGAAGAACAACAGACCGAAAATTTTTCGAAAATTTTGAAATTAAAATATAATTAATTATTTTTGGTTCCACTATATTTGTAAATATATATATATATATATATATATATATATATATATATATATATATATATATATATATATATATATATATATATATATATATATATATATATATATATATATATATATATATATATATATATCTTGACGGTTCTCTCTCTCCATGCGGGATACAGCGTGAAGCAAATAAAAAGATTTCCTTGTTAATTATGTAATAAATTAATTAAAATAAATCATATATACAATTTTCTATTTAAAACTCCTTCCACCCGCGCTAAAGTAGAACACTAATCCAATAGATGTTCGTTTAAGCAAACAATTTGTATCGTAATACAATTTTGAGATCAAACTATATTTCATCATACAATAATTAATTTTGTTTGTGGTCTGGTATAAAATGGAGGGTAGACGCAGCATCTACATCAGTTGAGATCAAATATTTGAGATAACACGTCTTTACTTCAAGTTTAGAATAAAATGTAAGTATTTTATTGTGCTATAGATTTAGAATCATGATCAGCATCACATCTGCCTATGTCAGTCCACTGCTGGACGCAGGCCTCCCCCAGGGTACGTCATAAGGCACGATCTCTCGTTTTTGCCATCCAGTCACTACCAGCAGCCTTTTTTATATCATCGATCCATCTGGCAGGAGGACGTCTTAGATTTATAATAAGAATTATTATTTTATTATATGGCAACTATTAAATATATATGAAGAGAGAGATAATAAAGACGTCATCGTGGCGCAATGGTACAGAACTCGACTGTGATCTGTGAATTTTATTTTTTTTTTTCATTACTTTCTTAGACAATGCGCTGCGTTAACTTCCGCCAACCTACAAAAATATCTTGAAAAAGCATAATGCTGATTTATGAAATATTTTATGACCATATTAAATCGCTTTTTTTCTGTAATTTTATTATCTTAGGGTTTTTAATCTGTAATTTTTTTATAGCTTCTCGGTTCATTTTGAATTTGCGAGAATTTCCTGTTAATACATCTTACACTTCCGGTCAAATTTGAAACCCTCAGTTCAATGTACATTTTTTTTATTTCCTCCAAGTGGGAATCGAACCACCAACCATCGCGATAGACATACACTGTCGCACTGCACCCCGTCGGCCTCAGAGCTTAACTATATAGATGTCAAATGGAAGTAATTAGTACATACTAAGTGCCGAGGTTACAGCTTCAATAGGTTATATCTAAACGATTATCGTGAATTCTTTCTAGCCTATAGCCTTTCTCGAGAAATGAGGCCCAGCCCGCTCGTCGGCCGCAAGCCGAGGTTCGAGTCCCGCAGGGGACACAAAAAATGTCAATTCCAATAGTTTCTAAATTTAAGCTCCTCTTCTATAATTAAAATATTACAATATATAATCATAATATAGAGTTTTATTATTTAGTTTGTATAATAATATGTTATTTTTGAATATTTCCAGTATAATAATGCGCGCCGCCATTTTTTTATCTCTCCTCGTCCTCGTGTGCCTCATCCAACAGAACGAAGCAAATTACAAGAAGCTGCCTTTCAATGGATCTATTTTTGGCAAAAGAAATAATATTGGTGTGTATATCTAATATATTAACATTTTATTTATTACTACTAATACACTACCAATTTGTAAAAAAAACAAAATATAAAATAACTAGTGTTTACCTACAGCTCTGCTCTCTGATAGAGCAGAATTAATTAGGCAACTAAAGTAGTTCCTGAGATTATCGATTATACAGCGATTATTTAACCAATCCTATTATTTTACAGATAAAAAAATGATATCGATATATTATAGTAATGTAAAAATGTCATATTTACCTGAATATTAAAATTTTCTTTCAGAATACGACTCAACAGGAAAAGCATTGTCCGCTCTATGCGAGATTGCATCAGAGACCTGCCAGGCGTGGTACCAGACGTTAGAAAAAAAGTAAATAAAAAAAAATATACATAAAACTTCTGTATGTTACGCGCTTTGCCATCGTATTTGAAAATGCTGAAATTGGACAATAAATTGTTATTTTAAATCCATCTAATATTCAAATATCTAAACCATGTATGAATAATTATGTAATAAAAGTGATATTGAAGTAAATTTGTGTTTCTTTTAACCTATTTTTCGAGCGTTTGGCTTTTCTTTGGCAGAGGTTCTATTTAATATGAGGTGTAATTAGAAATTTTAAAAAAATTAAATATATTCTTAAATTTAGTTTAGCATGTTTTCCATTTTTTAATAATTTACGCTTAATAATTTTAATAACAATAATTTTATACATGTACGAAAAAAGCTTAGAAAAAAAAAACAAAAATTAAAAAATAATATTTTAGTATTCAAAGAAGACAAAAACTTTAGTTGAAACACTCTGTTCTCCGTTCAACATACAGCTATTTCTAATAAAAAATCAAGCTTTAGTACCTTTTAGTACAAACTATTCCATTACAACCTCAAACTAATAATCTAGCTTAATTGAACGAGATTAATCCATTTAGAAGTTCAACATAAGATTAATGTTTGTACATTGAACAAGATCTGAAAGGATTTACCCTATATGAGAATATTCTCCACAAAATACATGTAATAGCGTCTTAATAGATAAGTAAAGGTATAATAACTCTACATACAAATGTCTAAAGACCGGAAAATGGACGCATAGTGTAAGTTTAACGGTTGGGAGTTCGATTCCTCTAGGAAGAATAATGTTATTTAAAAATATACATATAAGAATGTCTTCAGCCACTTGATTTTTACACATTTTAAAGTGTATATTTCAGTTTTTACACTTTACAGGAGTCCATATAGAAGAGTAGATTAAAAGACTCTACCGGTTACTCCAGTAAGAGATTTTCATTTAAAATAATTTTTGTTTTCACGCTACGGAGTGTCTCAACACCATATTCTCTCTGCCTTCCCTGCTACGCGGACATAAACCGTGAATCTTATGGTTTATGTTACTTTAAAATTTTAAAGTACTTTATATGCGTAAATCGGAATCACTTTAATTTAATATATCAACAAGTCCGTTTTATACAACACTAAAGTAAAAATGACCTTGCTCACGATTGGTTAATTTATTCGTCTGTTCAAAATCAACCAATCAATGGGCGCAGAAGCTAATCACAACATAAGGACGTCAGCGGTAAGCCACGTTTTGCAAACGAAAACAAATCATATCTAATGGCTGCTTTATTTAACTAATTTGCGTTTGTCCCTTAAAAAAAAATATAATTTCCTATTACGGAATAAAATTTCATACAAAAATTTTGCTGTGTTACATATGTACACGATAATTTAGTGATTTGTGATTTTAAGTTTCGTAGAAGAAAAAATTTCCGTCGATCCGGTGTCTACTGAAAGGTAATATATTAATTTTCAAATACCTTTTATATTTCTAAGCATATTATAAATCAGAACTATTAATTAGCTACGGTCATGTAACGCGAGCAGCGCTCATCTTTTAGTATTAATTATTTTTTTTCTTTTCTTATTAGAACATTATTATCATGATAAATGTCAACAACGTAATATTTTATCATTATGCCTCTATAAATTCAACGATTCTTATCTTGTGTTGTCTAGAACTTGAATAAATTTATATTATTATTATTATTTTATTACTTTATTAAATTACATATTTCGTTACAAGTTCAACTAGTCAATTTAATCTTATTCGTCTAACCTAACAATTGACTTAGTAGAACTGAAGGAAATAAAACATACACAAAAATATAAATTTATGTAATGTGATTAAAAAAGTGCTTACAATATTAATACAAATAAAAAGTGAAAACCTCAGTGTTTTATGAAAAAGTGCCTCTGTTCTCTATTTTCAGCAAGACTTAAGGAGTTTAAAGGGAGAAGATGTTCAAAATGGATGAAGAAATAGAACCACCAGTTAAAAAGTGTAAAAGTGATATAAATATTGTTTCAGAAACTATTGATTCATATATAAATAAAATAAAAGTGGCTCAAAAGTGTTTAAAGGCAGTATTAGGGAGTGAATTTGATTTGCCACTGCCTTTAGTTAAAGTATATGTTGGTGAAATTGTCAATGTCAAAGATATTTCCCGAACAATACATATTTTAAATGACAAAATACCTTTAAAAGGGCTTCAGCATTTGAAAAGAGTGCGGAAAAAAGAAATAATTATATGTCCAAGTAATTATTTAGATGATACAACTTCAATACAAGATTATATAAATGTACGTATGTCGGAATTAAACAGTGTATTTGATAAATTCAAGCAAATCGAAATACCAGAGTTACCGCCTAAAGTAAAACGGCAATATAAAGAAGTGAATAGCATATGGCCGTGTAATTTCCATCCAAATATGTACTTTGAAAAGTTAGTTGATAATAAAATGTTCAATTCTGAAGAATTGACACACCATAGATTATATATGGAAGTTGTATTTGAAATTATAAAATGGTATGCTATTAATAAATCCTTTACTTTTGCTACAGATAATATATTTGAAAATATAAATGCAAGTGTAATCGTTGATCCTGTAACAAATACAATTATTGCCGCAGCATTTGACAATAGATTGGACCATCCTATGCAACATTCAGCTATGATGAGTATAGACAATGTGGCAAAAACTCAAAATGGTGGAGCTTGGATAGATAAAACAAGTGACAGTCCAGAATATCCAGGAATTTCAGAAGAATTATTGCTATACCTAAAGGAAAAGTTTACATCCGTAAAGTTTTATCAAAAACATGAGAAATGGCAATCGGCAAGCGATGATAGAAAAGAAGGCCCATATTTGTGTACAGGATATTATATATATATGTTAAGAGAGCCGTGCGTTATGTGTGCCATGGGTTTAGTACATTCCCGTGTGAAAAGAGTGTTCTTTAGTTTGGACAATGATAAATACGGTGGGTTGAAATCCAAAGTGAAATTGCAAACTGTTACTTCTTTGAATCATCATTTTGAAGTTTTTACTGATTTTTTATAGTATCTGTGTTTGTAAAAACATGCTGTATAGTGTGAAGCTTCAATTCCCATATCAAAATGTATTACAATAATACACAGCTCTTGCCTATTTCTAAAAAGGAGTAAAAATTTGATCAAAAATGCTAAGTAAATACTAAATACTTCGTCAATTACGGTTATTAAGCGGAAATCGAACCTGTAACCTGTGACTTTGGAATGTGACTCATTGTCCTATATATATTTTTTTTTGTATATATGTATATATTTAAATATATATATATATATATATATATATATATTTTTTTTTGTATATATGTATATATTTAAATTGTGTTTGTATTATATATTTGTAGTATATCAATTATGGATGAAAAATAAAAAAAGTACATTTTTTATGAAGTTATTTTATTAAAGATTTGACCCAATTTTAAATAAAGTAAAACTATATAAATATTAATAATTCTATGTTATATATACTACATTTTCCATAATATATAAAATTAACCTGTCATCGTGCCAAGGGATAAAATTCAAATTCAAATAATTTAATTCAAAGTAAGACTACATGATTCATTTTTTGAACGTCAAAAACATTACCACCGGATCACTAAAGTTAATGCCTCAGACCTGAGAAGAACCGGCGCAAGAAACTCAGCGGGACTTTTTTTTTTATATAGTATTATTATACAATTATTCATTGTTGACAATGATACGCTTGAGATAGACTGGAGACTGGAGCGAGCGTTTCATTCCCAAGGTGTGTTATAATTTACAAAGTCATTAATTAGGTAATAACCTTTAACACACAAACGTCCTTTCACAATATTTTTAAATTGTGATGTAGAACATTATCGTACATTCTCGGAAAAGGAAAGATAATCTAGTGTTAAGACACTCCGTTCATCATTTTACCGTAACTTGAGACACTGCATTGGGTGGCAGAACTCTACGCCGCGGTATACTTTGCTAGGGTGGAGAAAAGAATAATTCACTACCTCGAGTGGTAATCGAACCTTAAACCGCCGTGAAAGTATCCCTTTAAATGTGTCGCGATAGCTTATTAGATACCTATATCCTTTTTATATAAGTTTTTTGTCACATTTAATACAAAATGCCAGACTAGAATTCAGAATTATTAATTCAATACAAAATGCCAGAATATATTATTAATAAATTATTATTATTAATAAATTATTAATTCAATACAAAATGCCAGAATAGAATATTCTAGATATAAGAGCAAGAGATAGAGCCAGTTTTGCTTAAATTATATGAAAGTAATAGAATATATTAATGTATTATGTTATATGTTGTATATGCAATATGTACTGCATGTATCTACATAAATATATTATATATCTATATATAAATAAAATTGAAATGTTTGTTTGTGATATCAAAATAACTGCGTTTTTTCAGTATCATTGGAAAATAGAGGAAGTTATAGAGCCTAATATAGGCTACCCTTGAGTTCGTCATAAACGTTTCCCGCAAGCGAGTACCTTCCGCCTAGATAAAATATTTTACATATACAAAATGATATTTTACATACAGAAAGTGATTTGAAAGGCAATAGTAGTAGTAATATATATATCAAGCATATTAGGTGTAAATCCGAGAACATATAGCGACCAACACGCGGCTATATAATTCATACGATTCACAACGCTGCTAGAGTGAATGACGCTGAGTGAATGAAGCTGATTAGTTGTTAAGTTACGAATACTATGAAAAATGGATATGGTATTTAGGTATTTTGATTTTTTTTCTCTTATTTTATCATGGATCTATATATAAAGACTGAGACAGGTTCTGTGGTTACATGAATTGGAGCCTTTAGAGCACCACTTGTCCGTCAAAATTATGTCCTTTTTCTCAAGATTACCTTTATATATACTTACCTTTTTGCTCTATTTATGCCTCATATTTGACGCCTGAGGCGTAATCAAAATAAGTAGGGTATTTATTTCCTGTTGAAATTTGGCAATATGTGGGAACTTACCTACAAATAAATGAAAATATCGAAAAATATTGATGTATCACAGAAAAAAACCATTAACAACTCCTCTATATAGTTCGTACCGTCCGCAAACACAAGCGACGCCAAGTTAATTGTGTGTTTGGCTTGGTTTGCAAACGCTGGCAAGAGCTGGCCAAGTCTCTTTGGTTATGTATTATTCATTATATGAGGGAAGCTTGCGGCAAGAACTTGAGATTATTAGGGTATTTTCACATTGATTGGTGCATGGAGCTTGTCAAGCGTATTAACGCAAAATACTAGGTAGCGAAATAATATAGTTCTTTTCGCTTTACTCTACATTTTACCCGGAAATTTGTGTACTGTCTAATAACTCCTATATGCGATAGGATGCATTTTAAATTTTTCTTTTCCTTTACACGCACTTAAAGGAAATGGAAACAAAGAAAGAAAGTAGTGATTATTTTTAATTTTTGTTTTTTTTTTAACTGGAAACTGAATGGAAGTGTTTATGTATAAAGCCGAATCCATAGAATTAACTTAATTATACGTTTATAATTTATAGTTAATAAAGTGTAGCTGTAAATAATTGCAAGAATATTTGTTCTATCGATAGATTTAGTTTGACGCGTCATGAGTCAGTGTTGTGTTAATGAAAAATGGCGAAAAGAAAAGGAAATATTTGTGTCAGTGAAGTTAGACTGATATATAAACAGTATTTAAATGTAAACTTTTTTCTTGATTAATTTGGAAAAAGATTTTTTTAGTTGACTCTGTGGTAAAACGCTGTTCGATTTTCAAAACCCACTGTCGCTAATTATCCAATCGGAAAAGAGATTATTTTTAGCTTAACATTGATTGGTTGCACAATTATTTTCTTCTAGAATTTCATCAATTTTTCGAAAAATGGGGGGGGGGGGGGATCACAGAGTGTTTAAACACTAAGTACCCTCCACCCTGTTACATGCGGGTTGCAGCGTGAAATTGAAAAAAAAAATTTAACTAAATATATCATGTCCATATCTATAGATAGCCATTAGCTATTCTTCGTCTTACGTAACAAATGATCTCATAACGTTTATGTAGTACAATTGTACCTATTTTATTAACTAGCAGTAATATCCTGGCTTTGTTTTCTTTGTTATAAAGTCTTTTTTAATTTTAATTGTTATAATTTTTGAAGCTATTTTAAACAGTTTTTATCTCCGGCTTCGCCTCTGTTTAATGGAAAATGAAATTTGTATATCTCATATATGTATGTATGTTTGTACGATTGACGTAATGTAATATAATTTCAATACGAGCCGATAGTTCCTGAGATCGATCAAATATTTCTATTAAGGTTTATTTAAATTTATATTGAAGAGATTTTTGAATTTTATTTTTTATTTCATTTGTTGGTATATTTTCATTTATCTTACTTAAAGAAACCATATAAAAATTTGAACGCAGCGGGATTTGAACCCTGTTGTTGATCCGTATTAATATAAGACGTGCTCTGCAACTTAAGAAAGTAAGCAAGATTAAAAAAATATATCGCAGCACTTGTCTTAGCACTCTTCACAGATTAAAAATCAATGACAAATATAGAAACAAATGTATATAGTTGATATTTTAATGAGCCAAATTGATCCAAAAACGTTTTGAACTGCTTCATCGGTCATTGTATGCACCAATTGTGTCCCCTCATTGATCACATGCTATCCAGACGGTGCTCGGATTTGACGGCTCTTTGCCTTGTTAGTTGCAGTTTTTAGAAAAAAAATAACATTTTGACGTTTATTTCAAAATGGACGCCGTTTTGTATATTCGCGCGTTCGATGCTTTCTGGTGAGTGGAGCTTTGATAATTTATGCTGTTTTTTTTTCCAAATTTACTAAAAATTTGTCAAATTGTTATGAAATTATTGTATTAAAATTAAAAATATAAATTTTTAATTTTTATATTTTTTATAAAATGCCAAATATAACGATTCAAATTTCTTCTTAAATTAAAACTAATTTCTGTGCAATTAACTTTCTTTTAAGATTTAATTTTGCTTATGATTTGTTGTGCTTAAACTTGAAGTGCTGCCTTTACCATGTGAAATAAAAAAAAATAATCTATCTGAATAATTAAAAAAAAAATGGAAAATTAAGATTTTTGCTTGGTTTTTCATAAAAAGAAAACAATATATTCATCAACTCTACCTTCCAGAATACAGCTGCACCATACTTGCACTCACCGGTTCAAACCCGCCACAATAAATACCACTTTAGCCTGTCATACACGAGTAGAACTTCCAGGCACGAATATACCCTCTATTAGTATAGAAATACGTTATATTTTAGCTTCTAGAGCAGTTAAATTAGTTTGTTTATCGGTAATTGTAAAATAAGTGTGTTCCCATCACGTGGTCTAAGATTTTCGCACAAGATAGTCTAAACGTAGGTAACTTGAGTCCTGACGATGTCTCTAGCATATTTGTATGGAAAATTGTAACATGTAGGTTTTTCTGATGCGCCATAAAACCCAGTACATACAAAAGTGCCAAAGTCATGTAAGATCCAATGCATTTCTCAACTGTTATTCTAGCCTCAGCTTAATTTTGCGTTTTGCAACAATTCATTTGTAATTGATGAATGTAAACTTATTTTGTATTATATGTAAATATGCCTAATTCGTATTAAATTACAAGTGCTCATGTCTAAATATTAACAGCATCCTCATCTCCACATCATTCCAGACGCGGGTCTAAAATTGAATCCTGCCCAGAACGGGACAGAACTAGTGCGGCCCAGCGGCAAGACAAAGACGGATATATAGCTCATCAGTCTACCCTAAGTCCGTAAATGGAAAGAATTGGTCCAGCTATTTCGGAGGTTATGAAGATTTCGCCCGGACACTTGCAGCTCAGCGATTGACTATTTGCTCCGGTTCTATAATATTAATGGTAAGTGACGTTAGATAAATATATATATAAATAAATAGATATTTTAGTGCCAGCAACTGTATATGTGACTAGCTTTTACACGCGGCTTCGCTCTCGTAGACAAATGAAAATAACGAAATGCCCTATATGACATTCTTAAGTGTCCTAGACTAGGCTAAGTTAGACCGCTAGTACTGTACTAGATGTAATATATAGCCTATAACCTCTCACACGTAACTTGTTTCGTTAAATTGGCATCGCTATTCAAAATGAGTTCTCCAATTTGAGTCGGTACTTGCTGAGATCATTATTTTTTGGTTTTATCTTTTTGTGCCTCGCTCTTTATCCGATATAGGATTTTGTAGGTCTCGAGTAAATGTGGTTTGTGTGTGTGTAAAATAAAACAAATACCTAAAAGCGAGGTACAATCTCAACACTAATAAAATTTTTTAGATTATGGGTTTGCCAATTTGATTAAATACTTTAAATTGACTAATTGAATTCGGATGTGATTAACCGATATTTTACATAATGATATTTCACTGTGACGTATGTGGGTGCAGATAAAAAATACCTTGTCCGATATAATGTGATTTAGCTGTAGCCCGTAAATTTCGGAACTTTGTGAGGATTATAAAACGCAAGATCCCGTTTTTTCCCGTTCCCGTTGGAACTTCGGGAAATATTTCCTTAGTGCTCCTCAGCATTCCCTAAGGATTGTACGTGCGAAATTTCAGGTTTTTACGTTGTGTAATTTTAAATTTCCGGCTGAGCTTTGTCGGCCACTGGTAGCATTGTATTGAAATATCTTCAAGCCTCCACAACTATGAAAGATGATGTTGGAGAAAATTTATCTAGATAAATTCTCTCCAACAAAATGAAACTTATCAAAGTCACATAAGCTTCAGATCATGTTTGCTAAAAAATTAAGTTGGATGATATTTTTTTTTTATCAGCCTTTCAAATTTTTGGAGGATCTGGTGACGAGCGAGACATAGCTAAGCGCGGCGTTGAGTTACACCACTCAACACGAGACGAACACCAAATTAAAAAAAAAAAAAAACTTCAAACTAAAACAAAAGACAATCGGCTCTCCCATGTATACCATACAAACATCCATATAATTGACCCCCATGCCCTGTATAACAAGTCACGCCACACCATAATTATTGCGAATAGCTTAAAATTTTCCGCAAGCACGATCGACGTGACGCGTTATGATTGAATTTTTTTAATTCCCAAAGTAATTCGCTGTACCGAGCGATCGCCGGCTAAGTTTAATTGCGCTCAATAAATATCAATTAAAAGTAACGACGGTTACGCGCGCCTCATTACGTCCGATTGGTTTTCATTGTGGTCGGGGCCATCTTTGAATTGTTATATTGGGATGGGTGGAATCAGATTCTTTTTTTTTTTTAAATTTTAATTTAAGAGCGTTATGATAATGTTTGTGATCCTTTGGGGTATTTTTTTTCTCTATAAATCATTTTATATGCAATATATTATGTTGGCGGTCGGTACCTGTTCGCGCGCGTTTTTGGTTTTTCCCGCCTAAGTCTCGACCAAGGGAATTCCGGGATGAAAACTAACCTCAATGCTGCTCCACAGCCTCCCCTATCAACTTGTTTCGTAAAAATCGGTTCAGGTGCCAGGGATTAGCCTACTTCTGTTTGAAACATACTAATTTATTTTTTTTATTTTATATTTTAGTAACGTGTAATGTAAAAATGAAATCACAAACAGACACTCCATAATTAATTTATATGTATAGATGTATTTACGTAATTTGTTTTTATTATTTTACCGAATATGCTAATATATAAAGAATATCTTGAGTTATAAGAAAGTCGTAAGTGTAAGAAGTTCCTATTGGAATGTACAATTTATTTGCTTATCTGTTGATTTAAGTAATGTATTAGATGGTCTTGAATTCGATCCCCACTGGCGGGTGAGTCTGTTATGACAAGCCAATGTCGGAAACTCAAGAACGTAGTGTCTGAACACTAGATTCTCCTTAGAACTAGAAAAGAATCTAGTGTTATAAGGCGGTTATTTATAACCATGACATAAAAAGCTAATGTAGTAATAAGATAATAGTTTGTTATGATCAGTATATTTTAAATCAATAGTTATATTATTAATATTGATAAGAAAACAAAATACTTGTGAAGAAAAAAGTCATAATATTTCAATAAATAAATATAGCGAGAGACCAATTTACTAATTCAAGTGCATACTAAATGTGGTGAATATTAATATCATCAGCTAGCACATCAATTATTATCATCTCCAAGGCCTCGTCTCCTCGTCACCAATTGCAAATGGCGAGTTTCTCAAAGTCCCCCCCACCACAAGAGAGCCTTGTATCCTACGTAGCTGTCTTGACCCGGCAATTGCGTGACCCTGCCAGCCAAATGGTCCACTTCTGGACATCCCAGCGCGCCATTGGCCGGTGAATTAACAACAATTCCCTACTTATTCATTTGACCGTCTTGCTACCAATTTAGCAATAGAGTCCCGAGGACTTCGCACATCTCCTGAATATCTCAGAAAAATGGTCGATTGACATGTATCTGAGAGACGGCGGTCGTATAATGGCGATTCTAAAGTGGATTTTCGCCAAAATGGCTACCGTTTACTAATATTGCGGTGCTGGACTTGTTGTGTGTGATTTTTTTTTTTTACTATTGTGGACAAGGACAGTGTTCAAGGTGAGGGCTGATTAGGTCTTTGTGTATTGATCGATTTCCGGGCGTTTTGTGTAGGCTTGGACTATTTGATGCAGGTGGTGCAAATGGTTTCTTTTTTTTTTCATTTTCTATATTGACAGTGTTATGAGTATTTTATATACATTTTAAATGTATTTTTTTTTGGAAATTATGAATATTTCAAAATATATTTATAATACTTACATTTTTTATATAATCTCCCAACTCTTATAATTTATTTATTTTAAACTTTGACGTGAAGGGTAATGATTTAAATAGTATTTATTCATATGGACCTTCGTTGATTCAACAATAGTTAAACTGTGTCACCGTCATATATGTAAAGTGACCTAGTTTTTTTTAAGAAGATACGTTGTGACCATAGATTAAATTTAAATATAAATAAATATGAATGTGTTATAACAATTTTAAATTTTGACTGCTTAGTTTTTTTTTAATAATTCTATATTTGATATTAAGGATCGTATTATTTTTTTGCTTGTTCCGAACACTAGTTGTACTTGAATGTCGATGGAACATATATTTTAATATTTAAAAATATAATAAAATAAAATATTATTTAGTGCACACAAAATAAACACGTAAAATATATACAAAGACGGTTTTATTGCTTCAAGCAACTTTTGCTGAATAAAGGACTAGTTGTAGAACATTTCGGTGGAAATTAATTTTAAAAGCCATTAAAGTTTTTGCTTTGAATCCCACTCGGGGAGGATCGCTCAGGTATCAAGACAAAGCGCGGTGTTCTGTTCTGCCAGTCTCTGCCACACACCATGTATCGACAGGTGGAAAGCGGGGAACGGAGTGTCTTAACACTAGGTTCCCTCAGCGTATAGCGGACTATATGTAGGGCACAGCGTGAAACTACATTAAAAAAATAAAATAATATTGTATATACTTACATAATTATATGATCGCTTTTTGTCCGTCTGTCAAGACTACTTTTCTCAAGTCCTAGAGTTGATGATATTTAGTAAGAAATAGGTACTTGA
Organism: Dione juno; assembly: GCA_037127375.1. NCBI lineage: Eukaryota > Metazoa > Arthropoda > Insecta > Lepidoptera > Nymphalidae > Dione > Dione juno. The sequence goes on from JAXRJS010000093.1 coordinate 1,478,899, forward strand.
TACGTTGCAATTATGGAAGCTTGTAAAGGAAAACATCAAAAAATGGAGAATCTTTACGTAGATCGTAGGAAAACCCATAACAAACTTATAATTTCTTGTTGGTTTCATGCAAAATGAGTGTATTTTTCCGCAAATATAAGTTTGTCAACTTATACGTTGAATTTCCTGTTGATCTCCAGTTCACTCGTACTTGACAGAATTATAATATTAAAGCAATTTCTTTGTTTTGTTAACCATTGAAGGATTTGAGTTTCAGCTATTTAGCCGCTTTACATTTTTCTTGAGGCTTCATGGCGCTGTGTAAGAACATATGACGTAAAACTAGACATTAGTCGATCTATGGAATTATTGATTTTTATTTATATGTAGGCTTTTGTAAGACAGAAATAAAACAATAAAAAATATACACTATATATATATATATATATATATATATATATATATATATATATATATATATATATATATATATATATATATATATATATATATATATAAACTTACCATTTTCATTTTCTTATTATTCTATGACTTTAGCTCTTGTAACGAGGTGGGTAATAAGAACTCTTGCTATGATCATCTTATTTTAGAGTGGTGCCTGCTAACGTACACGGAAACGTTCGTAACGTTCACCTGTTCCTTGGAAAAGAAAGGAAATGCTTTATATATGAAGTGTTAAATAATTATTATATAGGTAGGTAGACGTTGTAAGCTGGACAAATTATATATGTTACTGTGTTACATACAAATAAATATAGTTTAACATATACAGTCTAATTAAAATGTGCAATTAAATGTATTTTTTAAAAGCTCCCATTCTGTTTAAGTAACGAATGCTATGTGTTTCTAGGAGCCGTAATACCGCCGCCTCATCTGCACGAGGCGCTCGAGAAATATCGACGGGAACGGTCACAAAGAGGCCACATGGAGGCCATTCTCAACTGCCAGCGAACGTTTTTGATCGGCAACCGTTTCACGAAGAAAACTTTCCCGGGACTAATCCCCCACATACAGTATCACATCTGCCGGAGTAGCGCAAACATGCTTTTGAAAATTGAGAACCAATTACTTCAACGGCACCGTCAGAGAGAAACGACTGGGATTAAGAAACTGTATAATTCCTTTTTTGTTCTGTTCTAACCAACTCGCTGGTCCTCTTCATCATCAGATCATTAATCCATAGTGACTTTAGTGTTGTGTGGGGCATGGCCCCTGTGTAATGGAATTCTTCGAAGACGACAAAGACTATATTATGCATGAGGGTAGAAAGGAACTGGCTTGGGAGTCGTCGGTCAGGTTGACTTTAGTGGGCAGCAACGAGGACTTGGGCATGTTCCTGGAGGAGAGGGACGGGAGGAAGAGGAAGTGGCAGGGCGAGGGGAAGATGCTCAGGCGTGAAGATGAAGAGAAGGAACAGCGGAAGGTGCCCCCTAAGAAGATTATGGGTGAGTGCTTTTTGAGTTTCACTTGGATTGACTTTCATGTATTTTTTATTGATAATTTATATGAAATTTGTTTCAATACAAAACAAAAGAAAAAGTAAAGCAAATTTTTATATTGTCTACTAAGAAAAAAAATGTACCAGAAATTATTAATAGCATTGGCACCATTTAATAAAAAGACTCTAGAAGCGATATGACATTATAGGATGTTTAATTACTCATCCTAATTAATAAGTACTAGACGTTTGCTCAACGGCAATTTGTAGATTATATGACGTCATAACGTTGACGCCGTCGCGGTTCAGCGGAAGTGACTACACTCGACGAGTGTGGGATTGATTCTCACTCAATATCTTTCCATGTCCTCACTCAAACGCACAAGATCTCCAAAATTGCGAGGAACGTGCGGAACGGCGTGTTTTAACACTAGGTTCCTTCTGTCTATCCTGCTATACGCGGGAAAAAGCGTGAAGCAATTTTTTTTGTAGGTTTCTCACGGGGTTTTCTACATTATATATTTATCTATTATATGTATTTCCCCTTTCCAAAATATACTATCGCTTGTTAATCTGTATGACGTAAACATATACATACCTACAAGTTATCGTAATTATTATTTAGTAGCTCTTACCTGTGACTTCGCTCGCATGGTCGAATGCAAATAACTAAGAGACAGTGGGCTACATCGAATCGATTAACGTGTTGTGGTATAGCTTATAGCCTTATAATCCTATTAATTCTTATAGTCTATGAAGGCTATCCAACACTAGCTTTTTTTTTATTATAACCGATCGTTCTTGAGTTTAGCGCGTACAAACATACGACCTATTCAGATTTGTAATATTTATTGATAAGGTGTTTTTTAAGGACCGAGGTATTTATATAGTTGAATTGGTAAATCTTAAATACAAGGTTAGCAATGAAAATATTTTTACAAATAATTTTTTTTCACTAATTTTGATGTTAGTGTTAAGTTTTAGAAGAGGCTCTTCTTTGCTAGCTGACAACGAAAAAATGGATTAATAGCAAATTCGTTAATTATATTATAATTTAAACGATATCTATTAAGAATTGAATCTAGAGAGAAACTGTTTTGAAGATTTTATATATGTATATACAATTTTTCTGTTCGTATGCTTGTCAATCTGTTCCTCCTAAACGGCTGGATAGATGTGATGAAAATTTTTGGTGTATATTTCACCAGGAACATTTCTAAACTGTCAAGTAAAGTTTTAAAATATAATCGGTATTGGCTGGTGGTATACAGTTATGATAGAGTATTACATAATTTTATATGGTAAAGCGGCGCAAGCGGCTCGTCTCTAATGGCGATAGTTGTGGAGACTCACGTGTTGAGTTCCGCCAATCGGGATGGAATGTCGTAAAAATTGGTTGAAAAGTTGGAAGCGAAGTGTCTTTACACTAGGTTCTCTCTGCCTGCCCTACTATATATGGGATACAGTATAAAGCTGTTTTATATATATAACTAAACTATTCTCTATGCTTTTACGTCTGTACTAATAGGTATATGCAGATATAAACGTACTTAATATTAAATTTGATTGACAATTTTCTATTTAAAAAATATACCTACATATAAATATAGCGTGTTAAGTGACAAAATCGGATTGCCGGTTTTGCCGGTAAGGCCGGTACCGGACTGTGGTATTAGATATGATTCACATAAACTACTTCGGGTACTTTGAATGTGTCAAGCATAATTTAATTTTTTCTATTGGGCCATGCAGTCGACGCCACATGTACAAGCTAGCAGTGGCGAAGAGTGTTTTTTTTATAAAGGTAAGCCGGCGTGAAAAAAAGGAATTAAAAAAATATATTCAATCACAATAATATCCTTATATTATATTGCAGCAAATATTTTATGCTTTGTATTGCATGAAAGAAAATTGATCTATAGTGAAATTATTGTTAGTTTGTGATTTATTAACCGGGACCCGTGCTATATGGACCCTTAGCCACTGCAAGGGTCCATAAATATATTAAGAAGACAAAACCCCGTTATAGCGCTACAAATAATGTCGACTAAAAAGGTTTCAATTAAATAATTGTTTTTAAAATATACAAATCGAGATATTAAAGATGTAATGTGTTTTAGTTTCAATACAAATTGTTATCACAATATTAAAGCTGATTCAGATATGGCATTAAATAAACGTGACAATCGATTTGTCAAAGATGGAACTACGTGTATAGTGCAGACCGGCTTTTTGTTTATTTTGTGTCAATAAATAAATGTTTATTCTATACATGTGTATGTATGTATGTGTGTATGTGTGTATGTTTTTGTGTATGTATGTATGTATGTTATGATATTATTTACTTTATTTTATGTGACTTCACGTTATAAATTACGCAGAAATTACTCACTTGCTTTTCTTTTTATATAATTTTTTGTTATATATATATATAGATCTATATATATATATATATATATATATATATATATATATAATATATATAGAATATATATATATTTGGCAATGGTATATAGTCTTAAATATTTAAAGATAACACATACAAATTTAAACGCTGCGGGATTTGAACTCACGCCACATGGAAATCGTCTAAACCGGCACGGGTTCAAATCCCAATACGATAAAGTTTTATATCTTTTTTTTAAGTAATTTTCTTTTTTTAGTGTGGATTAAAACCTAATAAAAAAAATATTGGGTTCGGGTGGCAGTTCACCTGAGTAGAGCCGGTAACATACTCTACAGTTGTTTTTGGCTACTGCTATGATTAAACTACTGCATTTTCTAAGTACTTACGCATAATAAAAAGGGTATTTAATTTATGTTATTTTTTTCTTTTTTTTTATGCCTTAATGACGTTGAAGCTATCAGCATACTGTGCTTGTATCTAACCCCACTTTACAAGAAAATCTAATAATAAATCGATCAAATTTAAAATGCAAAAGAAAAAAAAGTACAATGGAAGTGGCTGAATGGAAATTGATAAATTTGATTTATATTCATTTTGATAAGGTTTTTTTGTTATTAAGGAAATATCGATTATTTATATCGAATATAGATTCGTAAAATTTGAGATAGTAAAAAATATGGAAACCCGTTAATTACGTATACACTCTTATCTCATCAGATAATGACAATGAACAAACATAGCTGATGATTGATACTTTGTTCTATTTTCATATTATGACGTGACGTCGCGAGCTCTCAGAGACATAAGGTTTTCGGCATTGACCGAACTCAATATAAGTTTTGTTTATTCAATTCTATATTGATATACGCTGATAAAAGTGACAAATAATAAAGTGTTGTAAAATCAGTACACAACGAGGCGCTTGAGAAACGAGACGTTTACTTGCAAATCGCGTTTATTTTTTTTTTTTACAAATTTGAAATTTATTTTGTGTGTGTGTGTGTTTTTTTTAATTATATATATTTAGTTAGTCAGTGAATTTTAGTATGTATGTATGTGATACCAATTGCATTGTGTTGAAATAGTGATAAAAAGATCTCGTATATAATTTAAATTATTGTGTGCTAATTTTTTTTAAATCGAAATTAAATCGATCCGTAAGCCCATTTTGATTGGAATTTAGCTATATATATGTTATAAGGTAGAAAATGATAAGATTTTTTATCTATATATACTATTCTATATGTAGAGTATACAACTAGTCTATTCTATATGTAGGACCGAGTTACGAATCAACTATTTTTGTTAGTTTGTTTAAATAATTTGTTAAACACTGTTTTTCTTTTGGATTCGAACCCATAAACTCCTCGCGCATTAGTAGGAGAAGCATCGCGAAGTGGAGTTAGGGGGGGGGAGGGGTAGGTTCTTTTAATAACAATGTTGCGCGAAAATTTCAAGAGTAAATAAACAGTTATGTATATAAGAAAATGCAATTTACTTCAAAACATTGCCAAGCATGTGTGAAGTGGGCACAAGATTATTCTGAGGTGGGGTGGGCACGTGTCCTCCCATTCTTACGTCCACGTCCAAACCCAGTACTAGCGGTAGCGGTGGTGTTTGTTTCGTCACACATTGACGTTTATAGACAAGGAAAAGTTCATAGAGAATGTTATTCTGACATATAGTTTATCGCATCACTAAGATAATGTATAACACTTGCCCGTTTATTTTATTATATTATTTAATTGTGTACGATAAGAGGTTGAGATGACAATAATTGTGAGCTGTCGCGTTTAGTTCAACGTGCTGCATTGAGTTGCTTGTCCTTGTCGCTCTCTCTCTCTCTTTCTTCTCTTATATATCTATTTCAGATTTTCTAAATAAATTTCATCCCCTTTTTTACGCTTTAGGGTGGGCACCATGACTCTGGGGTGGGCACGGACCCACTCAGTAACAGAATTGTTTTATATATTATATGTATTCATAAATAATACACTTCAAAGACTTTATACTACTTTTTTTATTATGCAAGATATAAATATAATAAAGATATGGCTAGAAATTCATAGTGATCAGTCGCTACGCTTTCGTTGCAAAATATATAATAAAAAATAATATAAAATTATTATTATTACTATATTATAAAGTAATTAATAAATCCTACTAATATTATAAATTTGAAAGTTTGTCAGTATGGATATTTGTTTCGGTTTCGCGCAAAAACTACTGAACGTATTTAGACGAAACTTTGGAGTAATATAGCTTACACAAATTACTTTACTAATAAATAAATAATAGCGTAGTTCAAGCGGGCGAAGCTGCAGGCGCGTCGCTAGTTGTTTGTAAATTTTAAATTTAGACCGTTTAGATAATATTTATTAACAATAATCATACTTAAATTTGGTTTTGCCTTTTGTTACTAACTTACCTTATATTTGCCATATACTCGTACTCGTATGTATGTCGAAGTTTCGACACCCTTAGGGGACGCCCTTGCCGGCTACTTCTAAGGGATAGAGTACCCCCCTTTTTCCCCACCCGGTGTCGCTACAAGTCCCAGTAGAGCTAACAGCATTAACTTTACAACCGAAAAAAAATATCGCAGCTAAGAAGCGACTCCTTTTAATAAAAGCTGATTACTTACTGCCATCCTCTACGTATAACCTCGAAATTAGACGAAAGTGGGAGAACGTAGTGTCTTAACACCAAGTTAACCCCATCCTACCTCGCATAGTGACAGAGGAAAAAAAAACAACGCATGACCTACAAACAAAAGTGTGAAAGGAATCATTAACATATATAAAACTCATCCGTTACAGAATGTCAGTCAGTCAGTCAGTCAGTCAGTCAGTCAGTCAGTCAGTCAGGGGTAGGGCACAGCCGAAACTAATCAGCGTAAATGCTCCAGCAAAGACTCAAATTTCTCCGTAGGGATCTAAAAGAGCACTTTCGACGTTTTCGCGATAATCCTACGTCGATAAGTCGCGGGCCATAACTATCTACATACTAGTATGTAAGGTTTTATTCACACATATAAAATATTAACATATTAAAATGAAATCTGTAACATATGGGTGAATCATAATATATAAGGTAATAGCTTAGATATATTTATAATAATATATAAATGCATTCTAATTTTAAATTAAAAAAAATGGTAGCCCTTATAAGTCTGTCTCCTTATAACCTGTCTGTCTGTCTGTCTGGCTGTCTGTCTGTTTGTCTGTCTGTCTGTCTGTCTGTCTGTCTGTCTGTCTGTCTGTCTGTCTGTCTGTCTGTCTGTCTGTCTGTCTGTCTGTCTGTCTGTCTGTCTGTCTGTCTGTCTGTCTGTCTGTCTGTCTGTCTGTCTGTCTGTCTGTCTGTCTGTCTGTCTGTCTGTCTGTCTGTCTGTCTGTCTGTCTGTCTGTCTGTCTGTCTGTCTGTCTGTCTGTCTAGACCCCATTTTCTTAATCACGTGTGGATTTGTTTAGCGGAAATTAATATATCTCACTCTAATGTAATCAAAACCTATAAAGTACTTTACGTTGACCTAGAATCATGTGATTTTACGAGAAGTGACAATTCACAGTATTCTGTCATAATATATAAAGGAAAGTCCCGAAGAAAAGTTATTACATAATAACTTATATTTATATTTTAATGGTTTTTTCAAAGTGTTAATTCACACTTAGGTTAGAAAAAATATTTGAAGAAAACATATAAAAATTTGGACGCAGCGGGATTTGAACCCGCGCTTCATGGAAACTTCGTCCAAGAGGCGCAGGTTCAAATCCCGCTGCGTTCAATTTTTATATGTTTTCTTTATGTATTTTTTTATATTTATTATTCAATTTTATACAAAACACGTGGATACTGGACCTTCAATTGTAACTTTGTCAATTTCTATTAGAGATACTTACCGTTGACATACAATTATCAAATTTACCAGCTTCGGAACCCTCGCAGTACAAATTCGACTCGCACTTGACGATCGATATATTAGCTAAACAAATAGGGAAATTGAAGTTTCGAAATCTCCATTTATGTACACCATAGTTTATGACCTTTGATATTTAAACCGCTTTATCTAAAGCATCTCTATTAAATAATACAAACAAAGTTATCTAAAACTATTTTACGATAAAAGTAGGTAGGTACGTGTGTTCATTAATTTCACTTATCTTGTAAAGGAACGTGTAAAGATAACGCCTGTATGTGATTGAGAAAGTGTTACGCTTTTTTATTTGTATTGGAAAATTGAAATATGATATGATCTTATGTTATTCACTTGTTTACTCACTCACTCACTCACTCACTCACTCACTCACTCACTTACTCACTCACACACTCACTCACTAACTCACTCACTCACTCACTCACTCACTCACTCACTCGCTCGCTCACTTGCTCAGCTTCACGCTTCATTCCGCTTAGAATGGTAGATAGAGAGAACATACTGTCAAAACTAGAATCGAAGCTTTTAAGCTATTGGAAAATAAATGGAGAGTAAAAATTTAAATTAATTATTTCAATCCAGTTATGATGTCATACATTTAAACCGACTTTAAAAAAGGGGGAGGTTATTAAGGCAGAACCTAAATACCATGTCTTTTTCATTCAATAGTAAAAGCAACACAAAAACACAAAGCAGCACAATATATATATATATATATATATTGCCCAACTTGAGAATATTGCCATGTGTGTCATATTAAAAAAAAGTTATGTAACTGCATTGATAAGAATATTCAAAATATGTATAAACACACATTCTGATACTGCGTCATATTTATCTACGATGAAAAAATAATTCCAACGATAGCGCTTATTGCGCTTTATAAATTGATCAATTAAATTTTCAATTGTAGATGACATGGTTTTTTTTTAACTCGCTAATAGCTTTTGACGTCATCTCTCCATTAACCTTTTTTCCCTATTGGATGATTATTTATGCCTACTTTTTTAATTTAGCTTCACGCTGTATCCCGCACATAGCAGGGTAAGCAGAGGGAACCTAGTGTTAAGACACTCCGTTCCCCGCTTTCCGCCTTTCGAGGCATTACGTGTTGAGTGGCGGAACTCAACGCCGCGCTTTGCCTTGTTACCAGAGCGAAGAAAATGAAAATAATTCATTCTCCCCGAGTGTGAATCGAACCCACTATTCTCCTATCCCTCATAGTGTCGGGCTTTGCAGGGCCTTGCAGCCCAGTATCTATTGTGATCTCCGCACACCACAGTTCACAGTCGAGATTGATTTCTGCAAAGAATTGCAGTATTATCGTTGCTGTGAGAGTCTTCAGCTCCTCTGGGTACATTTGATCGAACCCACAATCCGTCGCAGTTTACAGGCACCCACTGCCTCTGCGCCACGACAGCGTTTTTTATTTTATTTTAGGCATTTTAAAAATATGAAGGTGAAGACTTTGGTTGGTTAAACGCGATAGTTTCAGAAAGCACTGGCTGGAATTAAAAAAGCTCTAAGGTATTCCCTTAGATCTTTATAGTTTGTTAAAAGATCTCGGCCTGTCTAGAACTATCATTAATTCATATCTGGAACGCACTTCTAAGGCGGCCCTAGTAGAATCGTTTCGAATTTGGTGTCAGTAGAGAGAGGAGTTCAAACTGTGGAGTAATAAACCTGCAGCACCTCTGGTGGTGTACAGGGTGTGAACACCCTGTACTGTACTTACCATCAGGTCACCCGAAAATTGGTGGAAAGTTGGTTAAGTGTATGTTTACTTGGGTCACAAGTTTAAGTTCAAGACACTGCTTTAAGCTCTCCTTCCCACAACGCGATGGGCAAGGTGAATCCATGAAGCTTCTATTTTTTTTTTTTTTTTAATTGTTGAAATACCGAGAAAAAGATACACAAAATATGTTTATTCAATTAAAGTTATTATATATTATTATATATTACATACATACATACATATTATATTCAAAACAAAATATATTTATTTACTCAAGTGTTTACTCAACTTTAAACAAATACCGGTTCGAACTAGTTCCGATAAATTTTATGCCGCACTAAGTGATTTTGAATCGCTATTTATCGATTATTTTAATTATTTGTACATTATTAATGTTATATCATTAGTATCTTGTTTGATTTGAACGTGTTTTTATTTTCTGTCCGTACTTTTTTCTTAGATTCACGCTAAAAATGTATAAAGCGTATTAATCTATCCAAGAATATTATCTATATATTAATACGTGAAGAAAAAGTTTGGACCAAATTTTCGAAAATTGCGCGGACGGAGAATGAAATTTGGCACACTTATAGTCTGTGTGTGTGTGTGTGTGTCTGTGTGTGTTTGTGTGTGTGTGTGCGTGTGCGTGTGCGTGTGCGTGTTCGTGTGCGTGTGCGTGTGCGTGTGTGTGTGCGTGTGTGTGTGTGTCTCTGTGTGTGTGTGTATGTTTGTGTGTAGGTTTGTGTGTGTGTATATAGGAGAAGTGCAGAACGCTAATAGTGTTCAATAATTATGCTTATGAAGGACATTATTCAATAAAAAAAACATTACATACTCTACCATATGTTCAACAATATACACTTTTGTATAAAGTGACATACACGTCCTCTAATAATAATAGTTGTACGTGGAATTAAATGCTCCTTCGGGAAGCCTATGATTGCTATAAATCATTATCATTTGATATGAATGATATTTCAAAGGAGCGGGCTCTTCTCAGCAGAAACGCCTCGTTAGTAGCTTCCTGTGGGACTGACAATACTGACACTTCAATGTTAATTGACGATTCAAAAGTGCTTGTAATAATTGCCTAATTGAGTAAAGAATATTTCGATTTTGATTTCTCCACTCTCCGACGGAAAGCCTTTACTAAAGCCAAGACATGGACTTAATTCATTACCTTGAGTGGAATTCGATTCAATAACACGATGCCTCGATTTTTTTAGTTTCCAATTTAATAATTGTATTGGAATCGATTTTTCACTAACTGCAACAATATTTTAGTTTGTTATGCAGGTACGTCATATTTATTTACGTCAAGCAATTTGTTCCAACTAGATCACGAAATCCTAACTACATATTACTACGTGAAGTATTTTGTCAAATAAATACTTTATCAAAAGATCAAACATTGTATGATTATATATTATTTAATAATGCAATAGATATACTATATATTAATAAAATAAATATAGCATACTCTACCATAGATTTCACAATATACACTCTTGTATGGCATTGAAATTTTGCGTTGCCATGGCAACGCTTATTTCACGCGTCAACGGCATCTCTAGTAACCTGGTGAATTTTGAACCCGGTACTAATGCCTTCAAAGTCTTAAGACGTCCCAAATTTCCCACTATTATTGACGTTATGACCTTCTCACTTACTGCTTTTTACCAATTCAACCATATGAGAAGTATATAAAAATAACAAAAAGACGTTTCTCCGAAAAATGTCAGCCATAAAGATAAATGTAAGAGCCGCATATTATTATGCATGTTTAATATTTGTTTGTCGCAGACACAGTGTCTCTCGGTGTTTGCGTCAATCACTTATCTTTGTATTTGGCCAACGTGTTGCAACGTGGTGCTTGTTGGTAGTTTAGTTTTATTGCTACCACTTCTATTGTATAGAAGTGTTTCGTTTTTTGGAGTTATCTGGAGATTGTTATCTGGAGTGATTGTGGTCAGCCTTTCTTGGTCTGCTGCTGGACGTACATGGGTGTCCTTCAAGGATCTCCTTTTCCGATTTATACCACTGACTAAGAATATCGATTTTTTTTATTTTATGTCTATTACGAATCTATATAGTAGATATTTTTCAACTGTTTTTTGTTCTTCTAGTATTACCATTAATTCTACTGTACTCAGTGCTTTTTTAATATGTATAAATAATTTATTTCGTTTAGCTTTAAGCTTTATACTTATCAGAAGTAGCCAGTACCTAATTTACGATTAAATTTAATCTCAAAGTAATAATATTTAAATTGTAGACTAAAATTTTATTTGTACTAGAATTTAAATTTAAATAATGACGGGAGGATAATAAATAATTGACCGTTGCGGCGCAGAGGCACAGTGGGTTCGATTCTCACTTGGGGAGAATGAATTATTTTCATTTTCTTCGCTTTGGCAACAAGGCAAAAGCGCGGCGTTGAGCTCCGCCACTCAAAGTTGACGAAATTGTCTTAACACTATTGTCTTGTCTTTTGCCTACGATTCCCCCTGCCTACCCTGCCTATGTGGGGGATACACCGTGAAGATAGTAATAAGTACATACAATAAAATAAATATAATAAAAAAGTATATATATACAAAAATTACAACTTTCCTATACAAACATGGCCATACTTCACTCGCCACATTCATGCCACATTGGCATGCTTGGCCCAACATCCAAGAAGCTTTAGATAACATTATTTGCTTTGTTCTCAACAAATGAACTCGCATAATAAAACTCGCGCCGTCAACAAATCTTAGGGACCGTGTAGTTTTATCACTATGAAATTCCTACTATTCGTAATCGTTATTTATTTAATTTTTATAATATTTAATTTAATTTAGATTATACATATGTGTCATATACTTGGTAGATTAAAACATTGTATTTCTCAGATAAAATTTCGGATGTCGGAGACCTAGGTTGACATTTTGTTAGCTTGTTTCATCCTAGATCAAAATGTCCTAGATCTCTACATAGCTCTTTCGCCTCGTCCACCGTCATCTACCTCTTTGTACATGCATGCATGCATGTAAATACCGGGGGGTTCCCCATGCTTTTTCTCGTGACCTTCCTCCAGCATCATCGACACTGTTCTCCAAGTTCAACTGAGGTCTCCTGTCTTGCCAATTTCTCATATCTTTTTCATCACTTATTCTCTAAACTTGCCCACACATCTGGAGCACGTTCTTCTTTATTCTGCCTGTCAATGTCTGGTTGTTATTTTGCCGATTGTCGTTGAAATTCTTAAGGGAGTCACCTAAGTGATAGTAAAAACTGATATGATTATTTTATCCTTGACTCAAAATATAGATAGTTTTCAAAGTAAGCAAATAGTTTCTCTAGGTATTTCTATTAATTATTGTCTACATTGTGATATGTTAATGCTTTCGGTGTACGTATGATTGTTATGAGGATCAGGCTGTCGTGGCGCATGGGGACAGCGTCTGATTGTTACGCGACGGTTGTCGGTTCGCCTCCCACTCGGAGCAGTGGATCATTTCCTCGCTCTGGTACCACGCAAAAGCGCGGCGTTGAGTTTCACCACTCAACACGCAATAATTGCTTTAGCCTACTCTGCCATTTGCGGGATACAGTGTGTCGCTAAAAGGATAATTGGAAATGAATTCAGACCTCAGTCTGTAGACCAAGCGAATAGAAAACCTTATTATCTCTATGTGGTTCTGAAATCTAAACAAACGGTTTGTAGCATTAACTCTCCTTTGAACTAATACGTCATGTCAATCACACAATGTCAACATGTCAAAAAGTTCATTTTTTTTAATAGGATTATATAGGAAATAAGCTAAGGACTTACGATTTTTAACTTTTGAAATTAAAAAATTATATTATTATTTGAATAATATTTTTAGCGCTAAAATGTTAGTTTTAAATCATTTTGCATAATAAAATCCAATGTGATAAATGATGCTTTAGTTATAAATAGAAAATAATTCAATTATACGGCCACGTCTATTGATTTGCCGTGCCTTGAAAAATTATCGTGTTTGACGTATGTATGTATGTAGCGAAAATTTTTGCGACACTATACTGTGAATTTGTTTGTATGGACTTAAAAAGATATGTCATTCAATAGAAGATTTATATTCAATAGAATAATTTTGTTGATTTGCGTATACTCTATATCTATTAGTATAATCTATGTTTTTTAAATTAATGGGTTAATGAGTGACTGACAGACATGGCACATAGATGATTGTAAGGCCCAAGGGGAGTGTGGGGAATTAATTCATTGTTCTGATTGGGAATCGAATCCAGAACCATCGTGTTCCACTGCGCCATGGTACATAATTGTCATAGTTAAATCACTGTATAGAGTGCTGTCTAGCCTGAAATGTATCAGTTGATCAATTCGTCAATGATTTTTTTTATCTATATTGTTTACCTTGTTTAGTTAGGGAGCCTAAGGACTAGGGATCCCTTATCGCCCATATTGTAAAAAAATATTTATTTTGATTAGAAAAAAAAAACATTATCCACCACTATACAGCGCCTGACTGTAAACGCCATAGTTGTCCCATTCTAATAAATGTTTTCTTTTTTAATAGGGAATAACACTATAGATAGACCTTGACAATAACTCAAGCTATATGCAGACTGAACCTTAGTTTAGAAATCGAACCAGCGACCACCGCAGTGCCTAAATTGCCGTTCCAAATAATTACTATAAATACTTTGAAATAAAAAAAAAACACTCTAAAATAAATCCTATATAAAAACACCAAGTGAACAACATTGCATTAATAAAAAAATATATTATATTTATATTGTAATAACAACTCTTTCCTACAACTAAGTCATAAAAGTATTAACTTTTATGTAAAAGGCATCAATAGTTAGATAAAATGGCTGATATACATACAGAATAAATAGAAATTTATATAGCGTACACAGATGCTGATAAATTTGTGCAAATAAACGCGTCTTAATAAATAATCCTGGGCGTATGTCATCCAGAATGGTAACGGTTTTTAGTGGTATCGCACGAATTTTCAGAAAAAAAAGTGTTTTGACATTTTGGGAATAATGTAAGATTTATGCTCTTGTGTTTTTTTTTTTTTTTTAGATTTTTTTATTATTTGTTAGTAACAAAGTAATGCTAGTGTTGAGTCGTTAAGGTTTTAGTTTTTAGTTTTCATTGTTTTAATAGTCAATATAATTTGATTTTGGAATTCAATTTTAATATTTTTTTATTGCATATAAGTTTGTCTTGATTTCGTTAATTTTTTAAATTAACAATTCTTACTTAAAAATTGAATTTTATAAAGGAAATTCCATGCTCTATGATAATTACATTTATCTATGATATTTTTTTTCCTTTCTTGCAAAAGTAAAGCTTAGTCATTGATTTATTTCATTTTTTACTTTTTTTTTAATTATTTGACTATTGTGATATTTATTTCTTATATACAGGATGCCCCAGTTTGAACGTATTTGTTTGTCACCGTGGTATGCAGCTTTTTCACTGCCTAAACGTTAGTATTAGTATTATTATTTAAATTATATTTTTTTAAGTGAAACTTCTTTGCGCAGCGAGGGTTTTTTTTACAGATGTAATGCATTAATGTGACACAAACGATATGGAATATTTTTGAAGTGGCGACGTGTCCATGTGACACGATTCCCATTTTTGTAAATGATAAAATATATACATTAATAAATAATTAATAAATATAAATATATAAATTAATATACATTAATTAATACTAAATAACAATTAATTGTTAACTAAAACCTAAAACTAAAAAAATATTCTGTTTATTAATTTTCGACACTTATATTTTATTTTAATTACAATTAATTTTTTTAAAATTTCTAACAAATCTTCATTCTTCCCTTCCTGTAAGTCTCGGAAATCTAAAGCTTTAGATTAGTATAAATACGAACAAGATTTGTTTGCCAAAGAAGTTTCACGTCTGATATGTACGTGTACTTTGTAAGCTTGTGCAATATATATATATATATATATATATATATATATATATATATATATATATATATATATATATATATATATATATATATATATATATATATATATATATATAGTTAGGAATCTCCACCTACCCTCCACTGACGTGAATGCCAACATTATAAAACCAGGCAGCTAAGTAGCGGACTGCTCATTATTCGGTTAGATTTCGACAGTACGTCGTGGTCGTTGTGATTTGTATTATTTAAATAATTGTGATAATTGCTGGATAATTATCCATGTAAGTACGTTTTTGAGTTATATCGGTGATTCCTTTCGGTTAGTACTAATTTATGTAAAAGTGTTTACATAAATGTAAATAGTTGCTGGATTCTTATTCTTTTTAACAAACCTGCATTTGAATCCTAAATTCAGAAGTTGGATAAAGAACGCCTCGAACTCACACTTGTTTACGTATTCGATTTGAGTTTAAACGATTATGTCTTTAAATATGTATTAGAAAATTTTAAAGACTACCCGAAAAACATCACCAATCGTACATATTTACTTTTGTTTTTATATTTCTATATTTGATGTTTGATACATTGTGTTTAACGTGTCTGAACCGAGACATGATTCCCGTAACAAATCACAACGGCCCGTTCGTGGGTCTCGGGACCGTGATAGGTCTCTTAGTGGCAATAGGTCGTATTGCCGTGATAGATCCGGTGACCGTGTTATATGTGGTGGTCGAGATAAGTCACGATTAGAATTTCGGTCTGAATGACGCTCGCGCCTCGTCGGTCACTCGAGACATAGGTCTCGTTCTCACGTAAAACGTTATTCGTGTGTAGATATTTCCCATAGTGATAGGATTGATAATCAGGATAATTCAATAGAAAACGTGTTTTCATTATTGATCTAATTTTTGCCGTGAATTTAAATCTTTGCGTCCACATTAGCTAGCTATGCTAATATTTTATATGAGGCGATGCAGGGTAATTCTGATAATTTTAACACTTGTGCCGAATATGCTAGGAAACGTTACATCTTAAGATTGTTAAAGGCCTTATTGATGAATTGCGAGCATTTATTGTAATAAGAGGCATTACATATCCTCAATTTAAAGCAAAGCTGCTACCAATTCTTATTTAGGCAATGCGATGATCTGTTATCATTTTTATTTATATATGTCAAGCGTGTACATAGGAAGTTTGATCCTTGTAGACCATTAACATCGAAAGTATCGTTTAATACACATGGCCCCTTAGAACTTCAATGTTACAATTGTGTTCAGATAGGACATAAGAGCAATCATTGACGAAAACTCAAAATATCTAACCGTATTCCTGAAAAACCAGTGCTCGGTACAAGCGCTACAGCGTGTATTTTATGCAGCTTTTGTAAAAAGTCGGGGCACAACGAGGCTAAAGTTTAGTTTTCGAAACAGTAGAAACGTAAACTGGTGTCAAATTCCCACATTGATTCGTTACCCACGAAATACCGATTTAACAGTGGCGATTATTTAGGGAATCCATATCGATGTCTTTATTGATAGCACCGCTGTCAATGTATCTCTATATCGGCTGATGTGTTGATTTTGTTTGTGAAAGAAAAGCGCGTTGTACTTTGAAGGATTTAAGCGACAAGATAATAGAAACGAACTCTTTGGTAACTCTTACCCTAGAATTTAATGAGATTACTTTGGAAGCGGATTTAATCGTAGTGCCAGGGATACTTATTAGTTCCCCCGTTATTATTGGTACCGATTGGTCTTAAGCCGCGACGATGAATTAACATTATTGATGAAGGCTATCAATAGTTTTGGTAATTATTTTATTTCTGGCACCGCTTCTAGTATAGTAATACGTTGAAAAACGACACGCCTGTCACTTACCGAGAATTGTCACAATACGCTAGCCCGATTATATTAGTAAAGAAGGACGGAAGCGATAGGATGTGTGTGGACTATCGCGGGTTAAATAGACGTACAGTTAGGAATCAAAATCCTCTATCCGAAGACAGGGTTTACCGGATATGCCTACTGTTTGACGCCTCTATCCGAAGACAGGGTTTACCGGATATGCCTACTGTTCGACGCCTCTATCCGAAGACAGGGTTTACCGGATATGCCTACTGTTTGACGCCTCTATCCGAAGACAGGGTTTACCGGATATGCCTACTGTTTGACGCCTCTATCCAAAGACAGGGTTTACCGGATATGCCTACTGTTTGACGCCTCTATCCAAAGACAGGGTTTACCGGATATGCCTACTGTTTGACGCCTCTATCCAAAGACAGGGTTTACCGGATATGCCTACTGTTTGACGCCTCTATCCGAAGACAAGGTTTACCGGATATGCCTACTGTTCGACGCCTCTATCCGAAGATAGATGTAAGGGACGCCTTCATCTATTTATGTTCACAAGTAATTTTGCCAGCGTGAAATCTGCAAGTAAACCTTAAAGACAACAAAGTCAATCTGAGAAAAACAAAATGAGGTGCTGTATTATACGGTGTGGATAATGTATTGGGGTTTTAAAATGAGAGCTCTCGTATATTGTTTCAGTTTAAGATTTGCTTACTAATTAACAAACGTACTAACAATTAACAAGTACATAGAGTAAGTATGTGACTGTCGATTTGTAAAACTTGGTTTGAACTTTTAGATTTAGAAATTGAATCTGGTTCGTCGTTACCTGCTGAATTCGAGGGTTCTGTAGAATTGGAATAGAAGCGGGTACACCTGACATGGTGTCCGGAAGAAAAAGGTCCGTCGGGGACGCCGGAGAGTCAGGAACGGCCGAGTTAGGAATCTCCACCTACCCTCCACTGACGTTAATGCCAACATTATAAAACCAGGCAGCTAAGTAGCGGACTGCTCATTATTAGGTTAGATTTCGACAGTACGTCGTGGTCGTTGTGATTTGTATTATTTAAATAATTGTGATATTTGCTGGATAATTATTCATGTAAGTACGTTTTTTAGTTATATCGGTGATTCCTTTCGGTTAGTACTAATTTATGTAAAAGTTTTATTACATAAATGTAAATAGTTGCTGGATTGTTATTCTTTTTAACAAACCTGCATTTAAATCCTCAATATATATATATATATATATATATATATATATATATATATATATATATATATATATATATATATATATATATATATATATATATATATATATATATGACTTAAGCTACGATTTATATGGTTTATCGAAGTGACCACGTAAATATAAATAGTGTTGATAGATTCAATTGTGACGTAATCGAAATTATATAATTTAAAGTATATCATTGTATGCATAATAATTACAATTACATAAGAGTATAATATGAATCTATACTTCTATATTAATATTATGAAGCTGAAGCGTTTGTTTTGTTGATCGCGCTAATGTCAGGACTTACTGCTGGATAGTCCATTTATCGAGGAAGACTATACTAAGCTATACTAGGCTATGCCATAAACGAATTGTGTGTGTGTTTTTTTTTATTTAACTTTAACTTTATTTAAATTCATATTTTTTTCTTATAATATTGACAATTTCGATTTTTCTATTTGCAAAAATCAAATAGACTTCAAGGTTTTCTTTTTTTTTTGAATAATTGATAATTACAAAATAATTTAAATAAAAAACTTAATATCAGGCATAATCAAATTTTCTTCTTATCATGATATATGATACTATATACCATATAAAAACATGTCTGCAAATTTCCAACGAAATTCTACGAAATTGTTCCGAACAATGTTTCAAGGTTATTTTCATCACTTTAAAATATTTTAAACGTATACCACTTTTTGGATATATTAATAATAATATTTAGAAAGTTTATAAAAAATTTGTGCGTACCGGTACTCTAAACCTCTCCTCTTTGAAACCGTCGCTGTCGTTTTTATATATTTCCTAAAACGTATGTGGAATAAGATTCTTAAAAATATATAAAACATATAAATTTATTTAATATTGTTATTTTACCTTAAATAAAATTATGTTTTTATTAGCACCCTGTATTCAAAGCACGGCAAAGGGAACCTAGGTTTAGGACACTTCCCTACTTTTGAGACATTTCTTCTTTAATAATTAGGACTGCTCCTTATATCAGTATTAAAAAGTTGAATACTATATGAAACTATAAATGTTATGCCATTTCATAAAAACAACGTTTTATGAGCACGAGGCGACATTTAAGTATATACATATTAATTACAAAGTATGTTTATTTAAATACAATTTGATTTAATCAATATTGACTATGAAATTATTTAACATATCGATACAGTTGAAAGGCAAAATGATAGATCCTCTATACACACAAGCTGTAAGCTTGTTTTTTTTTAAATCACATTTTGACAAGTGGACAAAGAGAATTTAGTGTTTAATCACTACGTTATTTACTTTACCGCAACCCATACCAGGTGGTCGATTTTGAATTTATCACCACGGGGTTCAGTTACGCACGTGGCAACTGACACATTCCCTAACCTCTAATATTATACCTAACCTATAATACAATGTATTACAATTTATAAATAATACGATATCCTCTGATTCAACACAATGCAATTCTGTACAGAATTTCGGTGAATAATAATTAGTGGAACTAAAATGACTGTATCGCGTGACATATTGAAAATATTAAAAAATAAACGCACTTTGACCAAGAAATATATTTGGACGATAAAATGTTGCTGTGTTTTCTGACAGTGAAACAATAATTACACATTTTCATCCAATAAAAGAACCTAATCACTTGGCAAATTTCATTGGATATTTACATAAATCTATTGATTGGCAATTTTGAAAATTGACTGGCAATTTAGGCTATTGGCTGGCAACATTGCATATTGATTGGCCAATTTGAACATTGTATGTCGACTTTGAACACAGATTGGCAATTGCATTGATATTTTGACACATATTTGAACATTCGATTCGATAATGGTTGAAGACACAACGCAACAATCGGACAGAGTATCAGCAGCTGCAGTCCTGCAGTTCGCAGCACGAGAAGCGAGGGAGGGCAGGAGGTTTGCGGAGTTCGGAGCGCATGCCTTCGCCAGCATTACATATAATGCTTATGGTAATTTGGCTTATTCTCTGCATCAGTCTTTATGTTTACGATGCAAGCGATTTGAAGTTTAACTATACATCCCAAGAGCTTTCTTACTTAGTTGCTTTTAGATTATATAGAAAGTCCCACGTTGGGTGCCATTTTTAAATAATTTAAAACTAAGTTTTTTCCTTTTAATATTATGTTTATTTTATATCATAGTTATTAGTTTACACATATATGTCTCGATTGTAATTGTAAGTTGTAGTTATTGGTCACGACGAGTTAGTTTTATCTAGTATATTTTAGCTTACCACTGACCAGATCAAAGTGTAATTGATAACGACGTATATTGTTTGTTACATTATGCAAAATAATACGTTTTTAATGTTATTTAGATAATTTGAGAATTGTTTATGGAAAGAGCGATGATGATCATCAAATAATTCTCTTTTTTTATTTCTAAAGAAAAAGATAAAGAATTTTTTAAATTGAAATTTTTAAATGGCAACACACATCCGTTCATGTTTCAAGATCACCTTGTTAAGACAGTTATTATCATCACATACATTTTTACTCGATATGAAGCTAAGAGAATGCTTTTAGCTTCTTGCCAAATATAGGTCAATCAGGCATTCACCAAATAAATCTTAAGAATTATTAACCATACGCCTTGTGCCGATACGGTTTATCTGGTCAGGTCGTTAAAGCAATTCGTCTGCCTGATATCACTAGCGTTATCAGTGGCCAATGAGACCGTGTAACCAGTTCTATTTGAGACGTACAGTTCAATAGGTTAATTGGAGATAGGCTACATACAGTTTGTAATTGTGGCGAAATAATGTTATTCCTTCTGCATTTTACTATGTGTGTATGCTGGCGGTCTTTTTGTTTTTAGTAGGCATATATCTATGTACATATATATTAAAGTTTGTTTCTTAGCTAAGTTAGTATGATCTCTGATTTTTAAGGTAAATTTTCTATACAGAACGATTCTAGCGTAATAGTCTGTGGGCATGCATAAATTGATTACATAATTTGTATGCCATATATCCATTAAGCGTTTTAGACGGTATTGCCAAATTATTTGAGCAGGTAGGATTGTAAATTTTTAAATCAAACATTTAGCATTTAAAAATCTCATCGAAGGATATTATTTGGGAAAATTTCCTTCATCTATATTTTATATTTCGAAAAACGGAAAATAGGGAACGGAGTGTTGTAACACTAGATTCTAAAAGCTAAAAAATATATAAAACACAACAAAACATAATCAAAAGTAGTTCTTATAAGCATTCAGAAGCCTGAATAATGATAATAAAACGCTGACAATTACTTAAAGGTATAGGTTGTATATCTGTAAATAATTTCTGGTACATAATTATATTTTCAAGTAGGTCACATATTACTTCGTAAATGTCTATTTTAGAATCATTGGGTTTTACCTATTATGTTTAATTTCCAGCTTCCCTCGGTGAGATGGGTGGCAGCGGGACGAGCTCCTCGTCGTCCCACATGTCACCCGGCTGGCAAGTCAACGACTTAGACTTGGATCTGCCTGGAGAGTTGTCTATGAAGTGAGTAGCATATATTTTAAAATATCAAATTATTTTTGCTATGAAGCTAGAGAGGACCATCGTGGCGCAGAGGTACAACGTCTGCCTGTGAGCGCGACGGTTTGTGGGTTTGATTCCCACTCGGGGAGAATGAATTGTTTTCATTCTCCTCGCTCTGGCCACTCAACATGTAATGCCTCGAATGGCGGAAAGTGGGGAACGGAGTGACTTAACACTAGGTTCCTTCAACCTACGGTTCCCTCTGCCTACCCTGCTATGTGCGGGATACAGCGTGAAGATAAATAAATAAAAAATATGAGGCTAGAACTTGAGGATGTTTAAAAAACTTGTTATATAAATATTCTTTTTCATCTCCACAGTGAAGCGCTCCTAGCTCTCCCAGCTCTGACCGGATTCAAACAAGAAGCGCCATCGCCGACCGGCAACGTGCTTTCACCGCCGCGACGCGCCTGGCAGCTACGTAGGCCTGATGATAGACAGGTATTGTGTTTTTTTTATCGGAACTAGTATTCGGACTTTATGGATGAGAAGATTTTTTATTTTATTAACATATATAATATATCTACCTATACTGTCTTGGCGCAGTAGCACTGTTCACACTGTAAACCTTACGGCTGTAGGTTCGATTCCCACTCAGTATGATTTATTTTTATTTCCCTCGCTCTGGTAACACAGTGCTTCCTGTGCATTTCCTTCTTTATGCGGGACGCAGCGTGAAGCTAAAAAGTACTATTATTACAGCTTATCCCATTCAGGTGAATAATTTTATATACTAAAATGGGCTTATTAGAGTGTATAATTTATAAAAGAATTTTATTTTAAGATTTATATTAGAAATGGAAGAAATACATAAAGATATGAAAATAATACTTGTCTTTTCGTTGGTATATTCAAATATTTGTTGTTACAGTGGTCTCTTGATAATATTGAGGTAATATCACACTCTCGAATAATGAAGCTAGAATTTCTAAAATTAATGCTATATTTTTTTTTTAAATTCATTTATTTATTTATGGCTAGATCTGATGATGACTCCATTGTGGTTGTTGTAATTTTTTTTGGCAGGACAGTTATTACTAGTACAATTCCATCTCCTACTGCTTGATGTCTATTAGGGCCTATTTATTTAGATATAGGTTGTCTATGATTTGTGATTTAACATTTCTTTTTGCTGATTTCATAGTGCTATAAGTGAATTTGTAACATTTTGTAACGTACATATTCCTTCTATTTAAAATTGAACCCACAACAATCGCCTTATTGGCGAGACACATTCTTATTGTGACCATACTGATACTATTAAAAAAAAATTATTTCATTTTTAAAAAACCTAAAAATCTTCGCCTCTTTATACCTTTATTAAAATTAATAATTAATTATTTATTAATTATTATTTAGTTTTAAGCTTTTTTATTAAGTACATGTATAATTTTTTCATATAAATACAGATAACAAACATGATAGTGGACAACCGTGACGGCATGGAGGAGTCCTGCCAACAGACCTCGCCTCACAACAACATGATGAACACACATTGTAAGTAATCATATTTGATTTTAATCGAACCTGCACTATGCTTGATACATTAAAACTTAATATATAAATATATACACTTCCTAGCTAAGGTCGTCGTATCGCAGCGGCAGTGTCTTATGTAAACGCGACTGCTGTGGGTTCGATTCCCATGAGAGGGGAAAAACTTTGTTTTCTTCACTCTGGAAACATGACAAAGCTCGGCGTTCAGTTTCGCCAATTAATACACGCAATGTCTCAGAATTGGGCGAAAAGCGGGGAACAGAGTGTCTTAACATTAGGTTCCCTCTGCTATATGCGGGATATATATATATATATATATATATATATATATATATATATATATATATATATATATATATATATATATATATATATATATATATATATATATATATATATATATATATATATATATATATATATATATATATATATATATATATATATATATATATATATATATATACGTTTTTTTAAAATAATTAAATTTGTTTTTGTTTTAACAGCCACTCCAGAAAATATGCAGTGCCAACCAGTGCCAGTGATGCCAATGAATGGCTACCACTCGCCAACTAATCAAGAGAATAAAAGTAAGCATTTTCAATACTGATTTCTTAATTCTTCTACTTGTATTTCATAACATAGTAAAAGAAGTTTAATGAAAAAAGTTTTAACATAGTATAGCTTATTTAACTTATTATTAATAATATGACACACAGTCGTCTGATTGTACATATGATGGTACCAGGTTCGATTCCCGCTTGGTTCAATGATTGAATGAACGATAACAATGATTATAGATCATTCTAGAGTATTATAATCTATATGACGATCTCTTGGTCAGTTACGAAGTCCTGGTAGCTGCTACTTGATTTGACAGCTACTGATGGTAGCGGGTTCCGTATTTTAATTAAACGAGAAGACTCTTAAGACTTGTGCCCATATAGGTTTTAATTATGCAACAAATTTTATACAACAACGACAAAGATACTGGATCTTTAGAAGTTTAATTTTTTCTGTCCTAATGTGAATAAAAAAAAATAGCTTCACGCTGTATCTCGCACATGGCAGGGCATGGCTAGTAAGCTAGTGTTAAGACACTCCGTTCCACGCTTTCCGCCTTTCGAGACATTGCGTGTAGAGTGGCGGAATTCAACACCGCGCTTTGTCTTGCTATCAGAGTGAAGAAAATGAAAATAATTCATTCTCGCCGAGTGGGAATCGAACCCATAATCCGTCGCGTTTACAGACAGAACGCCGTGTTCCTGCATTCTTATATGATATCTAAAAGTCTTTTTCCTTTTTTTAATGTAGAAAAAGATTTTAAAATAACCTATAACAGTTTTGTTATAATATTTTGAGTTACGGAACTCTAAAAAAAAAAAAAGAAAGATGTTTTATTCCATTGTACTCGTATTTCAGATGCGGGTCTCCTGATGTGTTCTCCTGTCAGTTCTCTGGACAGCTTCCTGCACTCTCCGTCAGGTCGACCTGATAATATTTTCAAAGATGACACTAGGTGAGTCTCCGTCGCTAGTTTATCCTGTATCCCGCAAACACTCCGTTCCCGAATTTCCGCCATTTTGCGACTTTGCGTGCTTGGTGGCGGAACTCAACGCCGCGCTCTGTATTATTACCGGGGCGAGGGAAATAAAAATAATACATTCTTCACGAATTTAAATTAATTTTTTTTTTAATAATATAAATTTTTAATGCTTAGTAATTTTTTTTATTATATATTATTTTTTAGTATTTTTTTTATTATATAGATATTACTGCTTCAAAAGTAGCAAGTTCGATTCCCATCCAAAACAATATATTTATTATTTTATGACTACTTTTATATATCTATTATTAAACAAAAAGAGATCGCTAATATTTGAATATGGTAATATTATATACTATATAGGGACCGAAATACGCGTGTTAAATTTGTAAATCTATATTGGTTTATTTTTACAATATCTTTTAAATATAAAATCTTATTGGGATAATCCATTGGTATTTAAGTCATTTATATTTAGTCTTAGGGAACGTGAAAAAAAAAATTCAAGAAAATCGGTTAAGTAGCATTTTGCCTATGAGCGTAGCATAGCACGTGTACATATATACTGAATTTAGGTAAAAAAATGTTTAATTAAAAAAGTAAAGTCAATGCCTCAGACCTGAGGAGAACCGGCGCAAGTAACTCAGCAGGATGTTTGTTTTTTTTTAATATAATATAGTAATTTACAATTATTCGTTGTTTATAATGATTTGCTTGAAATTGACTGGAGCGAGCATTTTATTCCCAAGGCGTGTTATCATTTATAAAATCATTAATTAATTAATTAATAACCTTTAAATATCTTAATAATTTTGTAATATGACGTCGGAAGAAAATGCCTTGATATGTCTGTCCCTGGAGTAAGACCCCCCGGACGCCCAAGGAAGCGATGGCTGGATGTCGTGAGACAAGACATGAGAGCCAATAAATTGTCCACTGAGAATGTTAAAGACCGTGCAAAGTGGAGTAGGCTCAGTTGGAAGGCAGACCCTGGCAAAAGCCGGGACTAATGCCAAGAAGAAGAAGAGAAATATATATATATATATATATATATATATATATATATATATATATATATATATATATTATATATATATATATATATATATATATATCCTTTTGTAAATTATGTATATAGTAATATAATGTTTATTTTTCTAGATTCCAATACGTGCTGGCGGCCGCCACGTCGATAGCAACCAAGCAAAACGAGGAAACTCTAACATATCTCAATCAAGGACAGCCCTATGAGATTAAATTGAAGAAATTGGGCGATTTGTCGCATTACAAGGGCAAGATGTTGAAGGTGGGTCCGCTTTTTTTTCTTTTACCAGCTTTTTTTTAGGCATCCAGAGTGACTGACTGACAGTGACACACACGCACAACGCACGTACATGTAGCGTGCTTGAAGAGTTTAGGGGAGAACTGATGGGAGTGAGACTTTTTGTTTATGGTCCATATAAATGAAATCGCAGCTTGTATTATACTCACTTGGTTTCCTTTGCCTACGAAATAACTTCACATTTATTTATTGACTTTTTTAATTCCTTTTTGTTTTGGAACAGATAATAGATAATGAATACAATTATAATCCACAGAGTATAATAAAGATATGCTTCCACGAGCGCCGCCTCCAGTACATGGAGAGGGAGCAGATCGCGCAGTGGCACGCCGAGAGGCCCGGCGAGAGGATCGTGGAGGTGAGTGCTGTCTGTCCTCTGTCCTCTGTCGGCGGGCTGTGTCTCACGAATATTGAAATTTTATTGAAATATGTTACTTCTGTTGTTGCTATAACAAATAAATATTAAAAATAGAATAATATAAATAAGGGGGAGACCTTATACAACAGATATGTTATTTTTGCTATTTTCTATATATAATATAAACCTGCGTGCGCGTGTCCGACTCGCGCTTGACCGGTGTTTTTGTTTTTTTTATTATTTTATGATTATGGTGTAGTTATCAAAATTATTATTATTTATTAATTTCTTTACATACATATATTTCTATATGTAATTATCTATATATTAATACATGAAGCAAAAATTTTGGACACTTATGGCAAAATATATTATTAATATATTTTATTAACAGACCTAATGCCAATGAATATATTTAAATTATTTTAATTTCATCGCTTTTGTAAACAAATCGCGGCGTTGAGTTCCGCCACTCAACATGCAATGTCTTGAAAATGGGGTGGTCCGTGAGGAACGGAGTGTCTCTACACTAGGTGCTGTCTATCTATCTTGCTAAATGCTTTATTCAAAACAATTTTATATGACTTGTATGTATTGATTATATATATATATATATATATATATATATATATATATATATATATATATATATATATATATATATATATATATATATATATATATATATATATATGTATATGGAAAAATTTACCAGGTGGACGTGCCCCTCTCCTACGGAGTGATAAGGGTGGAGCAGCCGGCCTCCCTCAACGCCCTGCACGTGTACTGGGACCCCACCAAGGACGTGGGGGTGTATATCAAGGTACGGGGGTTCGAATACGGTTCTTTTTGTGTAGCTATGTGTATAAAGTATATGAAATTTTTTTATAAATTTTAATTGTGGAATATATATATGTATGTATGTATGTGTATATATATATATATATATATATATATATATATATATATATATATATATATATCCTTCTGAGACCCCCGGTATCACCAGTGATAACTTCAGTAAAATTTTTTTTACCACGCCACCTATTGGAATCTTAAAGTGGTTCGCCGTTCATCTTTTAGGGCATGCTTCATTTGATTTTTACTTGTCAAAATTTGAATCATTCGTGAACAGTGCAAGTTTGTCAATTTTGCGTTAACTGACATGGCGAAGTCGCGTAAAGGTAATTATTATTTTTTGATATTATCTAAGTGTTTTTTTTTACTATAATCTTATAAAATACATTGTGCTCTAACTTTTAACACAAATATTTCATATAAAAGTTAAATAATTGTTTAAAATTTTGACGTTTTTCTAGAAGTACCATACGTGATACCTCGGGCATTTTGGTCTTATTTTTAGTTTATTGTGCAGGTACACTATCTGAAAAAGATATCATAAAAGAATTCAATTATGATGAGTCAGAATTAGAAGAAGAAGACGGTGATGGTGATAGTGAGCTCCTAGCATGCCGAGAAGAAGAAATTGGTGAGGAAATCCCACTTGCCAATGAAGAAAATTGGAATGAATCGGATGATGAAACTCTCTCAAGGTTTCGCATACAACGCCAATCGTCCCGAAACATACATTCACGGTGGAAACACAGCGATTACTTTAATTTCACTCCACGTGAAGACGATCTGGACGTCTCATTCGAACGTGGCCTAATGAGTGTTAAGAGTTTAGATTACTTCGGCAATTATATTGATGACCATTTATTTGAAATTATGGCCGAATGTACAAATATTTGCAGTGTATCGAGAATGGGAAAATGTCTGAATACTACGCCCGATGAGCTTAGACAGTACTTTGGATATACAATGACAATGAGTGTGCTTGGTCTTCCTCGAACCTACACGTAACCAATATTTTCCACTTAGATCAAATTTGAAGATCACAAATGATGAACTAATTATTCAAAACGCCAGACAAATTGACAAGTTTTGGGAAGTACGTCGCAAAATCTGGGAGTCAGAGAAAAGATATAGACCAATATTTATATTTCAAACTGGATTTGGCAAAACAATTAATTTACTCAGGTCCTGCACGCGTGACACGCAATATCCCACAGTAAAGCCCTCGCTCAAGCAAAGCCCTCGCTCCTCCTCGCCCTCGTCCAAGCGTTCGTGACAGCCTGTTCCCCTAATAAATGAAAGACCTTCTTCTACTAGAAAACACAGACTCACTGAACCTATACCTCACATTACAATAAGCAAGTAATAACCAAAACATCTGCCAACTTTTGTGCTAAGGAAGCTCAAAACAACAGATCGAAATGTCGAAATAAAGATTGTAGAAACTTGACCTTTGTGAAATGTTCGGAATGTAATATTTTTCTTTGTTTTATTGTGAATAGGAACTGCTTTTTGATTATTACACTTAGCAGTAGCTCTTTTTAACATAAAATTCGATTAATGTGCCATATTTTGATGTAAATTGAAAATGAAAATAATAGGAATAAAAACTTCATTTTAAACTAGTACAGTACCAAGGTATCACCTGTGGTGCCATCCCTTAAGCCGAAAGGGGAGGGGGAGGATTTTTTTTCTCATGCGTTTTATTAATAACAAGTAGTATCTAGCTATAAAAACTACCATTCTTAATTGTAGGTTATATAGTTTAGTCTTGGGTCTCAGGAGGATATATATATATATATATATATATATATATATATATATATATATATATATATATATATATATATATATATATATATATATATATATATATATATATATATATATATATCGGATATACTCTATTATACTATACATTTTATATAACATTTTTATTTATAAACCGATTGAAATAGAAACTCTAAATTTTAAGTGAAGCTTACTGTAATACGATGGAGAAAACTACATTTGAATCGATTAAGCCGTTCCTAAGATGAGCGTGCACAAACGCACGGACAAACAGACAAAATATCTAACATTGTTTTGGGTTCTATTCAACGAATAAATGTACAGTCAGCTATTAGGAACATTTTTATTATATCTATACATATTAGTATTTATATTTAGTAGCTTCACCATGTATACCACACATGGCAGGGTAGGCAGAGGAAACCGTAGGAACCTAGTGTTAAGACACTCCGTTCCGCGCTATCCGCATTTCGAAGCATTTGCGTGTTGAGTGGCGGAACTCAACGCCGCGCTTTTTGCCCAGTTACCAGAGCGAAGAAAATGAAAGTCATTCATTCTCGCCGAGTGGGAATCGAACCCACAAACCGTCGCGTGCCTCTGCGGCAACGACGGTGGTGTGGTATGTTAATATATATTTAAATTTTTTCTTTCGAAGGTCAACTGCATATCCACCGAGTTCACCGCCAAGAAGCACGGCGGCGAGAAGGGGGTGCCCTTCCGCATCCAGGTGGAGACCTGCCTCGCCACGGAGGACGCGCGCCGCCTGCACGCCGCCGCCTGCCAGATCAAGGTCGGTCTCCGGCCTCCACCTTGTTAGTCCCCTGACCATCTTTGAGCAGTTTTGAATCGTCAACTAACATAAGTGTCAGTATTGTCAGTCCTACTAGAAGCTACCACCAGCTCGGAGGGCAGTTCTGCTGAGAGGAGCTGGCGAGAAACTCAACAGTTGCTCTTTTTAATGTTATATTACAATATATTTACAACTGTGGTTAGCCTCCCGAAAGAGCATCACCAGTACTTAACTCTTGACTTATTGTTTTTTTTCCGGTGTTGTTGTTTCCAAAAAGAATATATGATATAATTAATCTGATAAAACGCATTAGATTAAATTTTTTTTTTAATTATTTTGCTCCGGTAAGAATCTAGACGGTAAGTGGAGAGTGGAATATCTTAACGCTACGTTCTCTCCGTCTACCCTAATATCTATATATAATAGGAATGTATGTAACTAATCGGTGTCTGTACATGGAAGATGTATAAAAAAATTATTGCTGGGTGTGGAGGCTTTTATTACTGTAATATAACCAAAAACTTAGTTTTCTGTCTGTCTGTTTGTTTGTTTGTCTGTGAGCTTATGCCAATCTCAGAAACAGCTATACAGGCCTCACTAATATTTGGTGTTAGCTTTATTTAAATCATTATATAAATAAAAATGTTATATTAATATGGCAATTACGATAATTTATCTTAAGTTATTTAAATGTTTATATTAGAAGTCATTAGAAGTACGCTGATAACAAACAAGCGATATTTATAGATTTTAATATATTAATATTTCTATAGTTCTAGCGGGTGAAGTCGCGAGCGGTGACTAGTATATAAATAAGTAGTAAAATGTAAAACGCAACCCACCAAAATGTGTCTATCTCTTTCTCTCCAACCGCCAGGTGTTCAAACTAAAGGGCGCCGATCGCAAGCACAAGCAGGACAGGGAGAAGGTGCTCCGTCGCCCTCGCACTGACCTGGAGAAGTACCAGCCGGGCTGTGAGGCTACTGTTTTAACCACGGTAACATTATTTGTATTTTTTTTTTAATAGAATATGGTTTTTTGTATATTTTCTTCTAATTTTTTTATTTCTTTTTTGTTATATACTAGGAGATTCCCGCGTTTTAGTTTCATTTATCAATTCGTTGTAATCGAATTTTCTCAACAATTCTCACTAAAGATATTTTTTTTATTCTTCAGTTTATCTATTATTGTTCTACATTGGTGAGATCCTAGGTCCTTGATATTTAAAAATCAAAATTTCTATTACAAAATGTCAATCACGTCTAACAACTCTTGTTGAGGCGCCATTTCTTTCTCTAGCTGGACATTATGGTTCCAGTTCTTGGATTGTCATATGTCAACGAATATTGTTCTGTATGCCCGTAATCATAATTCACTGAAGAACCACTCTCTTGCCCTCGCCTTCACATCAGGTGTTCCAAATCCATGATTTCTATATGTTGATGAGCAGTGCTCATTCATCATGCGCGATTCTTATAGTTAAGCTGGACTACAATTATTCTACATCAGGAGTGCGAGTCTTCAAAATCAATTATAGCCAAGACCTAATAGCTATACAACAAAAAAAAACCAGGAGATGTCCGTATAGATAATAATACAGACGGAAATAAAAAATATATATATATATATATATATATATATATATATATATATATATATATATATATTCCGTTTTCCACTCAATTGTCGAAACGTGGCGTGTTGTGTGGCGGAACTCAACGCCGCGCTTTGTCTTGTCACCCCAGAGCGAGGGAATGAAATAATTCGTTTGCACGGGGAATCGAACCCACGGCCGTCGCCATTACATACAGATTACAGTCATACAATTTTTTTTTATAGTGTAAACAACTTGTACACTGACATTCTATTTTACTCCATCTTTTTTTATCTGGAAGTTAAAAATTTAATATGTCTTGTAATCGACTTAGTCTACTGTCTATTATAGACTAAGCTATCTAGGCTAGGTCGTAGCGGGACATTGTCTGAATGTAAACGCAATGGTTCGATTCTAAATCAAAAACGAATTACTTATTTCCCTGCTCTGGTATTCATAAATAACCACTCAATATGCAATTTTTGTATTTGGAACGGAAAGCGGAGACCAAAGGTTCTCATACATACATACGTATCTTCACGCTTTATCCCAGCGGTGTAGTCAGAGAGGACGGAGCGCCAAACCCTGCCGTCCCTGCACACCTCTTACGCCTCGTCCACTGACATTAACCTCTTCATACATGCTCTCCGGGGCGTCCTCATGCTTTTGCGTGGCCTCCCTCCAGTATCTTTGACACTGAGTTCTCGAGGTCTCCCCTAACCTCTCTTACCGCTGACCTTTGCTACATATATCTCTCGACGTGCCCAATCCACTGTAACTTTTGCTAATTGACACATATGTATGTTGACACACATATATATATATATATATATATATATATATATATATATATATATATATATATATATATATATATATATATATATATATATATATATATATATATATATATATATATATATATATATATATATATATATATATATATATATATATATATATTATATTTTTATTTTATTTTGTCAACAGTTATCGAACGACGCTCTAATGCCACCGCCGTCACTTGTCACCACTTCTCCGCCATATTCTCCGGAAATGTGGTGAGTTTTTCTTTTATTTCTTCTTTCTTTCTTTTTTTTATTTTTTGTATATAGCGACAAAGTTCGGATGGTTGGATGGATTTTCTTTATTACATGCTGCTTATATAGCGGGTTTGGTACAGATAACTTAGTATTATGACAGTCTAGATATGGCGTGTTGGGTGATGGAACGCTCGTTCAACGCCGCATATTGTTTTACTATATGGGGTATATACAAATAAACTTTTTTGTGCTTGCCTGTGAGAATTTTTAAATAAATAACTAATTTTATAGCTTTAGCTTCACGCTGAATCCCGTATGTCGCAGGATAGACAGAAGGAACCTAGTGTCAAGACACTCCGTCCAATTCTGATATATTATGTGTTGAGTTGCGGAACTCAACAATTATTTTTTTTTATTTAATAATTCACTTTTCCCCGAGTGGGAACCGAACCCATAACCGCCGTGTTTACAATTAGATGCTATACTGCGACACGACGATAAATAATAATAAAAAAGGCGTTTCTTTATAATAACCGTATAGTAAGATCGTTAAAATATTAAATCACTTTATTACCGCAAATAAAGAATATATGTCAATGTATGTTAGTACCTTATAAAAATGTCCTCTTTTGAAAGCTTTAGTGCCAGAGAGAAGACGAGACCGGATGGGCCGCGCCCACCCCAAAATGTTTGTCAATAAAAAATTAAGACTGAATTATTAAAAAAACCTTTACACTAAAAGATCAGTTCAAAGCTTGCCTTGCTCTAGCTTTCTATATTTTTACTAATTTGAATTTGAAAAAATATTTAAATCTATATCACAACTGTTTTCATTTTGTATATATATATATATATATATATATATATATATATATATATATATATATATATATATATATATATATATATAATGTTCGGCCATATTGTTATTGCACCATGTAAACTAATGTAAACCAGGCTCCCCTGGAAATCATGTATCCCATAATGAATATAACTACTTAACTTAATGAATTTATTTAACAACTTCATTAGCAATACAAATTATATTAATGAAATTAAAATTTAAGCTTATTACGAGCCATTTAATTAAAGTACACACAAAGTTAGCCGCCATTTAATAAGGATATGGAAGTAAAAGTAATTAGTAAAAAAAAATTGTATACATTTTGGCTAAATTAAAAAACATAAAGTGATAGTAGGTTACATCGCGATTATGTAACACAAAAAACACAAAACAATTATTATTCTCTATTTACATTTTAAAAAAGAAAATAATGTTCTAGTGATGTGCAGCAATTTTTTTTGTGTCGATACATTATTTTTCTATATTTATATATTTTTTCTATATAATATTTTACTATTAGTAATTAAAATTCAATTAATAATAGTAAAATATTTTTAAATACGTGTCATAAAGAAAAATAATGTTATAGTAAGTAGTATAACTAATAAGCATAATTAAACTTAGATATATATTCTTGTTCAAAGAAGAACATTTAGTTATTTATTACACACACACACACACACACTAGCAAATTTAGATTAAACTAGTACTTTTTACCCGTAATATTTTCTTAATATATTTACAGTTTTTAAGTAGCATCTGACATTGACATTGACAGATATTAAAATTTATAATCATAACGTATATAAAGCCATATATAAAGATAACAACAACAACAACAAAATTTTAACGTAACTAAGCATTATGTATTGGACTTCAACTCTTTAAAATTCTCTAGAATTAATGACTACCAAATTACATCTATTTGTGAAATAATTAAACACAAGTTTAAAATCTTACTAATCATGCTCAATTTACATCTGTCTGTGTCGCTATGATAAACTACACTAAATTGCATAAATTGAATGTCATGTGAGGTTTGTACCACTTAACCTTGTCCACAAAATCTTAGTAGAAGATAAATATTGAGATAATGTAAAATATGCATATGCTTTTCTGTTTAATTTGCTCTTCTCTCTTCTATACTCGTATAGTTTTTTTTTTACGTAAGTCTATCGTGAAAAACGTAATATGTCGGACGCTGCACTGAACACGTTAAAAATAAAATCTACAAAAAATAGGTAACTTTAGTACTTTTAAATAAGTATATTCAATTCAATATTGTTATAAATCTGTGCCAATAATAATATCTTTGGATTTCTCCATTTTTATACCTTTTAAATGAAACTTTTTCAACAAGATTAAACGCGTGTATTTTAGACGTTCGGAAATGCGTTTTACTTACATTTTATTACGCTTTAAACACTTTATACCTTACCCTAATAATATTGGTATTTCATTATCCCGACCGGATTGGATAGGATCCTTTACTCTAAATGCTAGGGTCTAGAAGCTTAAAGCGTGTAATATTAGTAGAATTTACAGTTCCATTGGAAATAAATATCCCTTAAAATCATAATTTCAAAGTTAACAAGTAATTATAATTATTCGTCTAATATCAATCAATTAGTTGGAGTTCCTTAGAGGCTAGTTAGAGGTCCATAATATAGAGTATTAAATTGCACCAATTTAACGTAATTTGAGAGGGCGCGACGGCACGAGTCATTTATGCGGTCACGTCTCAAAGGCCGCACATTTGCATCGAGGAAATATCTAGAAGTTTCGTAATATGGCTTGTTATTGGATACTTGTGTGGGATATTTTTGTACATAAATATGAATTTCGAGGATCATTTGTAAATATAAAAAGTAAAATTAATATTATTTATATGGACATTTTTATTGCTATAATTGTGGCATGTGAATAGATTGTCGTGTCATTTTACTAGCATCACGTCATTAATAAAGATCAATTCCCTTTCAATTCGAACCAGTGAAGCAATTGGCACACATGTGATAAGGTGGCTTCTAACCAGATATTATGCGTTTACATTGCGAATTTAACATCTACTCATCTGTGTACATTTGATTTATTGCCGCAATGGCAATATAACATTTCAAATTCAGAAGAAAATTTTGTGATCCAAATCCTTAATTTTGTTTGTTTGTCGTTTATTTCTTTCCATGAAGAGTTAGCGGGTGTTGTTTGCGTGAATTCTTAATTGCAGTTATTAACTAACTGGCATAAGGGTAGGTTATTAATAACCAAATCACACTTTCATGTGTTTACGAGAAACCTTTTTAGTTTAAATATATTATTGTATGCTTTAGTTTTAATTAGGTAAAATACATTGTCGTATATTATTTCATTTTATCTGTCGGTTTATAATAGGCCTAGAAAACATTATAAAAATTAAAGCTTGACATAAATTACTATAAACACTTTAAATGAAATCAGTAAAAATAGATTCTCTTACATAAATATATTGGATATTTTGTTGCAAATTGTCACGCCTCTTCTCTGGCCCTACGACGTATGAACATAAATTAACATACAGTTGCTCAATTGAGCCCTTGTTATTCAATTGGCATGTTTATCTCTTGTCGTAAGAATAGACGATATTTTTAGCCTGTGTCGTTGTTATTCGCTCTTTTAATAAACTGATATAGGCGTGTCTTTTGGCACAAAAACAAGTAAAAAATTTATACATTTATATTGAAAAACTGAAAAGCAGTATTGTCGTCTTTTGTTGTATTTTATTATAATATTGATATATTATAATAAAATACAACAAAAGACCAAATATATCTAATATTTCTAAAAAGTAGTAATTTATATTTAATTTTTTTAAGAATAATAATATATACATAGTAATTGAAGTTTAAATCGTCTATTTATAAACAAAAAACTTGCTACGTTCCCATTTCTATATGTACAAATTGCACCGCTCGCTATATTTAGAACCGCTGCTTCATACTTCCTTTGTAAATTCAAACCCGTTTGCAGTGGTTTAAATTTTGCGGATACTACAATTTATGATGTTTTGTCATGTCCCCCTACTTTACTTTTTGGTAGTATGACGTCTTATATTATATATTTTATATATATATATATATATATATATATATATATATATATATATATATATATATATATATATATATATATATATATATATATATATATATATATATATATATATATATATATATATATATATATTATATATATATATATATATATATATATATATATATATATATATATATATATATAATATATATATATATATATATATATATATATATATATATATATATATATATATATATATATATATATATATATATATATATATATATATATATATATATATATATATATATATATATATAATATATATATATATATATATATATATATATATATATATATATATATATATATATATATATATATATATATATATATATATATATATATATATAGAAGTCTAAACGTTAAGTAAGCCCTCGTATATTATAAAGAATAATAGCATTTATAATATTTATAGTAAAATAGCAAAGTTAAGATTTACGTGGTGAAATATTTTCTAAGTTGATATCATAGGTAACTGGTGCAGGTGTATTGTTATCTATTCACGGTAACTAACCTATTTAACGAAAGCAAGATCTATAAGAGGTCGTTGACTTGCTAGTAAATGCTTATTGCGTGCTGATTTTAAGCTGTGTATGTTTCTTAATGTTTTTTATAATTTATAGATTCTTAAACTAGAATTCGATATGCTTAAAGTTCTCTGTGCCTACCTAACAAATTTTAAAAAACGTAGATTACTTTCAATTTTGTCAGGATATGAAAAATTATAAGTTAAAAGAAAATTAACCAATGATATCATACTTTACTATTGAGTAGCATTAAACAAGATGCAATCAAAGTACCGTTAAAATTTTATTGTAACTATAACCAGCATGGACCAAGCCATACCAATGTTTCACCTACACCCTTTTTTAAATCTTTTTTTTTTCACTGCAAATGTGTAAACATAAATTGTATAAAAATTACTATACCATATTAAATTAAATAAGTAACATTACAAGCAATATAAAATACCGTTAAACTCGAATAGCAACTGTAAATGTAACCGGCAAGAACCAAATCGCTTCAGTGTTTCACCCCTTTGAAATCATATGGTCGTTAATTTGTTCTTGACACGACAAGTTAAGTGCTACCAATTACTGGTATAGGTCGAGAGGTGTGGAATAAGAGGTTTTAATTGCATGATGACTATCATATTATGATGATATATTCGTTAGCCATTTAAGAGCATTGTAAATTGTACGAAATTTGGATCAAAATTTGAATTTTAAACTGTAAAGTAAAAAATGTTCTCCACATGATTAGCATGTTATACACAAAATTAAATTTGAATAATTCATAACTTACGTCACCAACATTTGTCAACTGATTTGTATTATTGTAAAAAAAAGCATCTGATATTATTTTTGTCATGTGTATGATAATATATGTAGGAGATGTAGCTCTAGATTAAATTATTATGTATTTTTATTCGACGTGTTTCCTGTAAATAAATAAAATAATCCTCATTTTCTACTTAGTACGACTTATTAAAATAATTACGTACTAATTGTTTGATAATATGAAACAGAACAAATAACAATTAACGTGATATTATAGAGTACTTGACGTTAAACAAGTTCTACATCAATATTACATTGTATTGCGAAGTCATTTGTGTGAGATTACGAGTAAATGAGGAGCTACGATTACAAAGTAACGTTGTGTAAGGTCATGTCTTTGCCTGTAAAGTGATCTCAATATAGTGATGTAAGATATTATCCACACGGCAAGAAACAAGCGTTAGTGTTGAACAAAGCGAAAACTGGATCACATCAGTTAACTACAAATTGCAGTACAATTGACCAAAACTGCATTGGAGCTATTATTATATCCGCTTCGGTGCCGATACATCTAACTTATATCAACAATATAATAGCAAACCGCTTTGTTCTAATATCGTTTTAACAATCCTACAATGTTATTTAATATAATCTGTATAAACAAAAATTGTATTATAACATGTTTTAGCCTTTATAAAAAAGTTTTATCGACAATTCACATCACTAGAGACGTCATGACGTAGTGCAGTGCACCACCGCGAGCCGGCCGCGGCTCATTTGAACCGAATAGAACCGGATCGTAGCCAATCAACACGCGCGCATCACTAGCGACCAATGAGCGGCCATTGCGCTCAGTCACAGGCTTTCCTTCGCCCGTCGTGTACTCCATTGTTTCTGTTTATTACACATTATTTACCGCTGATAAAACTAAATTTCGTCGCTCCGTTAACCGGTCATATCTTGTATTCTCTTATATTTTTTTGTAATTGCGATATTTTGCTGCGAATAGTCCATATTGCAACGCAGTGTAGAAATGTTGGACAAGTGAAACTTTTTGGGACTATTATAGATTGAAGTTGCGTTGTTAAACAAAAGTGCCCAATGGTGTCTGTGGTGGTGCGTGCATGTAAAGCTATGTTGGTTGGATGTGGACGTGAATACCGCTCGGCATCCGGCGCGTTCGTCTTTTCCAATTTGACGAGACAGGACTATAGCTGACAGGAGTATGCTCGTACTCGAGCAGAGACTTAGTGCGAGGCAGGTAGGACGTGGTGTGGTCCTCCGAGCTCGTCTCCTACATAGTGTAGAGGCCCAAGGCTGGCGGATGAGATTCTCCCTGCTTAAGACCGAGGTGGAGATAGACGCGGATCCTGAAACGTATAGAGAAATCGCCACCAGATTAAGGAGAGCCAACGTCTTTGTAAGACCCGGACGGCCGAGGTTGAAGTAAATATTAGTTTGTTTCATATTTTTTCAACAAGTTTTGCGAATTTAGTCTATTGATATGAAAGTTTTGTTTCGATGTAAATTGTAAAAGTCAAATGTGTGTCTGTGTTGATTGCAATGGTATTTAGTTGTTTATCTAAAATGTACTTTACATAACAAAAACTGTAGGTATAGTATATCTTAACTAATGTTTAGAACTAGATTTGTAGAAAAACATAGTTTATATAGTATGATACTGTTGTGTTAAATAATAGTTTAAAAAAAACATTATCTTATTTTCTATTTTCGAAATATCTCTTTATGGAACAAATTTTCCCATTATCCATTTCAGTATTATAATGAATAAAGTATGTAATTGTTACATAAGTTACATAATAGAAGAGACTCGAAATCAAGCCTTACCCTGTAACGGAATTAAGTGAATCCCATAACCTTTTGTATAGCTTGTTAATTAAAACTATAATTAAGCTAAAATTTGTTTATGGTTTAGCTGCTGCATCATTCGCTGGTCAATTCCCGCACACTTGTCCTGCTTTATTAAGAAAGGAAAAGCTCAGTATAACTTAGCTTGAGCTTTTGCTACAATTACCAAAAAAATATAACATTTTTTTATATAACATTAGGACATAAACATATGAATAGAAGAATTTAAATATTTGGATTTGAAGACTCAAACAAACCAAACAATCTTTTGTAAAATAAACATTGATTTTTTTTTTAGTTTCAACATCACACATAGAGAAGGATAGGCAGATATTGTAACCTCGAGTCACGGCATAATGAGTTTATGTAAAGATGCTAAATATTAGATTTCATGTTCACTTTTAGTTATATATAAGTATATATAGCTATATACTTTTAGTAGTATGAGTATTTCTGTATTCAAATATTGAATTGAGTGGTCCTCTTTGGAGCAAATCACTTTACTGAAACCTGCTGTGGTTCTATGATACCAATAATATCATTTGTCCACATGATCCTGGAAGATCTGCTTTTTATTCTTCCGAGTCTTTTAGATTACCTATTGCTTATTGCCATATTTAGAAATGTTTTTGTACATCACCATTTTGAATACAGGCTGATGTAATTGGTTTATAACTTTTTATTTATGGATAGAAAATTTTAAAACAGCATTTACATGCATTTGACAAACATATATCCAAAAAAAAGATTTAATGGAGCAAACATTTTTCTTAATGCAAAGTACTCTTGTAATGATATTGTACATTGATGGGATGGGCTTAAGTGAATGATTATACGTAATTGCAGCTTATTAAATGTTAAATACTGAATACTTTGAAGGTACTTCCTTTGTTTTAGATTATTGATATAACAATACCGTGGTAAACCTTTTGTCTGGCACTCTGTTATATGTCAGTCAGTCTAATTAGTCAATTTTGTCAGTCAGTTACATGGATATTCCTTTATCTGTGTGCCCTAATGACTAAAATTAATCTGATAAATCGAGTTTCTTCTTTATATTGTGAAGGTCTTCATAGCTCTGTAGGTGGCACTGTGATATCATTCAGTTGGATTTTTTTTTTACATTTATAAAGCTGAAATGCTTATTTCAGTAATTATTGATTTGAATTGATTCTTTTTTTTGAGTCCATTCTCGGTGAAAGGCTATAGGCTATAGACATCACTCTATTATACATGAATCTAATGTTGTTGACACTACGTTTTAGAGCTTTCAAAAAGCTTTGCTTTATCAAAAATCAAAAGTCAATATATAAATAAAATATTAAATACACTACTTTCACGTTTGCAATCAAGACGATGTCTTCGAAGAGCAATTTAGCTATCATATAAAAATTAAAAATGTATATGATGACTTCTCTTACTCAAGAGGCAGTGGTAAGAGTTGACCTTTCAGAATCAGAATAAGGTCACGTAAATAACATGAGGATTCCCCGAAGGGACGTATGAGGAGTTTGATGGTAGTGGACGAGGCGAAAGCCGTATGCTAGGGAACATTGCCTTGATTAGTTATCGAACCCACGACCGTCGCGTTTACAGTCACAACGAGGACTTGTAATGCATTATAATTATTTTTTTAAATTCTGTACCTAATCCTTAAGGAAAATAGGAAAATTTTGAGATATACACAAAAAATTATTAACTTAGCACAATATTTAACATGTTATTTTAGTTATTTACATATAGTTATATATTATGTTCATATGTATATATATATATATATATATTATATATATATATATATATATATATATATATATATATATATATATATATATATATATATATATATATATATATATATATATATATATATATATATATATATATATATATATATATATATATATATATATATATATATATATATATATATATATATATATATATATATATATATATATATATATATATATATATGTATATGATATATATGTATATATATATGTATATGTATGTATAGGATCATCTCAGTTACTAATAGGCGATGTGTGATAGCAGTTATCAGCTTAGTTTTGGCGTTTAGTCAATATATGGCAGTTACGAAATTGTGTCATTCGATTGGTCAGATGTATTGCGCTGGTCTGGGATTCGATATTTTTATATATAATATACATTCTTTCTTACTATCCGCTTATTTATATATTATATTGTTACACTTGTTTACATTTTAATTTAATTTATTAAAAGTGATTTTTGTTTCCTTCCAGTGTCACTCCAAAGGCGGTCACAAGCCCTATACTAGTGAACAAGCCAGTTCTACCACAACCAGGTATTATTTTTTTATATGGTATAATTATAATAATATTTGTTAATTATAATAATATTTTTCTATCAAGACACTCCGTTCTCTGAGATATTAGGTTTTGAGTGGCTAGCTACAATAATATATTCCCCCGAGTGGGAATAGAACCCGCAACCTATGACACTATATATATATATATATATATATATATATATATATATATATATATATATATATATATATATATATATTTATATATATATATATTTAGATTATAAGATGTTATTTCATTTTATTTTATCAAGTAGTTAATGTTGCACAAAAA
Organism: Dione juno; assembly: GCA_037127375.1. Classification (NCBI taxonomy): domain Eukaryota; kingdom Metazoa; phylum Arthropoda; class Insecta; order Lepidoptera; family Nymphalidae; genus Dione; species Dione juno. The sequence continues at coordinate 1,521,605 of JAXRJS010000093.1, forward strand.
TAGTTTATTTTTTATATATAAATATTCTTTTCAGCGATACTTGCTACTAACAACCAAATGAAGCCGCTTTATTGCCAAGAGTGAGTATTTTTATAATTTTTTTAATATTTTATAATACATATTTTTATCCCTTTTAACTGACTGTTATATACCGACGCGTATATTAGTATTATTTATATGGAGAAAGATCCTCCGTTCTCCACTCTCCGCCCGCACTTGGTCTACCAGAGTGGCAAAATGATTGGAAATCGAACCATCAATCGCAATCTCGTGTGCAGTCAGATCAGCTGTTCCACGGCGGCAATACGTTCACTTATTTTTCTTGTTCTACATTTTTTTTAAACTAACGATCTATGATCTTGTTTGAGTATTCTGTACTGCATTTTCCATCTATTTATAAGATAAATTAAAATGACATTTGTATATTCATAATAGCCACCATTTTGTCTATATAAATATTATAATTAAAATGGCAAAGACAGTAATTTGTACAGCCAAGTAACAATTTGTTACAACACTAAACACACATAATAACAGATAATCTATTTGTTTACAAACACGCATAGGTTATTTGAGTGAGATTTTAATATATTATTTTATTATAATTATTTTGTTTACTAGGATTTTTTTTTAAAGTCATTTATTTTTATGTAGTTTTTTTTACAAATTTTCTAGATGTTACATAAATTTGGAATGCATTTTAATATGCGATTTGAACCCACTATTAAATTTAAATCAAGGACAGTTTTTTTTTCGTCGTATAGGTGTTTCCTAGCTATATATATTTATATTTTTTCTTAATCACACTGCAATCGTAATGAAAAGTGAGGAATATTTAATTTTTTTTTACATATTTTATATATTTATGATAGCTTCAGGCTGTATCCCGCTGCCGCTTGTAGCAGGATAGACTGAGGGAACCTAGTGCTTTAGACACTCCATCCTCCACTTTCCTCTCAATTTTTAAGACATTGCATGTTGAATTCTAGCGGAACTCAACGCCGCGTGTTATCTTGTTACCAGTGAAAATAATTCATGGTTTCGACTGGGAATTGAACCCACAACCTCACGTTTACAGTCAGCATCTGACGTCAAGGTCCGCTGCGCCACTATACTTTGAAATAAATTGTATAAACAAATATATATTAATTTAAATACTAAAACTTTTTTTTTACATTAAACAGCGGCGGTGACGTAAAGGCGCACAGCCCCACCTGTCACTCGCCCGGCGCCATCTTGCCCGACCTGCCAATACCCGCCGAGGAACCTGACAAGGTAGGTTTTTTTTTTAATTATCTTTTTTTTTTGCTCTAGCCTAGGCATGTAATGTAATAAGATATAGTACATATATGGTTAAGATTATATTTATATTATGTTAAATAGTTAAGCGAGACTCGAACCCGCACCTCTTGTATACCATCCAAGAGGTCTAACCAAATAAGGCTCTGATACAGTTTTTAACGTTTCTAAATTAGTACTATTAATTTATTGTAAATTTAAATGTTTTTTTTTTAATATAATGTGAATAATATCTTAAATATATATATTTTTTTGTCGCAGAGCTACGGCCTGTCTAAAGACGCGTCCTCGAATGAAACGCAGCTGTGGCTGTCCCGCCATCGCTTCTCGCAACACGTCACCACGTTTGCTAATTTCTCTGGAGCTGATCTTTTAAGGTATATCTATATATTATATATGTATAGCTTCACGCTGTATCCCGTATCCCGCATATAGCAGGGTAGGCAGGGGGGACCTAGTGTCAGGCGGAACTCGACGCTGCAACTTAAATACCATTCTCTAATTGGGACCAAACTTTTTTCTTAGTGTGTCAAAATGGTGTAAAAATCTCTCTTCATTCCGCGCTTTCCGTAAGAAGTAGTGAAATGCATGTTAGCCTGACGAGTGGCGGAACTCAACGCCGCACTCGTCTCTTTCACCAGAGCTTAAATTTTAATTTAAGATTGAATCTGCACCTGTGCCCCTAATTTACTGTTTCTCTTTTTTATATATAGTATTTTTTAAATAATAATTATATTATATTTAAATTATATATATATACATGTAAATTTTTTTTCAGATTGTCTCGTGACGATATAATTCAGATTTGCGGCTTGGCTGACGGCATACGTCTATTCAATGCGTTACACGCCAAGTGAGTACTTGGAAAGATTTATTTTAATTTATATATATATACATATATATATATATATATATATATATATATATATATATATATATATATATATATATATATATATATATATATATATATATATATATATATATATATATACCGCTTAGCACGGTAGGCACGTTCTATACTATTTTGGATACATTGTCTGTGTTGAGTGGCGGAACTCAACGCCGCGCCCGCTGACTCTCACCAAAGAGAGAATAGGAAATGATAGAAAAAAATAAATTTATGTATATCATGTTGTTTTTCCCTATATAAATAAGTATTGTTTTCCTTCACCCCTCCAGGCGCATCGAACCCCGCCTCACCCTGTACGTGTGCGCGCCCCACACGCACACGCACAGCGTGCACAGTGCACTGTACCTGCACTCCGCTGCGGCCGCCGAGCTGCATGCTAAACTACGGGGCTTGCTGAACGGGGCCGCCAAGGTGAGATACTGGTCTTGTTGTTAAAAATGTTATTCGAAACTAAAGAAAGAAAAGAAAAAAGAAAACAAATAAAAATTAACGGATTTGAAGCCACGGCCTGTTAGAAACCGTCCAATTGCTCTGACCGCTGTGTCGTAAGTTCAATATACTGGTACTTTTTGTGTTGTACGCAGCGATATTATTAAAATCATATAAAAATAAAAAAAAAACAATGTATAATATACCTCAAATATAACAATTATTTCAGGAATCCGACACAGTCCTAGTATCTGGACCGAATGGCGCCCGAGTTCGTCTCACAGACGAGCTGGTCCGTCATCTACCGGACAACTCTACCTATAGACTGGAGAGGATAGAGGATAACGCGCTACTACTCAGCCCCACTGGCAACTGACAGTAAATCAACTGGTTTTAACTGGCCACAACTGGTTTGAACTGGTTAGGAATAGTCGAGAGTCATATAAATATGTTATGTCGTTCTTTAAGATGTTGATATATTATCTGAATGTGAAAATTATATTTTAGACCTGTTCAGTCAATCTTACTGGCAAGGAACAGTAAACTGACTGACAGAAACTGGTTAGAACTGGATAGAGGTAGTTATATGTGGTTGGAAGTCGTTGGAAGTAGCCGGAAGGAACTTTTAATTTCTACTGAAATATATATGTGAATGTTTTATTTATGCTCTTATATTGGTAGAAAGTAAGACACTAAGATCTAAAATAAATTAAAAAAGAAGAAGTGTCTTATCAATTAATAAGTGTGAAATAAAAAAAGTTAGTTGATTTGTGATCATATTATGTTTCCCAAATATACTTTTTAAATTATATATGGAAATTAAAAAATTACGATTTAGAGATTTAAGGGAATTCCCCGAAAGTTATGTAAATAAAGATTGTTTCACACTCAACTAATATTAAATATACGAAAAATGTTGAGTGTGACAGTGCCTTAACAATTCATAGGAATTTACTACAAGTGTGTAAGACACTTTAAATAACTGAAAATGAGATTTTGATCTATAAAAGATCGCTATTTTTATAAGAAAAGGGGCCATGATTGTTTTTTTTTTCTAGAAAAAAAATGTGTTACTAATATTTCACCTCATTTGTCATTTTATTAACAGAAAATAGTTTTTAAGGTATTTTTTTTTGGCGCTGTTTGTGACGTCAAGGACAGTTTGTGCCTAGAAAATGATAAAATTACAATCTAGAATGAAAATACATGTATTTAGATAGATTGATAGATGTTAATAAGTAATTTAGTTTTATTTATGTTTTAACGTTATTGCCTTATATGGTTATAGTTATCATTAAATATTAAGCCGTTGTAATTGCTTATTTTAGCATATTTGAGTTAAATTATATATATATATATATATATATATATATATATATATATATATATATATATATATATATATATATATATATATATATTATTAAATTTTCAAATTATTTTATTAATCTGTTTTAAATATGTGGCTTATATAGCTTATGGTCTTATAGTCCTTTTTAAATGGAGTATCTGCAAGAAAAATAATCGTATCAGACCAGTAGTTCTTGAGGTTAGTGTGTACAACCAAACATACATTTAAGCTTTATAATATATATGTATATATATATATATATATATATATATATATATATATATATATATATATATATATATATATATATATTGGAAATAGATTATTAAAAAAAATACTTTTTATTATATAAATGAATATATTTTAAGCAAGTTTTAATGTTAATATTAGTTAATAAGTAACGGGCATTATAATTATTAATAACTCCCCCCCCCCCCTCACCCCCTCTGGTTGTAAAAAGGGCGGCGTTGAGTTCCGCAACTCACTTTGTATGCCTAGTTACTGTATAAATTGTTTATTTTATTAATACTGTATAAATTGTAGCTTAGAATTATTTTCTTTGTATATGTTATTATTATTTTATACATCTGTTCTGTAAAATTTAAAGGGGGTGTAAGTTTAAAACTAACAAAAATGTCTTATATATTATAAAAGAGAATATTTTTAACAAAATTTGAACTTGTGTCCCCTTTTTCGAGGATTAGTGTTTTTATTTTAGGATATTAGAAAATAGTACGCGAGGACCCTTCTATGATTATAATAGATTTTAGGAATTAGTTTAAATGAATAAATTAGAATTTGTAGTAGGAATGTTGTTTTTTTTTGTTAGAGAAGTGATTGTGACATGTAACATGTTATGTGACATATACACACACACACACACACACACACACACACACATATATATATTTATATATATATATATATATATATATATATATATATATATATATATATATATATATATATATATAATGTGTAAAGATTATTATGAAGGATTTTTTTGCGAACAAGCTGTAACCCGCAATTTCATTTATACTATAATATAAGATGTATGTCAGTCAGTCAGAGTTGTAAATCCAAATTTTAAATCACTATGTATGGACAATTTTATATTGTACTAGCGAATAGGTACTTGCTGCACGAGCGATTTGTCTTTGTGTAGAAGTAAATTTATAAATTTTGCTTATTTTAATAAAACAGCAGTCTCATACAAAATATTTTAAATTAATAATTCTTTTTTATTTATGAACTGATTGAAATAAAACAAATTCTAAATATTAAGGGAAGCTTACTATATATTGGTGAAAAGTACATTTGGATCAATCAAGTCGTTCCTGAGGTTAGCAAGAAGCACTAACATACAGACAAATTTAAAAAATATTGTTTTGGGTTCTATTATTACATTGATAAATGTCCCTAGTAATAGTTTTTTTTTAAATAAATCTTCCACAAACAGACAGCCATTGGTTACATTTTTATTATATGTATAGATTTGAAATAAATGTGATTATCACAATTTGTAAGTGCAATTAATTATAGTTAGTTTGTAATGAGACAGCAAAAAGTATATATATATATATATATATATATATATATATATATATATATATATATATATATATATATATATATATATATATATATATATATATATATATATATATATATATATGTGTGTGTTGTTATAGGGATATTGATATTATTTTCAAATCTAAAGTAAAATAAAAAAATCAAAGTCAAAGCTCCGACGTTGAACGAGAGGCGCGGGTTCGAATCTTGATACATTAAAATTATTTCATATATAAATTATAAATTTATTAATTTTAATCATACTATAAAAATTTTGTCTTGTTATGTGTCAAAAGATATGAATGTGATATTATTATTGCGTAAAGAATGCTTTTTTTCTAAAAGAGTTTTTTTTTTAATTCTATTTAGTTTTTGTGGCGTTACGCGCGTGTCAATAGAGTTCATATATCTCCTCGTCAAAATCACGTTGTAAGGAAAACGTATGAAAATTGTGCGTTAAAAGAGAGCCACCTCTATTATAAGAACTAGGACTTTTGCTTTGTTTTATATATATATATATATATATATATATATATATATATATATATATATATATATATATATATATATATATATATATATATATATATATATATATATATATATATATATATATATATATATATATATATATTAAATTATTGTCTTGTAGCGCATTAATCACATATTTCTTTTTTTATTTTTTTTTAATCTTTTTTTTTATCCATTGATTTTATCCATTGGAAGAAAATAATTAAACTTATTATTATATTATTAATAATATATTTTATTTCAATATTCCTATAACTAATGTTTTGTTACGAATATGTTAGTGTAAGTTGTTCGGTGCCTTCAGTTGCCTCGACACAGCGCTAGTTGCGTAATGGAGTATTAAATATATTTTTTTAGCTTCCATATACAAGTTGTAGCGGGTTCAATCCCTTGAGTTGTAATGTTTAGTCAATAAATGTCTTATAGTTAATATGGCTTTTTAATTTTCCTTTCTTTTTCTTTCCTGTGTTTTATTCATAAATATTCATGAATGAACGTCATTTTAATATTATTTAAAAATATATGTAACTTATAAAGAATTAATTAAAAAAAAACAACAGATATATGCTTAAAATTTATTAAATATTACAAAGGCACTGTAACATCAGGTCGGCTCTATATGATACTCTATGAAGATCTTTCACACAAAAAAAAAACAAAAGGCACTGCCTTATTGCTTCAAAGGATTTAATAAATGTAATGTAATTATGTAGAAGTGATCATAAAAGTAGTATTAAATGATCATAAACAATCTAAACCTTAAACAAATAACAATATATTATAGTTGATTATAATCAAGTTATTGTCATAATCATAATCACTACTTCCATAATCATGACAAAGCTATAATAATTTCACATAATGACATATTCTGTAAATATTTGTGATGCTTAAAAATAATAACAAGAAAAAAAAACGGCAGACATCCGCCATTTTGTGTTTAAAATGAGTGTTCGATTCTTAAATTTCCATTTTAAGTAATAAATAAAAAAAATAAAGTGACTAAATCTAACCGCTCTAACATTACAATAATAAGCTTTTACTATAATAACTAACTAATTGGCAATATGTAGACATGGTATTTAAATATATCAAAATGTCCTCCATAAATTATGAAATAGGGATTTGGATGATACATACAAATGAAGACAAATAAAAAGAAACCGTTAAAAAGGATGACATTTTGAAAATTATGAACAAATAACTCAATTTTTAACGGAATGTAAATAACATATTATGCTTCTATAGAGTCGATGCTTATATCTACATATATATAAAAATATATATATATATATATATATATATATATATATATATATATATATATATATATATATATATCTACATATATATAAAAATATGGTCTCCCACCACAAACATATACAATAATAATATATAAAATAGTGCAAAATATATAATATCTTAATATCAAAGATATTTTGTATATAGAAAGTAAAATGACACATTGACTTTTTGTTTTATTTATTTAGATATTTTATGAAAAATACCGAACATCAACATAAAAAAATCACTTTCTATAATTTATATAATAAAAATGCACATAATATAAAGTATTTACATTGTAAAAAGATTGAGACCTGCAGTGTGACCAGGTACAAAAAATCCCTAAAAAAGTCTTAAAATTTTAATTAAAAGCCCAAATTAATCTCAAGAAAAACCAAAGCAAGTCAAATGCATTAAACATGGAATAACTGTTTAAAAAAAGACTAAATTAAAAAGTTTCAACTGTAATTTATATACTGTGACAAATTTAATAAATATTTTATTTAAATTTATATGTGTTTATGTCAAATAATGACAAATGCTACAAATAGTCTTTATATGGACGCTATAAAGTATTTTAGGCGTGAATTTTTAATCCTTAACAACTAAATTTTATTAAGAAGCAGTACTTTACAATTTTATTAAGTGATATTTTTTTTGACAAATAGTGACGTGACATATAATGTAAAACTGTCAATAGTGTTGTTCGCAAATCGTGTCATGTATATAATCATAGCTAATTTGACATAAGCTTGATTTCTTAATACTGTTTTAAAATTAAATATTTTATTGCTAATTTAATTTTTAATAAATTAAACGATACTTTTTAAGACACGTTTTTCCAACTTTTAAAATAACCAAGTCATCAAATTAGTCTGTCAGTCTGTCCATATACATATACATACATACATATATATATATATTTGTCTGTCTGTCCACTTTAATTGTACGCCTGTTCCGGGGCTAGCTCAACATAGTTTGCCGGTAACATGCCAGTGCGCCCTGTACGTAGCACTTGTCCCGTCATCCAGCCTTCGTCGATGGATGTCACATTTGATATATAATCGCCTTCGCGGAATGATACCTGGGTAGGAAACATAAAAAAAAATAAACATATATATATATATACATATATATAGATATATATATATATATATATATATATATATATATATATATATATATATATATATATATATATATATATATATATATATATATATAGCATTTCTTTTACATGGTCTTTCAAATTGTCACTTAGCAAAAATAAAAAATTCTACGTATGATTTTTTTGTAGCTTGATAAGAATGTATAGCTTAGTTGGCCGATGACTTAATAGGTATCGAAAGGAGGCGGATTTCAAGCCCGATATTGTCATGAAATATGTTTCTAATATACCTACAAGTTCGCAAACTCGATTTTTCTAAATCAAAATAATATTAGCAAAATCTTAAAACAATATTTACATAAATAATAATATTATTATATCTAGATATATATATTTTATATATAATATATATAAGTATATAATAATATATTTATATATATATCTAATATATATATATAGAGATATATAATAATAGATATATATATTATATATATATATTATATATTATATAGAGTATATTATATATATTATATATATTTATATATATATGTATATATATATGTAGTTATATATATATTATATATATATGTATTTATATATATATACTATATATATATGTATATATATATTATATATAGTATATATATACTCATCCATACTCACTTCATCGCTGTCGTTCGCTTCATAGTCGTACATGGCGACGAACACTCTCTGTAAATGTTAATCGAAACAAAATTTGAACAAAAACACCAATGTCAGCCTGTGAGCACGACGGTCGGGGGTTCAATTCTCACTTGTGGAAACGATCATTGTTATATTATAGTGCGGCAATATCTCGATTAGGGATAACTTAGGGGAAACTTCCCAGTAGCATAAATCCTCTCATAGCCTCAGATCGTCGCGCCTACGTCTGACAGCATCTGAATATAAATGTGATCTCCACTCGGTGTAATTTTTAAAATATCTTCATTTCTCTGCTCTGGTAACGTGCTAACTAACGGCGTTGAGTTACGTAACCCAACCCAGTACATAATTTTTAAACAGAAAAAACATGTATAAAGTGCTTTATTTAAAATTAGTTTAAGTAAAGCACGTTATTATTCTGATAAATGCGATAAATGATTCAAGAAGAAAAAGTGTTACTTCACATATATAGTGTGACACTGTCATAATACAATAGTATCATAATTATAGTATGGTGTCTCTACGACCCCCACCTGATTATGGCTAGGAGGGCGATGGTTTGGCGGCTGTTCGTTGGCGAGCGGGTCGAGGTCGGTCACGCGGCCGATGTGCCGACTGCTCTGCTGGGACTGGTGTGCTCCTGTTCAAGAAACGAAATATATATATATATATATATATATATATATATATATATATATATATATATATATATATATATATATATATATATATATATATATATATATATATATATATATATATAACTTGTAAGCTATATAATCTAAAAAGTCTCGTATCAATTAATCCTTTTAAATATTTATATTTTTATATTTTTTTCAATTTATACAAATGTAGATAAAAAAAATTATCAAATGAATTCCGAATTCTTAGCAAATGAGTGAGCCAATAATCAATGGACAACCAACACCACACACACAAAAGCTTATACAGCATGAAATAATTAAAAAAAAACCCAGAGAACATAGACCTGATAAGAGAATACATGTACATGGAGTATGGACCTACCTCTTTTTGGTTCACTGGAGTATATTAAGGTAGCTGAAGCCCTTTGAACGTTCAGGGGAGCTCTTGGAGCATCAATTAGCGGATCATAATCTTGGATCCTACCAATCTTTGGGTTTCCGTAGTGAAAGTTGGCATTCTTGGGATACTCTTCATATTTTGGCTGTTGATAATATTCTTCTTGACGATACTCCGGATGCTGGCGATGACTTTGGGCAACGGGCGTCTGGTAATGGTTTTTTGGTGGCAAGTTTGGCGGCGGAACGTTCGGTGGTAGCATTTCCGTCGCGTAGCTCTCTATTTGCTGGTGATAGTTATCGTTCGTCGCTACGTCTAGCAACAATTATGATGGATGGTTAAACACAGGAATGTCGGTTGACAAGGATTTCTTATATTTAAGTCAAAACTTTTATTTATATATGACCCCGAGTTCATTTGATAATTACGTGTATATTAATGAAACTCTAGGTAATTTAAAGATATATTATTTTCAATAATCCAGCGTATTCTAGATTAAATCGACTTATAAAACAATTTTCCAAAAAAACTAAAAGATTCCACCCAGAACCAAATTTCAAGAAGATTCCTATCCATCATAGTATGTTACTTAAAACGTACGCGTCACAACAGAAATCATTGTCAATCAAACATTACAACACAAAGGTGTACCATTAGTCAGTCACAACGGCGAGTCCCACGACCCATCCCCCCACGACCCATCCCAAAACAATGGACTTGTGCAAAACAGTGAGAGCTGGTGTCACAACACAGACCGTGAATGATGGAAGTGTTGTGTATGTTGTGAATGCAGATAGCTTATAAATAGCCATTGATGATATGAAAAGTAAGTTTGTAAGTAAAATTAAGTTTTTTTTTTAAACAAAGATCAATAATAATACGAAGACCACGAAGGATTGTGACTTAAAAATCTGCTCAAACGATTTTTTATATATATTAAATAAAAAATATATTCGTTTTCTAGTAGATGGATGGATCCGTTCATATATTGAAAAAAAAAAACACGAAATATATCCCTACATTTGTAATCTTTATTCGAATTTAACATTTTATGACTATACAATAAATAATTTCTGTCATAAATATGAAAATTTCTTATAATATATTTAATATATAAATGAATATATAAATTTTGAATCATAAAACCAAATTTAGCTATCCATAAAGTCCGAAAATAGTATATTACCAAAATCTTTAAACATGTATAATCGAGTGCAAGATGAGCTCTATACCAGTAGCATGTAAAGCAACATGTGCATGTAACTCACCGACGATTTCACCGTTCTCGTTGATTTGCCTCTGTTTCTCCATTTGGGCCTTCTTTTCCAAGTCTCCGTGGTAGGCGACGTTGCTTATTATCTTTGTGTTCGCTTTAATTCTGAGCGTTTCCGGATCATCTGCAACCTGCGAGGGAGGCGAATAATATGCTCAATTATATCCATAAAATTATCAAATTGACCAAAATATTATGATTAGCTTAGATTCAAGAACCATATGGAGAAGGCAGTATTACTTGAGACATTGTTACTCTGAAGTCGAACATACTTTTTTCAAGTTTATATTAAAAAATTTAGAACAATCCTCTTATAAAATAAATTAAAAAAAAAATTATCATTACAGAATTTATTGTTCATTACTAAAACATATTTTTAATTGTCGTCATAATACGTATTTCACAACATTGATCTACGTCAGAGTTGATCTTACGTCATCTTCCTCCAATTTTTGAGGACGTCATCTATCTTTATATGTTATCTATATTCTTAAGTAATAAAGTCCAAAGTCACGTGAAGCCTTAGCCACAAGACCGGAAAAACAAGAAAAGCAATTATTAATATATAAAAGCTTGTCTCCAAAAGTATATAAGAGCTTGTCTCCAAAAGTATATAAAAGCTTGTCTCCAAAAGTATATAAAAGCTTGTCTCCAAAAGTGCCACAATGGTGTCAATTCTTGCGCTACTGGTGGTGTCAATTCTTGTTTCTTCGCCACTAAAACTCTTGACAACTTATCCTCAGAACAACGCACAATAGTTTTCATTTGGGACCAACAGCTGGAAGGGGTTTATTTGATAGAAAAATAAACCCACATCAACGAGCAAACGCTTTAATTAGTACATCCTTTAATTAATACATCCTCTAATAACACCCTACCCTGTACCCTACCTGTGTAAACTTCCCCTTGCTCTTCTCGAAGTCGGCGTGATACTTCACGTTGCTCTGAAGTTTCGTGTTCTCCGCTATGCGTTTTAGTTCTGGCGTTTCCGCCATTGTGGTGTGCTTCGCTTTTGGCACGTGCCTGGAAGGTTGAGGACCCATTTATTATTATATAAGAAGAATATTAACAAGTTCAACAGTCAACATCAATTGTGTTTTAAGCATATATTGCTTTAAGGCGTATTTTACCCAAATGTCATCAGAATTTTAAAAAACAAAAATATATAAACAACTAGCTGCTCCTGTAAGACATTATCATCATATACCTGATTTCTCAAAGTTTAGGTGATCATTTACAGGTCCAACACTGAACCCATTCACTCCAGGAACCCATAGAAACCACCATCAAAATCAAACTCCACCCATTTTAGAGGTCAAAGATGACAAACAAACACACACTCACACTACAAACTCTTGTACATAAATAAAAAACATTTTAAATAACTATAATTAAAATTCAATCATTTTTTTGACTGACCCAGGATTTGACCACGACCTGAAACCGAACTTGTACACCGTTTAAAAAACTAACCAGCTATTTGAATCATAGGTATTATAGAGTTGTTATAGGTCGTACAAACGAGTACGTCATAGGTTACGAACATTGATTCATGTAATAACCGACCACAGACCACCACTAATACCGCTGCAATGAAACATCGTATGACCATTATAACTAAATAGATAGACAAAGGATATGGTAAGTAATTAACACATTGTAACACTCTGACTTAAACTATCAACATATATACTCGTAGTATATTTTAAGCACCAACCTGTATCACGCATACGAGTACATTAGCGTTTCTAGAGGAGGCACAGTGAGCATAACTTTAATATATAGAGCAAATTTTTTTTATTATCACGTAAACTACTATTGTGGGCTAAAAATCATTTAAAAAAAGGAATCTTCCATATTATCTAAAACAGTTCTTATTCAAAATTGAGATAAAATGGTACTGTTACACTTATGTTTTTGATAATGAACATATTGGGGTGGGCACCGGCAGATACTGGGGGTAGGCACAGCCCCTTCCTACGCCCATGCCCGCATATAGAAGATTGTACAGAGGAAACATAGTGTTAAGACACTCCGTTCGAATTATGATAAGGAACACTCAAGCGGGCCTCAAATCCCTAACCGTCACGTTTTTAAATTATTATAACACGTAATAATATTCAAGAAGCTCAGCTATAAATAGCTATGCTTACAAGACACTACCAATATACCAATCGGGAAAAGATATGGAATATATATAATAATATATATATTTATTTATTTATTTATTTATTTATTATGATCCACAAGTGATGATAACATTAAACATCAAGAAAAGGAGTGAAACAAAAAAAAATAATTAAAACTAAATGCACCATCTTTTAAAGTGGATACAGCATGCTATATAACAAAAATTATGAAGTTATACAATTTTAATTTACTAAGCGCTTGTTCATTAATCCAACGAAGACAACAAGCGTGACGTTAAATTAATAGTAATACAACACTGACAAACATATTTTTAACAATATTAATACACTTTTTGTAGATTAAATTATCGAAAGCAGACATTTATAAAACAATTCAAATATGGGATAAAATTTTAAACTTATATTTTAGCATTGAGTCTCCAAATGGGTCAAGAACTTCGCTGTTGTCGTTTAGTATTTTAGACAGTCGTGAAATCGGCGAGTTTCTACCTAACACTGTTCTACGAAGAGGTCCTACGAGAGGAGTAATCGGTTTGCGTGGATACCGAAAGGGGACATTAAACCTAAATTTGGATAATAGTTCTTGATTATCGCTAATGCTGTTAAGAGATTTGTGTAAATACATTAAATCCAACAAGTCTCTTCTTTTACTTAGAGAAAGCATTTTAAAAAATGCTAACTTGTCGTTGTACGAACTAGGTTCTTTAGCCTTACAATGAGCGAATGCCAGATGATAAAGAAACCGTTTTTGTACCCTCTCCATTTGTAAAGAGTGTGTCGCATAATGAGGTCTCTCTAAACACTTCTTACTAAGCTATTATATAAATGTATTTTGGTATTAGAATTTCGGAATAATTTGCTGTTATATATATATATATATATATATATATATATATATATATATATATATATATATATATATATATATATATATATATATATATATATATATATATATATACATTTGTGTTTTTGTATATGTTTGTAAGATTTCGAAAATTCTTTCAACATTAGAAAGCTGCATTTTACTGAGTGACATAGTGTATATAACATTTTGAAAAAAAAAGAGATTCGTAATAAAAAAAGTTGTCAAATAAAATCTGTCAATATGAAACTATTGATGGTAGAACAAAAAAATGTTCCACAGTACTATAGAACGTATCAATATCTACATTATTCACCTTGCTAAATAAATAATCAAGTAGTTCAAGCTGGCGAAGTCGCTAGTATAGTCAAATATAAGTGTAATTATGAATATATACGCCAAGTTCTAAGACAGAATTAATAAAAAAAACTACATGTCAAGAGGTTCTTATAATCAATGCTAATTCTGTATATCAATAGTAGCGTAAATTAATAGAGATTATTTTAAAAGAATATTAAATAATTGTAAGTTAAAAAAAAACGCACGGACCAATAGTCTGTACTTTGTAAACTAGAGGACCCGTTGACTCGTGACATACGCGTTACCATAGCAACGTGTATGTCACTTTATACAAAAGTTATATTGCTAAACTTATGGTAGTGTGTGTAATGTTTTATTTATTGATTTAATATATTTTATAAACATTATTATTGAACAATATTAGCGTTCTGCACTTCTCCTGCACATAAACTATAAGTGTGCCAAATTTCATACTCCTGCGTCCGCGCAATTTTCGTAAAAATGGGTTCAAAGTTTTGGCATCACGTATTAATATATAGATTTAAAAAAAAGAAAATAAACTGTATATGTACTATTTTTTATGGTTTAACGGTACGTTGTAACTGAAACTTTTACTTAAAAACAATGACATGAGAATTAGAACAATAGAATACTATTTAAATAAATAAAAAAAATATTAAAAAGAAACTAGACTAAGAAACCACAAAAATGTACCTTTTTTTAAAGCTTCACGCTGTATCCCGCACATAGCAGGTTAAGACACTCTCCCACTTTCTGTCTTTCAAGGCATTGGGTGTTGAGTGGCGGAGCTAAACGCGGCTCTTTGCCATGTTACCAAAGCGAAAAAAATGAAAATAATTCATTCTCCCCTAATGGGAATCGAACCCAAACCAAAAACTTGCTCAGGTGCTGTGAAAATTATTGACAATTGAATCAAAAGTGAGTGGTAACAGAGGTACGGGGAGACCTCAGCTGACCTTCGAGAACAGTGTCGAAGATGTTGTAGGAAGGTGACGTAAAAAACACGAAAGAGGGAAGTATGAAGAGGTTGATGACAGTGGATGAGGCGAAAGATAAGGCAATAAGCCGGACTTCAAGCGATTCAGGTACAAGAAAATCTCAAGAGTAGTATCCGAACCCAAAATACCCACCATCATTAACACCACTACCACCATACTAAAGGTAAAGAAGTACATAAATATATAAATTACACATACAATATAATCAAGGCATTAGTTAGAAACTCGCATCATTATGGTACTTGGCTATTTAGAAACTTTGTGAAAACATAGCACATGTAGATGACATTTTATATAAGCACCTTATAATAAAGATTTATATATATATATATATATATATATATATATATATATATATATATATATATATATATATATATATATATATATATATATATATATATATATATATATATAATATTATATATATATATATATCTATATATATATATATATATATATATATATATATATATATATATATATATATATATATATATAATATATATATATATATATATATTATATATATATATATATATATTATATATAATATATATATATATATATATAATATATATATATATATATATATATATATATATATATATATATATATATATATACATATTCAGAGTGTAGGAACATTCCGTTTTACACATTCTGCGCAATTAGTAATATAATTTTTTTTCAGCTTAACGCTTTTTCTCTCATATAGCAGGTTAAGCAGAAGACATCTAGTAACCCTCTGTCCTCCGCTTTCCGCTGGAATTCGAGATATAACGTGTGACGTAACTCAACACCGCGTTCCGTGGCAGACAAAAAACTTGAAAATAATAAATTCCCCCGAAGCATGTGGATCGAATCCACAACAATGGCACAATCCTACTGCAACACCTAAATAGACAACTTCTTAATGTTTACAACATAAAAAAAAAACAATATAATTTTTTTTTTATTTTCCTTGGTCTGCTAATAATACAAAGCGCGGCGTTAAGTTCCGTTGATGTCTCTATAGCGGAAAGTGTGGAACGGAGTTCCTCACTTTTCGTCCTCTGCCTAACCTGCTGTATGCGGGATAAAACGTGAAGCAAAAAAAAGCATATTCTCCAGCCAGATAATTATCATTCATAGTAACAATCGGTGTATAGCGAATCTATGTAAAAATCTTCCTATAGAGATACTATCAATGAAAGTTGTAGCAACAGTATAAGTGCTTGATGTGGTGCAATTATGGTGTGAAATGAAGCGCTTTCGAATTTTATGGGGTGCGGGTTCAAATCCCACTACGACTTTTTTTTAATTCACTTTCATAATCTTAAATAACTTAACAAGAGTCTGATTGTTGTGAAATCAATTGCTATTCAAATGATTTCGGTAAAAGGTGCCGCCACCCACAACTTGTCCAAAAAACACATAAAAGGATATATGATAGGTATATTGCATATACACCTTTTAAAACATAGAATACTCGTATGTGTGAAAATGTATTATTTACTTCACAAACTAGAGAAAGAAAGAAAAAGATTGCACCTTGAAAGAAGCCTGCATACACATAGTCCCCAGTGCCAAGACACTACGTTCTCCGGCCTCTATCCTCTTAATATTAATAAATAACAATTTCCCTATACATTTCAAAATCTCCAAGCATCAGTGACGAATTACATTCATCACACTCTTGCCTCCACAGTGTGAGCTCAGGTCTGTCGTAACTTTCTTAAAGCGCTCTAAATCCGTACTTCCTGTTGCGGTGACATCGATATGACGTAATTGGTTCGAGCTGACTGTGCAATACGAGCCGCTATTAACGCGACGGTTACGGGTTCAATTCTAGGTTGGCGGAATATATTATTGTCGTTCGCTCCTGAAGCGCGGCGTTAAGTTACGCTCGTGTGTCTCGACTTCAGGCAAAAAGCAATGTCCTTTATACGTGATTTTCTTTTGCTTGCACTGTTTTATGCTGGATAAGTAAAAAAAAACAAAATATATATTTACTTATCTATCTATCTAAGACGTCATTGCGACGCGGCGTCTGACTGAAAAATGGAACGGTTGTGGGTTCAAATCCCTTTCGGAGGAATTAATTGTTTCATTTCCTCAACAAAGCGTAGCGTTGAGTTCCACCACTCAACTCGGCGTAGGGAACTCCCGTTTCTCAACACTAGGTTCCATCTGCCTACCTATATATCTATCTTATCTATAATCTCTCTACCTATAAACAATAACAAACGTCCACGTCAACTCTCACTAGTTTATGCATATTTCATCACCGGATCAAACATGACCTACATATATTGTCATGACATAATAACGGCACGGATGCAGAACATTAATGATGCGCGTACGCACTGTGCAAGCTAATCAATTTTCTATGCAGAAATATTATTTAGAAGGATTTTGAGCTTTAAATGCAGTTTTGGATGAGAATTTTCGCCGAAGCACCCGTAATGGGGGTCTAGGTGGAGGTCCGGGAGGGTTTAGGGGTATTCGTGAAAGGGTTTCCTCCCTGTAAAAAAAGCATAGGTTATTCATATGCAAACACTTGATATCTTCAAGCATCTTAACGATATTTTTCACATATAAACAATAATTGCCCTGGCAGGAAATCGAATCCGCTGACCTCATTCCACAATAAACTGTAAATGATTACGCTAATCAATATATGTAGAATGTACAAACAGACAAAACCCATTATCTTATAGCACAGAGAGCATATAATATCTAAGCCTTCTATTGTACGTAATGGAGCGTGCTTCCCTTCAAAGACACTCGCAAATCTAACAATTCAATTATAAACATTAATACAAACCAATAAGATTCAAAATCACGTATTAATAAAACAAAAAATATATTAATAGTAATAAGGCTCTATTACAATGGTATAAGATTCGATTTCCGTTTTCCGAGAGGGGCAAAAGCGATTGTTATTACATAAAATACTTTCATTTTTACATGTTTACGTACATACATATGTTGACATTGTTTGCAATACTTGCATTTAGTACGTGATTTTATGTGCATTTTAACTTGTTTCGTCATTAAAACATTTAACTACAAGATAGAGTTTAAGGTAAGGCCATAGTGGAACAAGGTCGTACTTAAAAGCGACGGTTGTGGGTTCGATCCTATAAGGCGACAACTTCCCAGGGATATTCTCCCTCCCCCTTCCGATTCCTGAGCTGCTGTCTAGGTCGCCAGGTCTAAGCTGGGCCTCCTCTGGCCAACCGGAGGTCTAACTCGACTAGACTGATCGCTATGGCAGCACATAGCTCATCCTACCCCATAATCCCTATAATTAGTCCTATTTGACTATAATCCGGACCAAGGCCCAACCAGATGAAGCGTCTACATTCATGGGCGCCAGAAGATCCCACGGCCAGAGGGCATATAGCCCTGATGCCGTCTCCCCCCCTGGGGTATTTGACCGGCGTTGAGTACCAGCACACAACACAACAATGTCTAGAAAATCGGAAAGTGAGGAACAGAGGGTTTAAACATAAGGTTTCCTCGCCCCACCTTGCTATCCGAGAAATAGGGATAAGTAGGACAAAGTGATACCAGTGCGGGGTACCAAAAATAACCCACAACCAACACGTTCACAGAGAGACGCTTTACCACTGCGCCTCGACATACTTGATTGTATGCCTTGATTATATTGTATGTGTAATTTATATATTTATGTATTTCTTTACCTTTAGTATAGTGGTAGTGGTGTTAATGATTGTGGGTATTTTGGGTTCGGATACAATATCCTACAATATCTTCGACACTGTTCTCGAAGGTCAGCTGAGGTCTCGCCGTACCTCTGTTACCACTCACTTTTGATTCAATTGTCAATAATTCTCACAGCGTGCCAGAAGCACCTGAGCAAGTTTTTGGGTTTTTGGGTTGAGGTGAGAGAAAAAAAAGAGTATCTATACTTAAAATGAAGAAATATATTATATTTCATAGAATTTATTATTTATATTATTTATAATATCAAATTGGAACATAAATTCTATACATATTATTAAAAACATCTGAGGAGTGAATCATGCAGCAAATTGCTAGACGCACCCACCATTCATGCGAGTATGCAGTATGTACCGTCGGCATACAAATAAAACAGTCTCATTAAACGTATAAAATTTCAGCTACACATTATATTCCGTATATGAGACAAGATAGAGAGAAATCCAAGCAAGTGTTAAGACACTCCATTCTTCAAACAAAATGAGCTAAATGGCAGTAATTAAATTAAATTTGATACCTTTGATACTTATTATTAAACTAGCGACTGACGCGGCTTTGCACAATATTCATTGAAAGAGGCCGAGAGTTCTACTAACGTGACAGACTCCATCTCCATTGGCCTATATATAGCCTGGACAGATTGACTATCAAATGCAAATAAAATATGCAAACAAAATAAATCAGTAAATCCAAACCAAACAAACTCTACAGCTTTATAATATTAAGTACCTATAGAAATGAAAAAATCAAAAAAATCGGTCACGTGCGAGTAGCACTCGTGCACCGAGAGGTCCCATTGTTCATGTACACCTACGTATTCCGCTAACGAAATATTGCATTGTTTTTTTTTTATCATTTTTATTTGTGGAAATTTCAGCTTTCTAGCCATCACGGTTTATGAGATCCACCCTGGTGACATACAGACAGACAGACAGACAGACGGACAGCCAGCGGAATCTTAGGAATAGGGTAAGGTAAAACGGGTTTTATCTTTTAGAAACAGAACCCTAATAAATAATATTTAGGTGCATAATTGTATGTTATAATGGACGATCAATCAATAGATAATTTCTAATATAATTTTTGTATTAGAAAATGTTTATATATGGTGCAAATCGTAACAAACGTATGGGACATTCCACACCAAGCGGACGACTTCATGTACACCAGTCCCTGTAAGTCTTCTGTAACTCCTAAACTAAACACTACTCTACTATTACACTAAAACTAAATACAACAAAATATATTTGCGATTCTGTTGAGAATCTATATAGATCTAACATATTAAAATATATCCAAAACCGGACACCTAGGTTTTTTTACCTGACCGCCTCGCGTGTGATAAGTATGTATGGTTTTTCATTTATTTATGTGTTTTTACCATAAACCACACCATAAACGTACCATTTTTACTTTAAAACACTTTCTGTATTTTTCCCATAAGATAAGACGACAAATTAAATTAAAACAATCTAATTAAACTAATTTACTTTTAATATTTGTAGGTTGGAAATTGGCCGTATAGTTTTTTGCTGACCCTATCAATAATACACGTGACTCATCTATTTGACAGCATTAAACCATATGGGATGAATTTTACACAAATTGCATATAAATTGATTAATCATATTACTGACTTAAATTACAAAAATAGCTTACATAGCCTTTACTATATATGTATAATTTTGTAGTAATTTACACTTAAATTAGCTCATTGGTCATATAGATTCGAAAGAGAATCTAACAAACATACATTCTTCATTTCTCAAAAAAAAAACTTATAATATATAAAATAAGTCACTATCATGTATCACACTCACTGTAGACACAAGTGACTAATCACTACTCGCCGTTCTCTTGTCTCCTCTTATATAATAAGTCACTATCTTGTGTCACTACGACTGGCAGACACGAATGACCAATCCTCTTCTCCTCTTTATATATAGCGTTTCGAGCGTGCTAGTTGAGCACAATGTCACGTTGAATGGAGAACACACGTAGGAGAGTGTACGAATATAAAAAGGATACTACACTATAGAAGAATGCATGTTTAAAATAGATTCCGAATGACCAATCACAACTCGCCTATATCATCTTTTCCCTTATATAATAAATAATATGTCACTATCATGTAACACAATCACTGAAGACACAAGTGACCAATCACTACTCGCCTGTCACACATCTTTTCTTATATAATAAGTCTCTATCATATATCACTCTCTTTTCTCCGTAAATAAAGAAGAGAGAGAAAAAAAAAGAAATAATACACTTACGATTCACAGTAGGGCAGCTTGCCGTAGCCCTTGTACGTCCTCATGTTGAGTGTCATTCCGCATTCCTGGCATTTGAAACAGCCTTTGTGCCACACCTGTAATTAAACGACATGGGCTCGTTAAGTCGTGCTCATATATTATATAAAAATTTAATCGCCCTTACTGTGTGCTATTTTTTTTTAATTGCTCGCTTTATCCCGCTTATAGCGCGGTATGTAGAACATAGAGTGCAGTCACTTAAGAGGAAAATAAGCCTTCCTTTTGCTTAGCTTTTATTTGAATCCGCGAGTTAAAATAATATAATAAAAAAAACGAATCAATAATTAAATAATAAGTAACCTCAATACAAATAAAAATCATAAAGAGAGTAAGGAAAAGGGAAAATCACACTATATTTAAAAAAAAAAAACAAGAACAGCGTATATTTTTCACCATGGCCCACTTTCCGAGATCAGTTCAAACAGACAAACAAACGAACGAATACGTACTATAATATTACTGCATAATGAGGCCACGAGAGTCAACATTACGAGCTAAACAAAGCATCTATAGCGTAGTCTATTTATGTATGCAAATAATATAAATAAGCGAATATTACGTATATTGAAATAAAATATAATCAATTCGCGGCGTTGAGTTACGCCACTCGACGCACGATTTGGCTGGAATGAAATAGTGTGATTTGTAGGGGCATTACCTATGCCACTATATATATATATATATATATATATATATATATATATATATATATATATATTATATATATATATATATATATATATATATATATATATATATATATATATATATATATATATATAATATATATATATATATATATATATATATCAAATGCAAGTGTAAATCTATAATTTGCAAAGCGTGCAAATCTATAATTTGATTGTTTAGTACAATAATACAACAATAGCTGCCCTGCGCGAAATTAAACTAAACTTAATTCATATATACTTCATACATACAAACAAAACAAATGGATGCTTCAAACTATGTAGAGACCACAATTTTCACGTATCTAAACTAATCGGATCACTAGTATATTATATAATATGAAAAGTAAAGTGAGAAATGTTTATGAAGGAGAGCCGGAGTCGAAAATATCTCAATTTTATTTAATTAATCAAAAAATGTAACAAAAAAAATAGAGCCTAGCTTATGAATTTTATTTACTTAGCAAATATTGTATGGTTTGTATAACATGAAATAAAATTGATTTATAGTGAGAACGTAGAAGTTATTTAATTTTTTTTAGCTTCACCTGTATCTTGCACATAGAAAAACGGGTCGACAGAGGGACTGTAGGAACCTAGTGTTAAGACACTCCGTTCCTTTCCGCCTCTCGAGGCATTGCGTGTTGACTGGCGGAACTTAACGACGCACTGAACTCATTGCCTTGTTACCAGAGAGAAGAAAATGAAAATCACTCATTCTCCCCTCATGGGAATCGATCCCACGAGCTGTTGCGCCACACATTTTCATCTCCGGCACACTCAGGAGCTTCACGTCACGGAGATGAAGATGCTGAGATGGATGTGTGGCGTTACGCGGTCCGACCGCATACGAAACACATTCATTCGAGGATGTCTTGGGGTCCGTGACGTAGTGGATAAGCTCCAAGAGCGTCGCCTGAGATGATATGGCCATGTTATGCGCCGATCTGAGAACTATGTCGGAAGGAAGTGCCTTGACATGTCTGTCCCTGGAGTTAGACCACCCGGACGCCCAAGGAAGCGATGGCTGGATGTCGTGACACAAAACATGAGAGCCAATAAATTGTCCACTGTGGATATTAAAGACCGTGCAAAGTGGAGTAGGCTCAGTCGGAAGGCAGACCCTGGCAAAAGCCGAGACTAATGCCAAGAAGAAGAAGAAGAAGAAGAAGAGAAGCTGTTGCGTGTACAGGCAGACGCTGTGCCCCTGCGCCACGACGGTCCTCAAACGGTTATGTTTTTGTAAATCTTACAAAAACCGAAACCGTAAAACGCGTTATATGTACACTTCGCCACTGCATACATACATATATAAATAAATACTATCCAATTTTTTTTAAATAACTTTTATATTGCATATTGTGTATATCTACGCAACAGATATATTATCAACTAGCTAGCTGCCCGCGGCGTCGCCCGCTTGATCTACACAATTATTCATTTAATAAGCTGAAATGTCTTCGTTCATTTGCAGCGCACATCCAGTGACTTCTAATATGACAATTTCAACATACTAAGGTTCAATATCGAAATTTCTATAAAGATTTTTGATTAGGTATTTTAAATTAAAACGTTTATATTAAAAATTACATTTATAGTTGATATTTATAATGCAATTTTGAGCATTCATGTCTAAGGTTGATATTGTAATTAATATATCATAAAAAAATTGATTCTCCATTCATTCTATTCTCCATTGTATTGAGTTTAACCAAACCAAAAAAATATATAAAAATATTTTCCAGAATGCGTTCGAGTACAAATCGAACCCTCGACCATCCCGTGTACAACAAAACATTCCCGCTGTACCACTATAAACAACAATATATGTGTGTTATCGTATACAGCCCAGTCAGTGGTCCAGTTCGCAGGCGCTAACAATATAATAATTAGGCAACTACTACGAATGGAAAGTTACGAGCTGTTGTGGTGCAATCTATTCATCGAAACTTGGTTGAAATCAAAAAATATATATATCTAAATGTAAAAAAAACTACTGTACTGTCATACTTTGACGTTTCCAACTCTAGAAAAAAAAACTCTATATAATACTATATATTTGAAATTCATACAAAAATTGAATCCCACCAACGAAATAGACAAATCAATCCGCGCCTATTGATAAGCTAAAATAAACTAGAGAAGCCGTTAACGCTTAAAATACGCTTTTATTCACAGCACACACAGATTTAGAAAGTTACAGGAAATCATCATATATATATATATATATATATATATATATATATATATATATATATATATATATATATATATATATATATATATATATATATATATATATATATATATCCCTATCCCTGTAACAAGGGGTACGACACAAAAATTTCATACGATATTTTGTTGAAAGGGGTCCCAAGTTGCCCCTTTACATATAAGATTTACTTTAACATATTTCATCATAATACAAAAAAATAACTGAAAACTACTAACAGTTCAATCTAACTTTACATACACATCAATAATGTTTAAACATTCCAGTACTAAATTTTCATTTATAGAGCGCGAGTCAAACTAAAGTACAAGTATAAGAAATAGATTCACCATACCAACTCGCACGAGTGAAACAAGTGGTGGACGAAATAAACAGGACGTACGTTTTGTAATTGAGTGGTAAACAACTTTGTTGATAGGCTAATTGTAGCGTTTGTTTTTTTTTTTAGCTTGGCTATATATAGACTATAGTAGTCAGGGAACTTAGTGTTCAGACCCTCCGTTCTCTACCTGGACAATTGATATAGCGTATGTATAAGTACCCAGTATAAGTACGGAACCCATCACGATAATATAAATTGGAACTTCATTACGCGCGTGCTGTACCCTACAGCTGGAGTAGAAATGAAACGCAATAATGTGACACGAACGATGTGGGACGTTTTTGCAGCGGCACCTTTTGTAAATCTTCCAAACATATACTTTAGCTTTATATATATATATATATATATATATATATATATATATATATATATATATATATATATATATATAAATATTTTATTTATATTAATAGTATAAAGCTAAAGTATATGTTTGGTTAAACTCTCTAATCCACACAACGAGGAAAGCTATAATTACATCACGTTAATCGTTTCAATATAACCCACTGTACAGTCAGTTATTTGGAACACTCTGTATCATACACGGTTCTTAGTTAATCATACTAGACCATAGGACAAAAAGTAAGGTAAAAATCTCCAATATAAATCTCCAAAATAAATCTCCGATCTCCAATCATCCAATATAAATCTCCAAAATAATGAAACTTTGCACATTTAATTTGAATTGTACTAAAATATGTCACAGCTATAACAGGCTATTAATTCGAGATACTAAGTGTCTGCATTGCGGTTGTAAGATTTAGTGCCAATACTGATGTACTGGTGGCTATCGCTTGACCTATAAATCTGAAAGATAAATATTATGACATTGGTATTCATTATTTTTTCATCGTTTATAGCAGGGTATGCAAAGAAAACGTAGCCTCAAGACACTGCTCTCCGAATTCCTCGTTTCATTTGGCCATAGCAGAACGTATTCTTATAAAAAAAATGTATTTTTGGATTGGATTATAGTATGAACAGCTTTGCAGACGACTTGCCTGGTGTTATTCTCCAATATCGTACATCACTCGTTGGTCATGGTAAGAGACTGGCCTACATATCAATCACAAAGTAATGTCAAGAACATGACCAAGAGCGTTTCTAATTCATTCACGTATCAGATGCCGGTGGAAGTCATGTACTATATCTCTCTGGGGTATATGATCGCTTTGGACAAAGAAAACCAAACAGTTTATGATTTAAAGGTCAGGATGTTGTGGAAGGAAGAAAGAAGGTGGAGATGGGCGGTACAATTTACTCGGATGACAAATGAAAGATGGTGACGGAGATTGCTCGATTGGAGACCACGAGGTTATGCTCGACCGCAAGGAATTCCACCCATGAGATGGTAAGATGATAATGTGCAGTTTTAAGGATGTCAAGGGATCAAGATCAAAAATGGATATGGATATACATAAGAAGCTTTTTACATAATTTAACTCTAGCAGTAAATGATTTTTTGACTCTAAAAAAGCTCCATAACGTCTTAAATCGTTAACTGTTAATAATAAACGTTGGCTGCTGCCACTACTTGCTTGCTGTGTGATATTCACATTTTTCAATACGATATTCAATATGTTATCAAAAAAATTCTTATAATTCAGAAAAACCCTGCATGTTTTTTCGCTTCTTACGTTATTTTTGAAACAATTTATGATAATAAATGGCTTTAAGGCTTCCAATGTCACTACAAAATTGACAATAGCATAATGCACAGTCATAAGTTGTTTTTTATCCGGGTTTTCCATTTCTTTAAGTAATACATCTGGTCCATGGTGTAGTATGTAGAAAATCGGATAAAGCGTACTCATTCGTATTAAGCGGGTTCAAATGCACAGAACTAGCTGAAAAAAAAAGAAAATATCGTCCAAGCAAACGCTTCAGCTTTAGCTTTATAATATTAGAATATATATATATATATATATATATATATATATATATATATATATATATATATATATATATATATATATATATATATATATATATATATATATATATATATATATATATATATATATATATATATATATATATATATTAACAAACACATCACTCACATTTAATGCAATCGGTAAAGGGCACAACGGAGGCATAAATATAGAAAGTCAAGCCACGTTTTGACCTGATTTAAAGCACAGATGGCGCCTAAGGTCACTCTGAGTTACACTGTGTTCAATATTTTTTTATCATCGCTTAGCTAATACTATTCAAGTAGCTTTACACAAGTTCTAGATTTTAATAGAGCTTTTAAGCCACAAGACATTTTGTTTTTTTTTTAATTATATGCCAGAGTTGAGTCACCGTCACTTAGCACGTAAAAAGGATCACCAAGGGATCTTGACCTTAAGTCACTCTGCCTACACCACAATAGGTATATAAAATATCAGTAATATATTATATATTATTTTTAAACTTTTAAAAAGGCCACAGCCATATTTGCAATGCCATTATGAATATGAATCCCAGAGATATTACATGTTACCTTGGTAGCTACATAGCCGAAAAAATAAGTGTCACATTTAATACAATGTAAGCTCCTTAAAGATTATCCATATATGGATATGGATAACCAAGGTTTAACAAGCACTGTGCGAGCGGCCTTCCTTTAGTAATATGGAGTACTTAATTTACTAAGCGGAAGCTTATCTCTACTGATAATTCTGGAGAATTATAAGCTTAAATTGAGGTCATTCTGGCCTAGTGGTGCAGCGCCCGACTGTTAACGCTATTGTGGGTTCGATTCTCGGATTTACTCTAATACAAAATATGCGCACAGTAATTCTTGACAATTTTTTTATTATCTCGTGCTAATACCGAACCCACAGGAATTTCTGAATAAAAAGTTGCTCTACGACCGTCTATATCTTCCAGTGTAAGTTTTATAACAATTGGTTCAGCCGTTTCAGAAATTAGCCCGGACCAACGGAAAGACAGACCGACAGACAAAACTTTTTAAAAATGCTGTTTTTATGTTTGTATAGAAGACGCAGTGCAGGACGGATTGTACTGACACTAGTTGTCCTAGCATAACATAAAGCATTAAATTTAAAAAAAATTAAAAGGAACGTTTAGGTTTAGTAGTTTAAAAATTTGGAATTGAAAAGAGATAAGAGATTCATACATTTATTTTAAATAATGTTTTATATATAATTATGACACAATCATCGAGCAATGGGACACGATCAGACTGCGAATATAACGGTCACAGGTTCGATCCTCCACCAGTGAAATAAATTATTTAAATTGTCCCGCTCTGATAACACATAGTCGGGCTATAAGTTCTGCCGCTCAACACACAGTGTCTCAAATTCAAACGTAGAACGGAGTGACTTAGCACTAGCCTCTCTATATCTACGATCTACCAAAAAAAGACTATTTTACCAGATAAATATAATACTGGATAAAACAAAAGTTTACTTTTGGTACTAGTAAAAATCTCCAAAATCAAAGATCTTATCAAAACTATAATCAATAGTTAAAGTCGTTTATCAGTTACATAATTTATACCGTTATAATAACGATCGCCTTGCAAGTAAGCGAGTACTCGACTACGACATTGACCTATTTCCTTAACGAGTCAATCAAGTGCAATATTAAATTACTTACTTAAAACAATTTTTACAAAATGACAAACGTCAAATATGAGACATATTTATGTATATTTGTTTAACCGTATAAAACATAGTGAATTATGACTCTATATTATTTATTAGGTTTACGGAGAAATGTTACGCCCAGTGGCCCTAACAGCTCTTGCAGAATGGTTTTCATATATTTTATTGATTAGGTACCGTCGTGGCGAAGTGGCTCATTTTGAGTGTAAGCGCGGAGGTTGCGAGTTCGATTCTCACTTTGGTGATAACAGGCGCTGCGTTAAGTTCCGCCACGCAACACGCAATGTCTCACAAATGAGGCATTATCAAATGAGTGCTTGACATTAGATTATTTATGTCTAGTACTAGATTATCTATGCCTAGTACTAGATTATCTATGCCTAGTACTAGATTATCTATGCCTAGTACTAGATTATCTATGCCTAGTACTAGATTATCTATGCCTAGTACTAGATTATCTATGCCTAGTACTAGATTATCTATGATTAGTAGCTAGAACAAAACACAACAGTAAACGTGGTTGAATCAAAATTGCAGTATTACAGTTAACTTCTAAACACACTCGTCTGAATGCGTCATAATGGCCTCATTATTTATTGCCATAAATAGGTTAAAAGTTATTTAATTATAATACGAATGTGGAGATCAATTAAAATTTAATTAAGTTTGATA
Source organism: Dione juno (assembly GCA_037127375.1). Lineage (NCBI taxonomy): Eukaryota > Metazoa > Arthropoda > Insecta > Lepidoptera > Nymphalidae > Dione > Dione juno. The sequence continues at coordinate 1,551,067 of JAXRJS010000093.1, forward strand.
GCATTGGTGACCTCCTTTAGATGTACATATAATTAATTAATTATTACCAAGTATTAAGAACTATGAAAGGTTGACATACAATATATTAATAAAAAAATTGCCAAAGAGAATCTAGTGTTAAAACACTCCGTTCCCCGCTCTCTGTCTTTCGATGCATTGCATGTTGTTTGTGTCTTATTACCAGAGTAAGAAAAATTAAAATAGCTCATCCTCCTCGAGTGGGAAATCGAACAGACAACCGTCGCCACAACGGTCTTGAAGGTGACTAGTTTAAGGGTGTGATGTAAACCCCATGCAGTATCCTCCCCTAGCTATTTTGTAGGATAATAAAGATATCTATAACAATTATTGAGATTGCAAATCCCCGGATATATTGGAACGACAATTAATTGTTTTCCCCTAAAATTTCCAGAATAGGGGCTACAATTTGTTATTAATGTACTACAGAATTGACAGCGGTGCTTCAAGAGTTTTACGATTTAGATGGGCTAAGGGAAGCGTTGATTTCAAGCGTATAGCGATATATATATATATATATATATATATATATATATATATATATATATATATATATATATATATATATATATATATATAGGTGTTGCACCTTTACACTTATCCTTATATATAAGAATATATAAGAAAACCTATTATTGGAGGGTATTTATAAATGTAATAGAACAGAACACAATGGTTTTTAAAATTTGTATGTTTGTCTGTGCGTTTGTGCACGCGAATCTCAGGAACGGCCAAACCGATTCAAATGTAGTTTTCACTATTGTATTATGGTAAACTTCACATAAAATTTAGAGTTTCCATTTCAATCGGTTTATAAATAAAAAACGTTATATAAAATGTACAGTATATGCATATTATATAAGAGTAAATCCGAGGGGCGGTAGTTTTAAAATATAATTTATAAATGCAGACGAGACCGCACTAACACACTAGTAGCATCTAACAATAACTGATGTTGCGGATAAAAACGCGACCTCATGCAAACAATGGAGTCAATTACCATTGATTATCGTAATGCTTAATGTAGGTTGGGGTTACGCGGTAATCATGGTGGTACATATATACATACATACATAATACATACATACATACAATACAACACAATATTACAATTCCTTTTGTTCTACGTATTTACCGGATTTTAGATTATTTTTAATTGATTTAGTACTATTATTATTACACTCATACATATCTTCTATATCCCTAGCGGAGTAGTCAGAGAGAACGGAGAGCCAAACGTTGCGGTGCGGTCGTTAACCTTTTCATACATGCTCTCCGAAGGTCCTCATGCCTTTACGTGACCTTCCTCCAGTATCTTCCACACTATGTTTTCAAAGTTTAACCGAAGTCTCCCCTTACTTCTCTTACCACTCACATTTGCTTAATATATATTTTTTACCATTTTTTTCAACATTCATTCTCTCGACATGCCCAAACCATCTGAGCACCTTCCTCTTTACTATTTTAACACCTTAAATTGTAATTACGCAAATAAAAAGTTGGAGGACGGAGTGTCCTAACACTAGGTTCCCTCTACCCTCTCCTACCCTACGCGTATAGGACGCGTGATACAGCGTGAAACTAAAAATAAATTTACATCTCTAAACTTTTGTCTCAACTAGAGTGTCAAATTGTAGTATCGTGATCTATGAGGAAATGGTTCCGCCCCAAATACCTTGTCGTTAGAGAGGCTGTTATGGACCACTGGCGTTCTGTAGTGTACGGTATATTTCATATTGTAATAGATTCGAGATAGTATTGAAATACTTATGTAATACTGGAATTTAAAGCCAATGAAGAAATAATACTTTTTTTTTTATTATAACTAAGATTGTCTAATCTTGAAATCGATATCTATACATACACATAGATTATTTTTATGAGTTCCATAACAAGAGCTACCTCTAGTAAGGTATTTAAAAAAAATCATAATGTTATAATATTAATTTTATATTTATCTGTATTTGCATTTTTTAAATTTTGTTTGTTTTAATTAACATATTATATTGTTCTTATTACTATTATATCTCATTTTATATGTATGTAAGCATTTATGTATGTATATATATATATATATTTGTTGCACCTTCACACTTATCTTTCCACATGATAAGGTTGGCTGGGAGAAAATACTTTTTGGCGTTAAGTCCGCCTTTTGTTCATCTATTTTTTTTATTATGGGCAATAAATAATAATAATAATAAATAAAATGAAAAAAAAATAAGAGAATAAATAAAAATCCGCTGCGGTGGTAAATTATTTAAAGTTAAAAAAATTAAGCATGTATCCATAATCTATATACTATATATGTACATACTTATTTTGACTAAAACTATATGCATTTCAATTTGTCATACATAAATTCAAAGTAATTTCCATACGACCACGCGACCGAAGCCGCAGAACAAAAGTTAGTTCATAACGTTTAAAGGAAAAGACTCGCAAATTATTCAAAGAGTAGGTTTTATCAAATTATATCGTAACTGAGGCGGAAAGTCGGTTTTGATATTGAAATTTCCCGTTAGATTTCTAATAATAACTTATACAAGTATATACATGCTTATTGTAACAATTTGAACGTGTAAATTAAATAAGTTACTATGACGCAGGCAGTTCTGTTGATTTGAAGTATTTTTTTTTATATTTCATATAAAAACAACAGGACAGACAACCTAGTGTTAAGACACTCCGTTTTCCGCTTTCAGCTGAACTCGCAACATTTTGTGCTGAGTGACAGATTTCTACGCCCATCATAAGTTTACCGAAGCGGAGAAATAGAAAAAAACCTATAGGTTCCATATGATAATTATTACTATCTTTTGTGGAGTATTGATTTTTTATTTTTTTTCTACAGACGGACGACAAAGTTAGCACATGAGGGTTCCGCCTTTTTACTTTTCAAGCACGGAATCCTAAAACCGATTCTCACATGACAATCACGCATTAGAAGCAGATTGATCGTAAATTGTAATAGCTTTTATTGAATGGACTTTCAATGCGGGGTAATGGGGTGTTCACTTGCGTTACCTTGTGACTTATCGCAGTACTAGCGACCCGTTCCCGGCTCCGCTCGCTTGATCTATATCCTCGAATATACTCTAATGTAATACGATATAATACAATTGATCCACAGCTTCTTCAATTTTCTAGTAAAAGATTCATTTAAATTGGAGCTATTCAGGAGATTAGCCCGGACAAACGGAGAGACAGACAGACGGTAAAAAATTATAAAATGTTTTTTTACGTTTAAGTAACGTGCAAATCACAACATGCACTCGAAAAATCTCAGTTATTTTAAAATCACAAACAGACACTACAATTTTATTTACATGTATAGATGTTAGAATAGTACACATAGTACTAAACAAATGGAAACAACTAAGACATGTGTATTGCACATGAAATATTTTAAAGGCCGGAGGTGAATCTGACCGCAGGTACAGTGGCCTATATAGAAACTATTAACGTCACATAATATAGCCTGTTATAGCCTTCAATAAATGGACTATCCACTTCATCCACGACCCAGCAGTTCCTGAGATTTGTGGGTTCAAACACACTTACACGTTAAAATAAAGTAGAGATATTACTAAAAATTAATAAATGATAAAGATAAAGATTCATTTTACGAGATAAAATTCATTCAATTAGAGTACTATATAAAAATATAATAATAATAGCTTCACGCTGTATCCCGCACATGGAAGGGTAGGCAAAGGGGACCGTAGGAACCTAGTGTTAAGACACTCCGTTCCGCTATATAAAAATAGTACAAAAAAATGTATTAAACAAATCCAGCTTCAAGAGCTACGGTTATTTTATTAACTTTCAGTTTACAAAAACATACAAAAAAATCGATATAAATATAGAAAGGCCATAATGGTGGAGCGGAATACTATCTGAACATAAAAGCGAGGGTTGTGGGTTCTATTCCCATTCAGGGCAAATTTAATAAATTAAACATTATAATATCTAGCGTGGCATATAATATAACAATAAGTATACAAAAATACCCAAAGAAAACATAATAATTGAAAAAAAAACGTAATGTCGTAAAAAGCATAAAATAATTTCGACGCGAACGCATGGCTTAGTGGTCAGAGCTCATGGCCGGTTCCCACGAGGCGCGCGTTCAAATCCCGCTCGCTGCGTGTTCAAATGTATATATGTTTACTTTAAGGAAAACTAGCAGGGCTACATGCGGGATACAGCGTGAAACAGAAAAAAATTACCCCAAAACGATATTTACACAACAAACGTACAGAACACCCAGCTCCTCAGCTATTTGTCATCGCATGCTCAAGGTCAGTCAACCTCGCGTGCTAGAAATCGTGAACAAATAAATTTATTTAATTATTTCTTGATGAGCGGTAAAATTTCATTTTTTTTTGTTACCTATTAAAACGAGCGTTGGTGAAAAATTCGCTTTAATTACAAACATATACTCTTTTTTACAGTATACTCGAACTTAGTCAACACATATATAAAAAAAGAAAGTAACGGCACTAGATGAGAACAGGCAAAGGAATTGGCATATAAAAGAATTGGCGTCTGCCTGTAAACTCGATGGTTTGTGGGTTCGATTCCCATTAGAGAAGAATGAAGTATTTTAATTTTCTTCGCTTTGGCAATAAAAGCGCGGCGTTGAATTCCGCCAATCAGCGCAATGCCTCGAATGGCGAAAAGTGAGGAACGGAGTGTCTTAACACTAGGTTTCTTTAACCTACCATTCCCTCGGCCTGGACCCTGGTATGTGCGGGATACAGCGTGAAGCTATATAATATTATTTATATAATAAAAACGAATATATCTAATATATTTTAGTGTAATTATTATTACAATTGTTAATATAACAACATATAAAAGTTTTACAGTGTCTGATTGTCTCACTAGGATGTACGATCGAATTAATAATTATTTTTTATAGTGGAAAAGGTGCACAAGCGAGCAGAAGAGCACCTGATCTGAGTGGACACATTCGCCCATGGACATCTCCAGGCCAGGAGGCCTTAATACGGAACTGTACGTAGAGGCGATGTGTCGAAAATAATAAATGAGGAACACTATGTTCTGTCTATTCTGCTATACGGGAAAGTGCGTGAAGCTGTTTTTTTTAACATATAACAACAATATATATGTAGAGTATTCATATAAAAAAAATAACTAATTTTAATTAATTATATATATTAAATAGCTAACAGTATATTTCTTATAAAGATAAAAAAATTACGAAATCCTCGCAACAAAAACTATCAAACAAGAAAAGAAAAAAAAGTAAAAGTTATATACATATATTATGTACGTATTACTGCTTGAATACAAATATAAAATTAACGTGCACCTTCAACTGGTTCCGTGGTGTAGTGGTTATCACATCTGCTTTACACGCAGAAGGCCGCCAGTTCGATCCTGGCCGGAATCATATATTTTTTACTTTTTCTATTTTTTTTTATATAATTTAGTTTTTTTTTTTAAATTTATTTTAATGTTTCTTATTTAGATCTTAGAATATAACAAAAAGTTTTCACAAAGAATTTCTCTAAGAATTATATATATATAAAAAGTACATATATATACCATTTGTCTTATAACATAATATATTATATTCTAACATACATTAGTTTTAAAATTGGTTTCATTACACAATCTTACCAAAACGAATCCTATCGAATATTCGGCAACACCAAGTTATCATCACTTAGATATAGGTTTAAAGGACGCTATATCCATAGCCGTTGAATAAATTTAAAATAAAAAGTTACTTATATAATCTATATTAATATCATAAAGCTGGAGTATTTGTTTGATTGAACTCACTAATCTCGAAAACTACTGGATCAAATTATAAAAAAAAATATTTTGTATTATTTATTTATGTTGAGTTTAATGCTGTTAGCCCTATTGGCCTTGACAACGACACCAGTTGGGGAGGGAGGAGGGTACTCTGGCCCTGAGAAGTAGCAAGCACTATCGTGTCTGCTTGAGAGGAAACGTCAGCGACAAGGGCGTCCCCTGTGGGACTCGAACCTCGGCTTGCGGCCGACGAGCGGGCTGGGGGGTGTTCCCTATTCTTAACAAACCAGCCGCGACCTGAAAACGCGGCTGGAGAAACTTAGATTTTGTATTATAGAGTCTATTTATGTAGGAAGACTATATGTTATATGCCATCATGTAAACGTGTCGATGTATTTCAGTGTACCTGCGATCATAGCATATCACCACAGGGGCGAAGCCCCATGTGTAAGCTAGTTAGATAATTACTTCTCTCAATGAATGAAATACTGAAAAACTCATATAATCATATATATCATTAATAATAATATTAAACAAATATAGCATTCTCTCTTGCCAAAAGATTGTTCTTTGCAATACTTTGGTTAGCGGAAAAATTTGTAGACATCTCCCTACAGAGATGCTTACAACGTAATAAGTTATTCAAAAGCATGTAAGAATTTCGACACAGCGTGAACAACGCATGGCTTAGTGGTCAGAGCGCTTGAGGTTCCATTCCGTCCATGGGTTCAAATCCCATTGCCTTAAAAAAAATTTATATATTTTCTTTAACTATTCCTACTATCTTTAGTGTGGACACTTTAAAAATCATAATAAAACGCTGCCTTGAGTTCATGTACTAAGTAAAATTTCTCTCCACTCACCTTGTAAATAAAAAACGTACTAATATATATTTAAGTTCCTCAATCCATACGACATTACTGTAAGTAACAAGGTCTTAGTTAAAGCGAATGTCTTAAGCCTATAAAATAAAGTTATCACAGATATTTGAATTTAAATTGATATTACATATTAATTTATTATGTTTTTTATTGTTACATGAATACTAATCTATGTGCTCCAAAAATATTCATAATTTAAAGGTCAACTTGTAAAGGTTGTATATTTCTAAAGTTTTAATACTATAATAATATTTTAAAAGCATAAAAAATGCCATTGTGGCACAGCGATTGAATGTAAATGCGATGGTTAGTGGGTTCAATTTCCACTTAGGCCGAAAGAATTATTTTAATTTCTTGTAACAAGGCAAAGTTCCATCACTCAATAAGCAATGTATCGAAAAGCAAAGGCAGACAGCGGAGTGTTTTAGCAACAAAAAGAAAGAAAATGTCTTATGCAGATTATGAGGAACATGTATTGAAATACTCCTTCGATATATACTACCTATACTATCAAGTTACTTAATCCAAACAAGTATTTCAACCATATGTTGGTGACAAAAAGTTGCCGTTCCAAATCCATCTGTACAGCCATATACTATATACAGTGTTTTAAAAATTTTACATGTGTGTAATACCAATGGCTTAATACTATGGCATTAATAGGATTTTTTAATAATGCAATAAATGCTTTAGGTATTGTTATATAAAGGATATAAGATTAAAAAAAGAAAAAAAATATTTTTCATAACACGCTATGACATTTAAGGTTGCAACTCAGTGAGAGTGTCTGATATATGTATAAAAGTAAAGGTTCAATTCCTATTTAGGGAAAACAAATTCCCATTTAGGGGAGACAATATTTTGTATGGTAAATATAATAACAGGCTTAGAAACAAAATAAAATACTAATTAGATAGGAAACCAGAGTGTCTTAACACTAGGTACTCTCTGTCTACCCTGCTATATACAACATATGTAAAATTTACATATTATTATTATTTAACTTCACTCCACATATATAAGCCAAGAATTATTATTTCCTTAACACATTGGACTTAATTACGTGATTCAAGAAAAAATCCCACAATAAAGGCATTAGTCATACCTATTTTAACAAGACTGACTGACTTCATTTAGTACGAGGCAAATAAATGTACAACAATTGCAAAATATTTTCAGTTTGGCGCTTTTGTATTTCAAAACAGTAACTTTGGTATTTAGTTTTTGTTTTTAAAATGCTACAATTGTAATGGAAATCTATTACTCTTTTATTGGTTTTATTGATTAATGATAATTCACGGAAAGATTTTTTTTTATAAACTACTCGCAATTGGCCATGACTGTGTCCATGTGTATTTATCATATATTATCTCTCGATTTTACTCCTTTAGGGGAGAATTTTGTCCCTTGTTAAATACATAATTTTTATTTCTAATCATGATCCAGTATACCAGTTAATAAGTTTTATGGTTTTCACTTTATTTATACATACTAAATTTTTATTTAGTTCACTGGGTTAATCCGGTTGAACTGTTTTCTTTAACAGTATACCTATTTTCATACTTCTAAGTCTAAAAATGACAAAAATCTATATTAACTTTACACACTTATTTTATCTCCTTATAAATTCCCCCTTTGAATTTCGAAAAATCCCTTCTTAGTGCTGCACTTTTACCATAAAAGGAACCCTTGTACCAAATTTCAAGTTTCTAGGTACAGTCGTTTTGGCTGTGCATTGATAAGAAGTCAGTCAGTCAGTTTTACATATTTAGTTATCAAATATCATATAGCTTCAGAACATGTTTTTTTTATTATTTAAAGAATGATAATGTAATTTTCCATGATAATATTATAGTATAGATTACTGACATGTATTTATCAATTTCACATAGAAAGTTAATTAAATAATGAATAAATTGCACTATTATTAGATATTACTAAGAATTTATGCCAACTAGCTCCAATAAGTTTACATCATATCAGAGAAGTGGCAAAAATCATGCTAATTTAGTATGTAAATTGATAATTAAAATTCCAACCATCTATTATAGGAAGTATAGATAAACATGTTCTTATCAGATATCCTATCTTTTATCACAACCTGACGAGATACGCGGCGAAAAATAAATAAATCGGCTATGCGTTGCGCAAATAACTTTTATCGTTAACTTTTTTTTTACTTTCGAGAAGACAATGGTATAATATAAGAGTTTTTATACGAGGCCATTTATTTTGTTATACATATTAAATCTTATACAATAAGGAAAATGTATTATTATGTTATAAAGAGTCCATAATGATATCAGCACTAATTTTTATAATTTAATGACTCATTCGTCCGGCTGTTTAAATTGGTGTACCGGCCGACTACAATGAAGTAAAAGTTTCTTTTCAATTAGCGACATTTTAATAAAAACTCCTTTTCCATCGCCAATATATAGTAATATATAATAAAGCAAAATAAAAATTGTAATATAAATTTACCTTGTCTAAACATTTTAATTCTTCAGTTGGATAAACTGTTTTTTCGCACCTCGCACAAGTTTTATTCATCGTGCTATATTATTTATTAGCACAATTGTTAACACTGTAGTACAGACACAATGATACACAGAGCAACACAAGTTTCACGTTTCACAAACAAAGTTCAAAATTAACTTTAATACTGAAAACACTCACGGGCACGATTTTCGTTGCCTCTCCGAACGCGCATGCCAAAAAAATGACAAATGGCGGCGGTTGATGTTGTGTTGCCACACTTTGTTTTAGAAATCTACTATTATTATTTTTCTACTATAATATAATATATTTTGTACAATAATAACATAATGGTAAATTATACACGGGTTATATTAACCAATTCAATTATTAATAGACAAAATTAAACACAAAATTGCGTGTAAATAAAAGAAATATATTTTGCGTATTAAAACAAAAGTAAAATAAGTACTAAAATGCAATTTAAAATATTAAGAACATTGGCATTTGTCGCGTTTTAAAACAGCTAACGCTTCGTTGAATAACTGTTTAGACGTTTGTATCATTTCTGTTAAATTCTGATAATCATCTTGTTTTTCTTCTTCAACCATTTTGAGACGGTCTTCCATTATTTTTAATTTTTCTTCAGCTAATTCTAATTTATATTTTAATTCATCTTTTTCTAATACATCATATGCAGGTGGGCTTTCAGATGACGTTGTATCACTGGGTCTCTCCATTAAAGTGGCTATGGACGATTGTTTTTTTGTTAACATTGCTGCGCCCACTGTAATTTCATATTGTTGGTCTTTAACTAACATTGATTTTGACGATTTCGATCCTCTTTTTGATGCATCTTTTAACATTCTCAACTCATCTTCCAATATTGTAATTTTTTTCTCTAATCTCTTCTTCTTTTCTTTCAACTTTCTATGCGATACGTCCAATTCTTCCCATTTGTGTCGTTCTCCGTCCAATCGTGTGTTTAATGTCACGACTAAATCTGATAATTTCTTGATTTCATTATCCGTGGCCGTTTTCATTGGACTAAAGAAAACATTTTGAAGAGAACATTCTTCATATCTAAGTAGTTGAGCTCGTAACTCTTCAATCTTTGTAGCTTTCTCAGTAGCTTGTTGTCGCAAAGCATCAATTTTGGCATCCGTATTTTTAACAAGCTTTTGATTTTCAGCAATTTCATGATGCATTTTATTCATTTTTGAAGTATTTTCTTTTAAAATTTCTTGGTAATATATTTCTAAGTTCTTTATTTGATTCTGTACATAAATGTATTAAGTTATAACATTTAAAAGCACTTCTTAAACTAAACAAGTAGGATTAAAAAAACATACCCTTTGTTCATTTATGAGAAGATCGTCATGATCACTTTTCTCCATAAACGTTTGCATTTTTTGTCTTAACGTTATAGTATCACATTCTAAATTCCTAATTCTACATTTTGCACCATCTAGCTTCTTCTTTAATTCTTGATTTTCCTCTTTTAAAAGTTCTAGTTCTTTTAAAGCTTGATCAATTTCTTTTTTCTTCTTCATTTCTAACTCACGTAGAATCTGAAATTGTAATCTTTGAAGAATTTTTTCCAATTTTTTCACGCTATTTCCCGTATATAGCAGGGTATATAGCAAACAGAGGGAACCTAGTGTTAAGACACTCCGTTCCCCATTTTCCGCCCAACATTGCGTGTTGAGTGGTGGGATTAATCGGCGGGATTCGTCTTGTTATCAAAACGAGGAAAATTAAATAATTTCTCCCCAAGTGTGAATCAAACCCACAACCGTCGCATTTACAGTCAGACGTGCCATTACTATTTAATAGTAATTTGGCATAATAATGTCATTTAAAATTATAAAAATATTACATTTGGTGACGTAGGATTTTCCTGTAAGATGAGATTCAAATATTTATGTGCTTATAATAAAATTCTTACTTGACCTTGGTCCTTTCTTTTCGTATCAGATCTTTCTTGTTTTCCATTTAGTTGTATTTCCAACTCACTTACTTTTGCTTGCAACAAAACAATCTGCTGTGCTCTTCCCTTCCATCCAGCTATATCGTTTTGTAGTTCCTTTAAGCTGGTAAATTTATCTCCGAGCTCCTGTTGGAGAATTTTTGTCGCGACTATTATATCATTTTTTAGTTCTAAATTTCTGTTTTTACTTTCGTAGAGCTTTTTGTTGACTACAGCGAGTTTACTGTTCAATTCCTTAAGCTCATCGGAATTGGTGTCAACTGGTTCTTCCTTGCATAGACAAGCTTCTAATCTTTCATTTTCCTTATTAAGAAGATCAAGTTGCATAATTTTTCTCTCAAGGCAAGCGTTTTTAGTTTTGTAACCCTCTACTTCAGCTACTAAGTGGCGGTTTTGTTTACAGAGTTCAGTAATTTTGGCACTTATTATTCCGGCAGATTTTGAGGATATTGCTGGTCCTGTGCCGGAAATCATATCGCGAATTCGTTGCTTGAGATCAGATACAGTTTTACCAAGTTCTTTGATTTCAGTGTCTTTAGTGAATACAAGTTTACGTAACTCATTGTTCTCGCCGGTCATGATCTAAAAACATAATTTAAGTGACTTAATTATTTATTACTTACAAAATGTATTTAAATTCAAAATATACCTTAAGTTGCTCAATCAAGTGAGCATTTAGTTCTGATGGATATAAAACATCATCAGGATTTGATTTCTCGAGTCCTGCTAGCATTTTTAATTTCATTTCGTCGGTTTCATCTATTTTGGCTGCCAATTCTGCAACTTTTTCTTCTTTCAAATTATTTTTGGACCTGAGCTTCATATTGGAAGCCATCTTACACAACACTTCCTAAGTTTTATTTTTTAAAATTATATGACAAACATGTCAATATAGCTTTATTTTACTTAATGTAATTTATTATTAGTTTTGAGTTTATTACTAAAAAGGTTCTATATATGTTGTTTTTTTTTTACATGTGTCATACTCGCTGCTATTTGTATTTCTTCTTTGATATATATAATATTTTTGTCTTTAATATAATATTCTTTAAAATAATATGATTGGTTAACATTTTTCCAATATTTTGTTCTTTTATATTACTATTGACCCGCCCGCTTCGCTTGCTTGAACTACAATATTATTTATTATTTATAAAGTAAATTGCATTCGTTTATCATAAATTGTAGCCTATATGTTATTTTGAGGTATAAGCTATTTTGCTGCAAATTTTCATGTAAATCATTCCGTAGCTTTTGCGCGTAACCAGAACAAACAAACATACACACAAACCTTGTGAAGGTCTATAGTATTAGTAAGATTATTGACATTTTAGTAACTAATAATAATACTAAATAATACTTACTTAGATATATATATTTGGCGTAAAATAATGATTTAGATAATTGTGAACATAAAAAAAATAGTAAAATAAAGAAATTTTGAACAGATTTTATTATACAAAGAGAAAATAGTACTAACATTACACTCAACTTGTATTCTATTCGGTTGTTTTATTTAGATACTAGCGACCCGCGTTCGGCTTTGGTCGCTTAAATAAAATGTTTTGAAATTTTATACTTATGACATTATATTGTAATTATTCGATTTTCTTTGACTTATGGTATACTCAATATATTATATGTTTCTTGCATGAAACATAGGTATGTAACTTTCTATAAATTAAATGATTGATGATTATTCCGTTTCATATGCAATATTTTTTTAATAAATATATGTTATTGAATATATATTACTTTTGTATCAACGTCAATGTAAATAAACTAAATCCTTTCAACGTTATTTATTTTTTTATTTTTAGATACACTACCATTCATTGGTTAATCCTGAAAAATGCACACCCTCCTTTCTATTTTAAACATCGCAAATGTTAAACTAATATTAATACTACACAAAAAACATTATTTGAATCAGTGAGAATGGAATTAAATTACCTTTACTTGCGAGTAATCTACGTTACCACGACGATTTTACCGGCTATGTTTTTATTTTTCCTACGAGGCTTGTATTACATATCAGGATAAAACTATCCCGTATATTGCTAATTCACTACTTTTAAGTGGTAATTTCTTTATCAGTAATCAAAATAATTGATTACATTACTTTTAATTTATTTCCTGGAGTTCCCAGGCGTGGAATACTGCGGGTCAGAACTGTAAGCTATTATTATACAAAAATAATTTATTCCTGTCAAGTCTAGTCCTGTCCAGTTTTTGCGGTCACGCAAAATCACTGGACATATAAGAAATACGGACAGACAAAAATGCTAATGAGTGATTTTATACCTTCTATTACCGATATATTAACCGACCGAATAATTATGTATTTTTAAATCTTCAATGTACAGAGTTGACTTTTCTATCCTTTTATTATATAAATATATAGATATATATAGATGGCGCTTGGAACGTGCCAGTTGAACACAATACACTTTGCCAATGCCAAAACTCTAGTGTTGTTGTTGTTGTTGTCTTTATATATGGCGTTCCGAGCGTGCCAGTGGAGCACAATTCACTTCGCCAATGTCACGTTGAATGGAGAACACACAAAAGAGAGTGTACGGTAAAAAAGAGTTAATATTACACTATAGAAGAATGCAAAACTCTAGTGTTGGCATAACTGAAACTGATCGCTGTCATATGACAGTTAAAGTGACACTTGACAGTCAGCTGTCACATAATCATTGATTATTTTAATCATATTGCGTTAAAAATATAGCAAATATCTGGAATTTCTTTAAGAAAATAACTATAACACCCACCTATGTGGGTTCTCTGTGAACTCATTCCACTCATATTCCAATTTTATTAAAGATAACTCAGGTCTGATTTAAATGAATTTGTCCTTGCATTAATTACATTGTATTTCTTATCGTTTGTTATACAAACAAAACGTTTTCACGGTGAATTATTACTATATACACCATTACTTAACACTCCTCTTATTTTAACATATACCTTATCGATTACATGTATTAATTTAATAGTTAATAATAATGTGTTTCAGTTAAAATGCCTGGAACAAATCTTATAGTTCCCGTAGTGTTATGGGGAAAACATGCACCAACTCACTGTATATCATCAGTATATCTATCAAGGGACCAGAAAACCCTAGTCACAGGATGCTATGATGGTCAAATATGTATATGGCAAGTGGACCCGGAAACCTTGAAAATGACTCCGCGTTGCCTTCTTGTTGGGCATACAGCGCCAGTAACATGTTTATCTAGAGCTTCTATTATTCAGGTATTTATTTTAGTAGTAGCTATATATATCATTTGCTTATTTTTTTTGTTAAATAGTCAAGTATTCATTTAATTTAACCTTTTTCAGTCTTATTGGAATCTTATTGCTCTTTAAATTACATTGATTTTATGTTTAAAAAAAAACAAAATGGTTTTGGTAATTACATAACATTGCATTTCTATAGAGTTACTTCAGATTTTTAAAACAATTTAAAAACTGATATATTTTCTTTTTCATACAATTTCCTTAAACAATTTATAACTATGTAGATCTGAATCAATTATATTTTTTGAAGATTTACAGATATTGGATATTAATAAATTTTTGCTATAATATATTTCTTTATATTTTATAGGATAACAATTTTATAGTCAGTTCTTCTGAAGCTGGTGAAATGTGTACCTGGGATCTTGTAGATGGAAAATGTAGGGAAAGTGTTAAGTTAAGCCACGTCCACACTAATATACAGGTATTGGTTATTTTTTTTAATTCCTGTTTATTTATCTAGTTTAGTTATTATTATAAGATAATATATTAAAAAGATGGAAAGCGGGGAGTCGAGTGTCTTGACACTAGCTCCTCCGCCTTCACTGCTATGGGTGGGATATAGTGTGAGCTTATCTCAGAATAAATATCTAGAAAGGATATTTTGCTTCAAAATTAATAGTCCAGTCACAGTCACAGTTGTAGATTTAAACAAAGAAAGACACTTATTACTCACTAACCTAACTTATATATTATATATTCTTTGTTGTCAAACCATCCGAGAACCCACTGAAATATTGAAAAATAAACATACTATATAAATTTTTTTTCTCATTTCAGGCCTATCATATGTGCAACAGTGAAGACTTAAGGCTTTTCTGCAACGGCTATTATGCTGAAATATTAATAATGGACCCATTTTCGTTAGAAATTTTATTCTCTTTGAGTTCCAAAATGAATCCCGATTGGATATCTGCTTTGCATGTGAGTCAATATTTTTTTTATATAATATTATTTATTTACAGATTGACTTAACACTAGGTTTCCTCTGCCTACCCTGCTATGTACAGGATACAGCGTGGACCCAAAAAAAAAAATAAAAAGATGGACAAAGTATTCAAGGATATGCCAGTCCTTGTTCATATATACTGAGGAATATTCTACATTTCACATTATATACATATCTAATTTTTGTATTCAATAAAGTTTAATAAAGTTAAATACTTTTTTTTTATAGTTATTTCTCAAGTAAACCTGAGTGTAAGTCCAATTATCCATATTACGTTGTTTAAATCTTTCAGGTCCTTCGTCCCTCTTCTAGAAAGGATGACGTGGTACTTGCCATTTCGATTACGGGAACTGTTAAGGTAATTTTTTATATGGACCGTTTATTTAAAAAGTGCTGTAAGTCCATTTTCTCGTTTCCATAAAATTAAAGGTTAAAGTTTAGAACTATGTTTCTACTGTTTTAGTAATATAATTTAATTATATGAGTAAGTTTTTGGTGTATTTCACTAAGCTTATGTATAATTATGGGCTGGATATGGACTTTCCTCTTCCAAAAAAGGGGTCCATATATTTAATATAAAAAAATCTATATAGTACTTATTTGAACATATACGAAATGATTTATAAGAAAAAATATTTCAAGACTACATATACATCATATTTTATTTATTAAAATAAACGAAAAAAATTCAAATAAATTGCTAACATTTTACATATATTTCAATAAATTTATTCATTGAACCGACACGTTATAATAACGTATATGAAAAATATTTTTTATTAAAAAAAAACGCTATTTTTTTAACGTTTCCAGGTGTGGTCCCTTTTAGGACACGAGAACAAGCAATCCGAGCCAATATACGAGAACGAGTCAAAGCAAATACGCTGTTTGAACGCGCTATCCCTCAACTGCTGCGCGTACAACCAGCGCACTGTGCTCATTGTGTGCGCCAAGTACTGTCAGATATATGACGCTGGTGAGTATGTGTTTGACTGACTGACTGACTGACTGTGTGTGTGTGTGTGTGTATGTATGAGTGTATGTAAGAAAAAATTTAATAAATCCTAACATATTATGTACATATGTATGTATATACGAGATATATAACGCCAGTGAGTTTATCGTTTATATATATTTGTTTTATTCCCAGGTGATTTCTCAGTACTTTGCTCGATCCAAGCACCTCAAGGTGAGCGCTGGATGTCTGGAGACTTTTTGGCACCAGACCGAGTCCTTGTGTGGTCCACGGAAGGGAAGGGTTACCTTTATAAATTACCTGCAAAGTAAGTCCATATATATCTAAAATTTTGTAAATTAAAGAGAATTATTGTATTTGGAATAAAAAAAAAATTTAAATAATTGACATTTAGGTACATTTTTGGTGTTTATATATGTCGAAAGCTAATATGTACAAAATCATTGGACACAGATAAAATAACAATTTTCAACACATTTATTAATATGTTATCAAACTCATTAGATTATCATCAAGCACTATGCCTCGTTTTAATAATGAATGTTTGTTTCATATAATTAAAAAAAAAAGTTGATTTTTTTTTAAATATCACTTGTTATTGACTTGATTTGATGGGAATGAAAAATTTTCAATATTTCTATAAAATACCACTTTTTAAGTGATTTGATCAAAATATTTAAACTATTAATATAAAACCTACTTTAATGCTACGCATTAGGATGTAAGCTTAATGCTAAATATAAACATTTCTTTTTAGCAAACTTCGTGGAAAAATTATCAGTAGGTCAGCACAAGTTATTTTACGTATATGTTGTTGGTTTTTAGCTTTGTACCATTAATTTGGATATTATTTTTATTACTTTGTGTGTATTTTTGTAGATTATATGTAAAATTGATTAAAAAACGTAAATTGATGTAAGATATCGATATATATTGTTTCATTGAGAATATTTTGTTTGTTATTGAATTAAATTAAAACATCTGTTTAGACAATTTCCTGTATTTAGTGTATAAGTGCTCTATGGTCTCTATTATTTATTTATAAAGCGTCTTACATTTTTACAGTACAGATAATAAAAAAAACCATAAGAAAAAATTATAATTTTTTGCATTGCATCAATAAAATTCATGAAAATCAGATGTTTTATCTTAATTTCCAATAATGAATGTTGTTTATTAGTGTAAATTTACTTTCTAGAAAGTTCTACAGATTTAGTTGCGTATAGCACATCATGTATAACCCATATTTTGTTTTTTGTTTGTTGATACGAATACACATGTGCCTACACTAATATATTATATTGTATCTGAAATGACTTGATGCGATTTTATATTTATTTTTAAATTTACAAATTTGCCTAAAATTGCTCGTTTTTGCCCAATTCAAAGTGTTTTCCCCCTTAACATACTTTTGGTCCATTCAATTTATACAATCTTGTTTTGTTTTTCCATTATAAAATACATATAAATGTTTGTTTTATTCAACATTCATTACATAATAATATATGTTTAATTAAGTAATTTCAATAATATATATTATTTTAGTTAATTTAATTCGACATTACATTGTTATGGACCGACTGACTTAAGATCTATTTAGCAACATGTATATTATATTCATTAGTTTATCTAGAGTTTGACATACACGATTAATTTATGAATTTAAATTAATTAAATTTAAATAGTTAGACAATATTGTAATATTACAGCTCAGTACCAGATCATAAAGGGTTTCACGGTCCGTCTGTGGATCACGATAGTCCAGTGTTGTTCAGTATTCTGGCCCATCCTGATAACAAGGTGAGTTTTACATATATATATATATATATATATATATATATATATATATATATATATATATATATATATATATATATATATATATATATATATATATATATATATATATATATATATATATATATATATATATATATATATATATATATATATATATATATATATATATATATATATATATATATATATATATATATATCTATATATATATATATATATATATATATATATATATATATATATATATATATATATATATATATATATATATATATATATATATATATATATATATATATATATATACATTGCATAACTGTTTGCAGCTTCGCCCGCTACCCGCACGTATTGGCAAATAAGTATTTTTATATTTTCAGTTTGAATTACTTTATCTATGAAAAATATAATATATGCAACATTTTATTGCGCGAAAGATACTCGCGTATAGTAAACGCGTATTTCCCGCGTAACACTCGATCCTGCGGGTATTTTGGGAAACAATGTAGCCTATATCTCTAGATATAGGCTACATTCATAACTTCCTCTGTTTTTCCTTGAAAGTTCCATTAAAATCAGTTCAGCCTTTCTGGCTCTTAGCTCAAACAAACGGAAGGGCAGACAAAGCTTTTAAAAATGTTATTTTATGTTTTAGTAATTTATAAATAATAAATTCTCTGTCATGATAATGCGTAAAGATGACGTATAAAAAATTTGTAAGTAAGGTCCAGTTTTCCAAGAGACACGGTTTTAAGTACCTAGTGGTCTATTTAAATAAGTAACTGACCTAACGGCCGTTTAAATTTTTATATATACGTTTCTAAATATACTTATGTAGAATCCTTGGTGTGAAATAACTCTAAGAAATAATAATGATATTGATATTACAGCTTCTATCGTGTCCACCGGCAATGCGTTTCATACTAACGTCAGTTGGTGGTAAGCATAGGCGATTGCTACTACGAGGAGATTCGGCCGGTGTAGTGTCCTTGTGGAACGTGGATGATGCGGCTGTGCCACAACCTAGAAATGTCTCATGTAAGTTTTTTATGTATATTAAATTGTTTATGGGGCTTAGAATGCATATTTTGTTTTTAAAAAAAAATGAAATTATATCCAATAATTTATGAGAAATGTAATTAATCCGTGCATGAAGTATGAATATTGTAGATGGTATTATTTAATATTTTGTTGTAATAATGTTTTATATATATGCTTATAGCACACGCACCAATAGTGCTGACGAGCTTGGACTTGGCGTGGGAGGAGATGAATCCCAGTCCCGTGGGTATATTGGACCAGTTCTGTCACCCTGAAGAGCCGGGTATGGTTGAAAATTAAATACAAAATATAAAAATTGTGTATTTATGAAACATAATAAATATATATTTCATTATATTTAATAAGAAAAAAAGAAATAGTGACCATATTGACGTGACGTCAATAAAGATATACATTGTACTGGATATTGGATATAAAATTATGCGGCATCTGTTTACCCACTTATTGCCCATCATCTCATATTGGACCGTGACAATAGGTCCATAGTGATAGTGTATCTATCACTATGGACCTATTTCTCAATTACAATAATTACAAGAAAATAATCATCTGATACACATTCATAGATGTGCTTATAATTAAAAAAAAATTCAATAACCTAAAGCATTCATAATCTTCATTCAAATATACAAACATAGTGTTTAAACACGAACTTCTCTCTGTTTTCTGAACTGTAGAAACAAAATTGACGGCGTCTATCTACTTGCTCGCCGCCAACCGTCTAGTGGTGGGCCGTGAGGACGGGTCCATAGTGATAGTGAATGCTACACACACGGTCCAATTGCAATTGTTGCATGGTAATCATCAGCAGCTTGATGGTGAGTTGAATGTCATTTAAGATTTTTTTTTATATTTGTACATTAATGGCTTTAATGGATTGATAGTATGCCAGTGTAACAGAATATTTCGAATTTTGAAAAAAAAAAAAATAAAATATTAATTCAAAATTGTAAATTATTGATCTTTATAGTATTCTATACAGTAAAAAAAAATGTTGTTTTGTTCGTATGTTAGTCTGTTTGTATATATCATATCTATAATTTTATTAACTTATAAATTTTGTCCAAATTATAACGTGTCCAAATTATAACAGATTTGAACTTGCACTATTGCTTTGTTTTTCAGACTGGCCTCCGCATCAATTACTGCTCGGTCATAACGGCAGAGTCAACTGTTTGCTATACCCTCATCATGTTCACCAAAGGTAAATAATTATGAGGTCGTAATGGCCTCATAGAGGCGGTTCTTTTTCGCTTTAGTAACGCAATTCTTGAGATAGCGCGTTTATAATATATAGATAAAATATTTTTGTTTTTTTTTTTACAGATATGATAGATCCCACCTCGTGTCAGGAGGTATAGACTTCGCAGTCTGCCTCTGGGATTTGTTCAGTGGCGCTCTCTTGCACAGGTTTTGTGTGCACGCCGGTGAAATTACACAGCTTATTGTGCCGCCACAGAATTGCACAGTGAGTCTTGATATTGTTTATAAATTATCAATATAAATATAGATTTATTTATTATCTGTTATGAATTTTTTGTCCTTTAATTTCATATATTTATTTCATTTGAGGCGTATTCGCTTTTATAGACAGAATTTTGTACTACATAGTTTTTGGTAACATGGCGATTTTCAATTTAATATCAAATGTTAGTGGATTCGATTCCCACTTGGGGAATGAATTATTTAATTTCCTCTTTCTTATAAGAAGGCACCGAAGCGTTGAGTTCCGCCAGGCAACATCGTAATGTCTCGAATATTGGTGAGTGGGGAACGGAGTGTCTTAACACTCTATTCTCTTTGTCAAGAAAAAAAAAGAGATATATATATATATATATATATATATATATATATATATAATATATATATATATATATATATATATATATATATATATATATATATATATATATATATATATATATATATATATATATATATATATATATATATATATATATATATATATATATATATATATATATATATATATATATATATATATATATATATATATATATATATATATATATATATATATATATATATATATGTGTGTGTAATTATGTTTTCATTTCAGCCTCGAATACAGAAATGCATTTGCTCCGTTGCTTCCGATCATAGCGTCACTTTATTGAGTGAGTTTATTTTTTTATTTTATCCATATTATATAATATTTTGTATGTATAAGAGAGTCAGAGAGTTGGCCAGAGGGTTGTATATTATCGGTGACCAGCAGTCACCAGTAAAATGGTCAGTCAGTCAGTGCTTGTGGTACTTTTGACATATTATGATACTCCGATACTATTCTGAATAATAATAATTATTTAACTAACTTAGATTATTATTGAAATATAGCTTTCCCACTAAATATTGGCTATATCCCATTTCTGTAAGATAATGCGTGGTCATAACCCCTTTCCGGTGACTAGTTCCCGGTGATCTAGAATTTTAAAATTCAACAAGGAGGCTGGAATTTGCGCTATAAATGAAGAAAAAAATCCTATTATTTCAAATTTTTACATATGTAACAGAAGACATGCATATGCTACTGCAAAATTAAATTTGTAAATTTTTTAAGGTCTTTCGGAACGTAAATGCGTGACGCTCGCCTCCCGCCACCTGTTCCCGGTGACAATAATAAAATGGCGGCCCGCAGACGACTTCATGGTGGCTGGGTGCAGTGATGGTACAGTATATGTATGGCAGATGGAGACCGGCCATCTGGATAGGGTGTTGCACGGTAAGTAAGGAAAGAAGTAAAAATGCGTCGAAAGTGAATAGGGTCTCTTAACTCTAGAATCCTTTTGTCTGCCCTGCTATATGCGGGATACAGCG
The DNA here is from genome assembly GCA_037127375.1 of Dione juno. NCBI lineage: Eukaryota > Metazoa > Arthropoda > Insecta > Lepidoptera > Nymphalidae > Dione > Dione juno. The sequence goes on from JAXRJS010000093.1 coordinate 1,573,158, forward strand.
TGAAGCTAGCTTCTTTTTGATTATTTAGCAATACTGACAAATTTATTATGTGATATATGGATAGAAGTTTGACGTGTCGGTTATATCAGATTTGACGCAGTTTATCCCCTAAAAGCGCTTTAAAAGGGGGAGGGGGAGGGGGGGGGGGTGTTAAGGGTAAAATGTAAAATTCCGTTTTTTCCCGTTCCCGTTGATATTACAGGTTCTCCCATAAACTCCCCAAGCACTCTACATGCTTGTGCGTTTTTAATCAGTCATGCAGTGTATACACGCGTATATATACATATGTATATATACATATGTAAATATACATATGTATATATACATATGTAAATATACATATGTATATATACATATATTTATATACATATGTAAATATACACGCGTATATATACATATGTATATATACATATGTAAATATACATATGTATATATACATATGTAAATATACATATGTATATATACATATATTTATAAAGATTTTCACATATTTTTATATTATTATCAGGTATGATAGCAGAGGAAGTGTTATCAGCGTGTGATGACACATTAGCTGATGAGCTCGGTGGTGCCATGACGTCTGGTACTGATTTGCAGGGTTTGGCCAATCCTGCTGTGCATTTCTTTAGGTGAGTTGAGGATTTTGGGCATCTTGGGTGTTTTGGTTGGGGATTTGAAGGTGGAACATTCGAGTGATGTAAAAGTTGTATATTTAATTGTACTAGTAGTGCAATTGAGTTGTCTGATTGTTTTTTTCTGTATAAAGAAGGAAAATTATGCTTGTATAAAATATATTTTAGTTTACCATTTTCCATTTCGGTTTTGTAAAGGGTAGTTGAGGATTCGGATGGACACGGGAGTGTCTTGACACTAGGTTCCCTTTCCCTACTCTCTTATTCAGGAGAAAGCGTATAGCAGGCTGTTAGTTTTTTTTATGTTAGTATACTTTAATTTTTGTATTTATTTGTAAATAATATCAAGAAAGGTTGTTGATCTATGCTCGAGTGCTAACCATTGTCATTCTTAACAACATTTTTTGCAATTGTAATTTTTTATAATTAAAAATATTTTCATTTACTTCAATGTGATTTAATTATCAGTATCCTAGTACAGAAAGGAATTATAATTTATTTGAATCTCTCAGAGGTCTCCGCCACCGTAACTTAACAGCGATGCGCGCGGCGACCCAGCGGGGCTTAGCCGCGTTACAAGCCACCGACAGAAGTGGGAACGCCGGGCCGCTGGCGGAGCCCGCGAGGGCGCGGCGAGCGCCACTCACCATACAAGGGTTTAGGTCTAATCCTGCTGGTAGGTTTTTTTTTTACTTTTTTTGTTCGGATTTTGATTTCGGCGCTTAATTTGTTTTTTTTTTTTTATTTTTAATATTTATTAATTTGATACAACAAAAATACATTGTATCGTTTGATGTCAAAGTTAATGTATGAGAATGTGTGTATAGGATAGGTTCTGATATATAAAATATTGCAGGTGCATCAATTGGAAAAAAAATTAAAAAAAAATATAACATTTTTATAACAAATATAAGGGGCTATTCATACATAACGTTACACTAGTTTCATTACATACTATATATGTATGTAATAACACTAATCATAACACCAATGTCTTTGGTGTCTTTATATGATGTTTAAAAATATCACAAAGTTTAGGACCGCTCGACTCCTTGTGACACCTTCTCGACCCTTCTCCCCTCTTCTCTTCTTCCTTTAACATATGATGCAATTTATGGAAGACCTGTTTTTTTTTAAATAACCATTACTATTTACATTACATATTATATTGAAATTATGAAATACAGATTAAATTTAATATTACATAAGTCATTGCTACTCAGTCTATGGTAATTTTTTAAAATATTATTATAGTATTTTTTATTTAATAATAAAATCACTTCAGAAGTATTTAGAAAGAGCTATTCCATTTATAGTTATTTATTATTTTATTTAATTAAAATTATGTTTTTTTTTAAATAATAAAATTGAGTAACAAAGAAAACATTTCTATGAGATTTAGTACACAGAAATACTACTAAAATAGAATTTTGTTCTGAATGTTGCATGTTGAATGTTATGCTTAAATTTATGGAAGGTATTTTTTTTAATCTTTCTTCTTATTATATTATGATGACAACACTGATAATTTTGATTTGGAATTGATATGATTGCACTTTTTTAAATCACTTTCTTCGCTCTAGTGTTTCTAGCTCTAATAAAGAATCCCTAACGGGATTTAATTTTGTATGGTAAATAGAAAATATATGCATATTTATGTTTAATCTAAGGTAAAGCGGATTGTAAAGCACGTCAGGCAATGCATGGTAATGTATGAAAGCAAAAAGGCTCAAGGCATTCTGTTTTTCAATCTGTGCCTATTATTAGTTTGGCGGAAGTTAACGCCGTGCTTTATTAGATATAACTTACAATACTATTATTGTATATATCAAAAGCTTAAGCTTCTCTTATTTCTTTTGCGAACTAGCGATTATTTATTTAAAAATCTGAATGGCGTTGGTGTGCTTGCAGCGCACTTATAGTGACTTCATATAAAAAACATACCTTGATTTATTGTATTTTGGTTTTATTATTTTTTTTTAAATTAAAAAATCGGCCTATATTCCTACTTGATATGTATAGCCAATTCAATGGAACAGTTATTTAGTAGCGCTTTTTGTTTATTTATGAACTAATATTAACGGGGCTTGACCATGGTGGTACAATGGTGGGACAATACTATAGTGAAAACTAAGCTTAAATCAGTTAAGACGTTTCTGAGATGTGTGTCCACAAACGCTCAGACAAAAATTTACAAAATTATAATTTTGCATTTTATTAAATTGATAAACGCTTTCCATATTAGTTTATATCAGATATGGTCTATGTACAGACGGCAAGCAGTTATATTTCTATTATGTATATACGTATAGATAAATAGATAGATATGTTTTCAAGAAAAAAGGTTGTTGATCTATGATTTTCATATAGAGTATTTTTTGTACAGATTTTTTTTATTAGTCGTAATTGATACATGAGTTATTTATTATTTATTTTTATTAATTAATTAGTTGGGATAGTTTCTACAATATATTTTCGTAGACAAAAATATTTTTTCTTGTAATATAATATATTTTATATATGTAAATAATATTAGATTTATATATAATAGTAGCTTCCGTACATATTTAAATCGCAATGGGTTTTTTATAGTTAATTTGTATAAAAAACAATTTTGTTTTTTTTTAATTATAATATGTTTAAATATTTTTTTTGCGTAATACAGATCCCGAAAGTCATATCCTGTTCTTCGATATCGAAGGTCTTATAGTGGAATTGCTAAGTGAAGAGTATTCAGCAATGAGTCCGGCCAGTTTGGAAGTAAGTTTGTTTGCAAGTTTGTTCTGCTATACCTCCTAAACGGCTAGATCATCTTTAACCGTATCCTATTTTTTGTTTCTGTAGGCGGCCGGTTTGATAACAAGTGAATATATGAAAGTCGCTGCGTTGACTCAATCTGCGAGTCCTGATGCGGCTAAACGGATATCCGGTGAGATTTTTATTTCATAATTTAACTAAATGATGTTTAATATTTTTTTTTTGTAATTGTTATTCGTTTAGTATTTTCCAAAGTGTTATTAGTACAGTAAAAATATTGTATTGAAATTTATTATTAATTAATTATTTATAAATTATATATCAACATTAATAATTTATATATCAACTACCTTTTACCTGCGGCTTCATCTGCATAGTCAAATATAAATACCTAAGAGCTTGACATATTCTATATGACCAAAGTAACCCTGATAGCAGGTATAGTGGGCTACATCGAAACGATTCACGTAATGTAATATAGCCTATAGGCTATAGCCTTCCTCAATGAATGGACTATGCAGCACACAAAAAAAAATTGTAATTTAGAAGTTATCTATCTTTTTACCTAATTGTTTTGAGTAGTAACAGTTTAAAAAATTCCATCCGTACTAAGTCCATCCTAAGTAAAGTGATTGTGTGTTAAATTGCGGAACTCAACGCTGTATCTCGCCTTGCCATGACAGTCTATGCCATGCCATAGCCATGCCATGCCTAGTCTATGCCATGCTACATACTACGTAAATCAAAATCAAAATATTCTATGTACAAATAGGCTATTACAAGCACTTTCGAATCGTCAATTAACATAAGTGTCAGTATTGTCAGTCCCACTAGAAGCTACCACCAGCTCGGAGGGCAGTTCTGTTGAGAAGAGCTGGCGAGCAACTCAGCAGTTGCTTTTTAATTTTGCTCTCTAAATAAAATAATCATATCTTTTATATACTACAAGAATCTCAAAACGCTTTTATTATAATGTTTTTTAATACAATTATTTTATATTTTGTACACGCTTTCGTAAATGGATAGATTTCTTTGGAAGAGTCAAAGATAAGGCGGGAGATATGGAGCGACTGCTAAAGGAAAAAGACAAGCATGGTACGTAAGTACGATGGGTCTTGTGCATCGAAGATCGTGGGTTCGAATCCCGATTTGAGTAGTTTGTTGGGTTATATGCGTAAGTGTGTGGGTATGTGTGTGTGTGTGTGGTGTGTGTGTTTGTGTGTTGAATGTCCAGAAAGTATGGAATTATTCGTATAATATAATTCTTTTTAATTTTTATTAGGCTGATATTTCATCGGATTTATTTATACTAATATAAATAATCACAACTTCGCATATATATATATATATATATATATATATATATATATATATATATATATATATATATATATATATATATATATATATATATATATATATATATATATATATCATTCAGTCAATCTCCCACATGGGAATATTACCCACAACCATACCTTTATAATTATATTAAATATATATATAATTAATCGCAGGACTTCTCGCCAAAATGAAAGAGGGCGCGGAAACGATGCAGACCAAGTTACAAGCGAAAGCGGAACAACTGAAAGGGCATATTGAACAAAAAGGTAAGTGACTAGTTGTAAAATTTTCCTAGTTTTAGGACACTCCGTTCACAGCTCTCCGTATTGAGAGACCATATTGAGTGGCGCATTTTCACCGAGTGGGAATCAAACCCAAAACTGTAGTCTTCACCGGCCCTCACTATGCTACTGTGACAGCTCAATTATTTATATGTATTTTAGATATTATTTAAAGAAGAAAGTGTGGCTAGATTTTACTATTGATTACTTTTAGCTTCACGCTTTATCCCGCAAATAGCAGGGTAGGGTAGGTAGAACCTAGTGTCGCGTACTCTGTGTTCTCCACTTTACGTTGTATAAGAAATACTCTGTGTTACGCAGCGGAATTTAACGCCGCCTTTTTTCTTCATGATAATGATTAAGTGGAGATAATGTATATATAAATATTTCTCCGAGTGGCAATCGAACCTGAAACCAATTAATGTACAGTAGAATACTTCCTGCAAGATACGAGTGCTTCGATGACATCACAAAAGGTAAGTGATTTGTTTTTTTTTTTAATATTCTATGTATAGTCTATGGACTATTCTTAAGATTCGTATACAATTTTCTATGTTTATAATTGTTTAGTTGACGCGTAAAAGCGTTACACACAAACATACTAGCTTTCAGATTTATAGCATTAATATTAATCTAGCTTAATTTCAACTGTTAACGTTATCAAATTAATATTTGCGAATTTATTACTAAATTGTCCATTAAAGTTCACAAAGCCCGGTGACGCTGTAGAGGCCCCTATGGCCAACAGCATACTACACAATCGAAAAAAAAAAAAATAAAGTTCACTATATTTCGATATTTTTATATAAATTTTATGTTATGCGACATCTATTGTGATTTATATGAACTTTTTTCTGAAATGTTCACAAGGTGGCGTTAGTTGTATTTCCTATAGCTGTTGATGTACTTAAGTTTTAAAAAGATTTTAAAAGGAGTTTTTATATATACCAATTTTGAAATATAACAGCCATGAATACTAACTCGTATGAAAATATTTAATATATTTTTTTTATTTTTTGATTGATTTAGCCTTGGAATAATAATATAATCTATATATACAATGATAATGATTATTTTATTTGTTCGTACGCTCGGTAGAACTCGGTAGAACTCGGTAGAATTAAACTGAACTGGTCCGGTCCGGACTCGACTGGACTGGACTGGAAACATAACGGCTGATGGTAGGTTAGTCACAACGTCTCGGGTGTCCGATATTGTAGGCGTACTCATAGGAATAAAACAATAATGACACGATTATCTATCGATACACTTTTATTAAAACATCCCGTAGTCCATTAAACAAGATATTCTGTAAATACAATTATCTACATTGATTTAGAGCCAACGGTTTTGTCCGTCCAAAAAGAAGGACAGACGTTCCGATCGCCATGACACCTGACAACTCCATTCGGTATTACGCGCTCTTCGCCGATAATCAAAAAAATCAAAAATCAAAATCAAAATATTCTATGTACAAATAGGCTATTACAAGCACTTTCGAATCGTCAATTAACATAAGTGTCAGTATTGTCAGTCCCGCTAGAAGCTACCACCAGCTCGGAGGGCAGTTCTGCTGAGAAGTGTTGGCGAGAATGCAACAGTTGCTCTTTTTAATGTAAATTTACAATATATTTTACAATATATAGAATTATCTATTAACTATAACACAAAAACAACAATTACAAACTCAAATGCGCCGTTATATATATATATATATATATATATATATATATATATATATATATATATATATATATATATATATATATATATATATATATATTTCACTTTTTAATACGTGCCCTTTATAAATATGCCACGTCAAGATGTAAACACTGACAGGTACAAAAACACTGTACAATAAGTTTTTAATTATCGGTCGGGTTACATTTTGTGTCCAAGGCGATCTACATTCATAAATAATTTGCTCGATTTTGTCATGAAAACATACGGGCGTATAGAATGTTGAGCGTTTATTCTTAATATGTTATATAGTTGTGGATCGATATTGAGCTAGGCGAGAGTTGTGGGTTCGAAGTCAAGCCGGGTGGGTTGTTTTCTAGAGCTCCGTAACTCAAAATAAAATATAGAGACCATTTTTATCACATTTAATTGGTGATATCGAGTTGAAATTGATATCAAATTACCTTCTACTACACTATTAAGACAAATCGCGGCGTTAGGTTACGCCAGTAAGTTGGAAACAATTCTACAAGCCAAGTGGAAAGGAGAGAAAGGAGTGTCCTAACACTAGGTTCATCTGCCTACCCTGCTATATGCAAGACAAACTATGAAGCTAGACTTTATTATTCATCAAACCCCATATGACCCTTTGTTTGACGACACTGATGACTATATCTATGACTATATCTCTCTTTGTTATATTTTTTAATAGTACTAATATTTTGCTCGCGGCTTTCCTCACGTGGACTGACTGACTGATATTTTGTTTGACCAAACTGATAACTAATCCTATCACACATTCCCCATATCATTGTATTATATATTTTATACTAGTATTTAGCTTCATTTTGTCGGCTTAATATATCTTTGAAATCTTTGACTTTCTGATCTTGAATAGTTAACATACAAACTAGCTCTTTTAATTATTATGTGTTTTTGAGAATTTATAGATAATTTGGAATACTTAAGCTTAAATGGAGAGTGACTTTGTTTTATTATATATAATTTATATTAAAAAGCTCGAAATAATATTATTTCGTATGTAATCGTATAGTTAAACCTACGCCCTCATCAAGGTAGTCTAGATACTGGTAAGCAAGCTTTATCCATACAATTGTACAAACAATTTCAGGCTCTATTTATCAATGCATACATACCAAAATAGCGCAACAAGTGAACATAATATAATAACAGCATGTCACTTTCGACATTTCTAGACGATAATTTTCTTTGTTCGAGTAAAATAATAATTTAGTTTTAAGTGGTGTTAAGAATTCAAACGGGTTTTGGTTTTATTATCAATGCGGCTGATATGGGGTGGGTTGGATCAGTAGTTTTTGTATGCCTGTAAAAAACGACGCTGTGTGGGTTCAATTTCCACTTGGTGAGAATGAATAGATGTTTTCATTTTCTTCGCTCCGGTAACATGGCAAAAGCGCGGCGCTAAGTTCCGCCACTCAACACGCAATGCCTCGACAGGCGGAAAGTAGGGAACGGTTATCTGTGTACCCTGCTACGTGCGGGATCCAGCGTGAAGCTTTAAAAAAAGGTCTCTCCATTATAAATATAAACGAAATCGGTCCAGGAGTTTGAGAGTTTATTACAAACAAACATACAAATCTTTTCTCGTCATATAATATAATATTATATATATATATATATATATATATATATATATATATATATATATATATATATATATATATATATATATATATATATATATATATATATATATATATATATATATATATATATATATATATATATATATATATATATATATATATATATATATATATATATATATATATACTTTTGTTTTAATCCCACGCAGGTTCTGCTATTATCATCGGTAAATCCATTGTTTTGAATTTCAATTTATGTTGAAGTAAAGTTTTTCCTTCAGTATTATCCTCAGTCTCCAATGATTCAGTATTACTTGTTGAACTATCCTCAGTCTCCAATGATTCAGTATTACTTGTTGAACTATCCTCAGTCTCCAATGATTCAGTATTACTTGTTGTATTATCGTCAATCACCAATGATTCAGAATCATAATCGTCTGAGCTGTCGTCTGGTTTTTTTGTGCTTCTTCTTGGTTTCTTGCTACTTTTGGAACCTTCCGGTTTCTTGCTACTTTTGGAACCTTCCGGTTTCTTGCTACCTTTGGAACCTTTCGGTTTCTTGCTACCTTTAGAACCTTTCGGTTTCTTGCTTCCTTTGGAACCTTTCGGTTTCTTGCTACCTTTAGAACCTTTCGGTTTCTTGCTTCCTTTGGAACCTTTCGGTTTCTTGCTTCCTTTAGAACCTTTCGGTTTCTTGCTACCTTTAGAACCTTTCGGTTTCATGATACCTTTAGAACCTTTCGGTTTCTTGCTACCTTTAGAACCTTTCGGTTTCATGCTACCTTTGGAACCTTTCGGTTTCTTGCTACCTCTAGAACCTTTCGGTTTCATGCTACCTTTGGAACCTTTCGGTTTCTTGCTACCTTTAGAACCTTTCGGTTTCTTGCTACCTTTAGGACCTTTCGGTTTGTTACTGCCTTTTGGGGTATTTGGTTTCGGTTTCGGTTTCGATAAATTGGGACGTGATACGGGTTTTTTTACATTGCCCTTAAACAAATTTAGCAGCCAGTCTTTCACTTTGGTAATATTACGCCACCTCAGGGGGCGGCACATCCTTTCGCCATCTCGAAATCCTCGATAGTAATCCTGATAACTTGAAGAATGCGGCACAATGTCTTCTATGCCATAATCTTCAATGTTTCCATAATGTTTTATATTCGTTCTTTCCAATTCAATTGAATCTTTTCCATGTTCTCCAGATTGTTGTTCAGGAAGTAGGTCATGTAGTTTGAAATCTTCTGTTCTTTCATATTGAATTGTGTGGTGTACTAAAATAGCTGGTGATACCAAAAAAAAATGTTAGATATTCATTAGTGTTAATCCAATTCGTTTTTTTTTTCTAGCATTATCTTTATCCGCGTAGAGGTAGACAGAGAGAATCTAGAATCAAGACACTCTGGTTTCTGACAGAACATTTAAAACAAAATATTGCTAAATCATGGAACAGTCGAAAACTTTTTTTTAGTTTCCCTATGCCAACTTCTTTGGCTAACTAATGTTTAAATCTCTATAATCTCTTATTTATTTTAATCTAAGTATATAGATTTCCGAGACTTAGAGAGAATGAAATTGTCGAAAATTTTTAAGCTAAAACCTAAATTTTTATATTTTAAAATTTTTAGGTTTTAATGAATTTAATTCTAACGTATGTATAAAATTTACAAAAGGTAACCGGATGGGAACCGTGTTGACAATATGGGCTATATATAGCTTATAAAGCTTAAACTAATAAATAATACTTACTCAAAAATATAAATGAGAAACTCTTCATAGTTTCATAGTTTAACTTCAAGTAGTTAAAAATATTCGATTTATTGAACTAAAACTACAGCCTTGAAGTCAACTTGTTTTAAAAATTACACGGATCTTCTTGATTAGTACTACAAATTATAGATTAAGACTCCATGTTGATTAAAATTATAAGTACTTTTCAATTAAGAAAAAAAATTAATTAAAAAAAATAATTAAATAAAAGTATGGGGAAGCACCAAAATTTGTTACTTCTTTCTATTAAAAATGTGACTGTGACATACAGACAGATATGACGACACTATAAGGGTTCCGTTTTTTTGCCATTTGGCTACGGAACGCTAAAAATCACTCAAGGCTGAAATTTGGTTTTATCATAAATACATATAATTAATAGTAAAAATGTGGTTCTCCATTAAGTATTTTGTATAAAAAACATTTAAAAAAAAGAATTGTATTTTTGTCTGTTTGCACACGCTTATCTCTGGAACTAATGGACAGATTTGAATTATTTTTTTTGATGTATAGTTAAAACTCTGTCTGTCAGTCTGGGCAACATATAGGGTATAAAATATTTTTTGGCAACTGGATCTTTATGGGACGTAGCCGCGGCCTACAAGTGACACTTGTTATAAATAAAATATCAAACGTCCTTATCGATCTCGTATGTGCTAGAAAAGCTTTTAAATTATTATTCTATACTACTAGATTTTTGAACACCTTCTAACAAATTTTGTATGAATAAATTAGTATGAAATTTGTTATACGTATGGTAAACGAGGGAAAAGTCAATGTAGTTTTTTTAAATTATGCATTAGAAATATTACATTAAAATAATAAAATAAATGTAACACACTCTACCATATGTTTTATATATAATATACACATTTGTTTTTAAAAAAGAAAAATACACTTTTGTTTGAAGCTTACACTTTGCTAGGCCTCCTCTAGTCTATATTTCTCTACTATTAAACAAAATTGGAGTGTCTGTTTGTAATTATAGTAAAAATATATGTATATTACATAGAATATATATACCAAAATAACATTTTTACAATATTTGTCTGTCTGTCTGTTTGTTTCGGCTAAATCTCCGAAACGGCTGAACCGATTTCGACGAGCACGTGGCTGATGTAATAAGGAGTAACTTAGGCTACTTTTAGAAAAAATATATATTAGAGTAAATAGTATAGTAAATAGTAAGTAAATATTATAGTATAGTATATACGAGTATACTGAATAGGTATGTACAATGTGATTTCATATAACATATCGAAACGAACGCAATTCAGTTTACTTAAGAGGCGAAGACGCGAGCGTGTCGCTAGTATGTAATAGAATAAAAAAGTAAAAAAAATATGTCAGTACATTGAATATTTTTACGAAAATATTATGGGAGATGTAAAAGAAAATAAAGAAAATTAAATTACGATTTTTTAAATTTTCATCTGTCCGTCTGTTTGTAAGCAATACATCTTCGGTTGTACTGGACAGATTTTAATGAAACACTTTTGTTATGTAGCTGTTTGGTCAATGTAGAACTATAGTACTCGTATTTAATTACTATAAAATCATTTTTGTTCGACATTTTAATTTTGAATATCACGGATCTGGAACACCTAATATAGAAACGCACTAGATCACCTAAGTGTTATTATATAGTAAGTACGAAAATGACTCTAGGAAAAATTGTAGAGTATGATAAGCAATTTTCATTGACATTGATCTGGAAGATCTCATGATGACTTCAAGTCAAGCTAAAGTATATGAAACAAGGAAATGGCGCCTGCACAAATTTTTCAACATTTTGATATATAAAAATCATGGATCGAAGAATCTTAACGACAAAAAATAAGTAAAGCGATTCTTAGTAAAAGCTGCTAGGCGGTATTAGCATTTTTAGCTGTTACATGACAGGGTCTAACCATTGCCTGTACAAACATTCAGTGATTGTGAGCTCCAGGAACCCCACTCGAGGAACTGATTTTCTTTATTTATTTTTTGCGACAAACGTGGCCAGCCCACTGCTACTTCAGCTTGCTAATCCTATGGCCCAGAACCGACAACAGCTGGGGTAAACTTGTTCTGGAGTGGACATTAGGGTGTCTCCATTTTATATTTAATCAAAATCGATCCAGTAGTTTTCGAGTTTATTAAATACAAACAAACAATACAAACAAACATACAAATATTTCCTCTTCATATAATATTAGTATAGATATATTAATATATTTTTACACATATGTTTATTTTATATATATATATATATATATATATATATAGATATATATATATAATATATATATATATATATTATATATATATATATATATATATATATATATAATATATATATATATATATATATATATATATATATTAACACGTTTATTCATATTTATGTCGGTGAAAGAATTTTTTAAATCGGCCCAGTACTTTATGATTGTCAATTCATGTCCTTAAAAAAACAAAAGAGCTATTTATAGTATATGAAGTTAAACTTCTTTAACTTCATATACTATATTCTATATATCATATATTCAGATCTTCATCTGATAGTGTTTCTATATAAATGAATAAAATAATAATAATTTATTTCAAATTTTAGTATTAATAATGCAGGGTGTTGAAAGAGTTCTGATAAATAAAAAAAAAATTGATAACACACATTTTTTTGTTTTAATCCCACGCAGGTTCTGCTATTATCATCGGTAAATCCATTGTTTTGAATTTCAATTTATGTTGAAGTAAAGTTTTCCCTTCAGTTTTACTTGTTGTACTCTCCTCAGTCTCCAATGATTCAGAATCATCATCGTCTGAGCTGTCGTCTGGTTTTTTTGTGCTTCTTCTTGGTTTCTTGCTACCTTTAGAACCTTTCGGTTTTTTGCTACCTTTGGGACCTTTCGGTTTCTTGCTACCTTTAGGACCTTTCGGTTTGTTACTGCCTTTTGGGGTATTCGGTTTCGGTTTCGGTTTCGATAAATTGGGACGTGATCCGGGTTTTTTTATACTGCCCTTAAACAAATTTAGCAGCCAATCCTTCAGTTTGGTAATATTACGCCACCTCAGGGGGCGGCACATCCTTTCGCCATCTCGAAACCCTCGATAGTAATCCTGATAACTTGAAGAATGCGGCACAATGTCTTCTATGCCATAATCTTCAATGTTTCCATAATGTTTTATATTCGTTCTTTCCAATTCAATTGAATCTTTTCCATGTTCTCCAGATTGTTGTTCAGGAAGCAGGTCATGTAGTTTGAAATCTTCTGTTCTTTCATATTGGATTGTGTGATGTACTAAAATAGCTGGTGATACCAAAAAAATTGTTAGATATTCATTAGTGTTAATCCAATTCGTTTTTATTTTATTTTTTTTCTAACATTATCTTTATCCGCGTAGAGGTAGAAAGAGCAGAATCTAGAATCAAGACACTCTGGTTTCTGACAGAACATTTAAAACGAAATATTGTGAAATCATAGAACAGTCGAAAACTTTTTTTTAGTTTCCCTATGCCAACTTCTTTGGCTAACTAATGTTCAATCTCTATAATCTCTAAATTATTGTAATCTAAGTATATAGATTTCCGAGACTTAGAGAGAGGAAAAAGTTATATATGTTAATAATTTGATTGTAATTAAAATAATAAAACAGACGAAAATTAATATAAATTATTTAGCTAAAACTTAAAAATTATAATTTTTATATCTTTAGGTTCTAGTGAATAATTTTATTGTTATTTAGTATTTTCTAATGTATGTATGAGATTTACAAAAGGTAACCGGATGGGAATCTTGTTGACAATATGGGCTATATATAGCTTATGAAGCTTAAACTAATAAATAATACTTACTCAAAAATATAAATGAGAAACTCTTCATAGTTTCATAGTTTAACTTCAAGTAGTTAAAAATATTCGATTTATTGAACTAAAACTACAGCCTTGAAGTCAACTTGTTTTAAAAATTACACGGATCTTGATTAGTACTACAAATTGTAGATTAAGAATTCGTGTTGATTAAAATTCATTACTTTTCAATTAAGAAAAAAATAATAAATTTTTTTTTTAAATAAGTATGGATAAATTTAAAATAAGAAAAAAAAACAAAGTTGGTATTTTTTTTTCTATTTTTGTGTATCTTAATGCGGTTCACAGAATATATCCACATACCAAGTTGCAACAATAGAGTTTTTATTAAAAATGTGACTGTAACATACAGACGTACAGACAGACAGACATGACGACACTATATGGGTACCGTTTTGAAATTTGGCAGATGCCGTCGTTTTTATCATAAATACATAAAATAAACAGTAAAAATGCGTCTCTCCATTACATATTTTTTATAAAAAACATTTAAAAAAATTAATTGTATTTATGTCTGTTTGCACACGCTAATCTCCGGAACTATTGGACGGATTTGAATGAATTTTTTTTATTGTATAGCTAAAAAGTCTATGCAACATATAGGGTATATGTTTTTTTTTTTGGTAATTGGAAATATCTTTAAGGATCAGCTAAACCATAAGAAATATAGAAAGTTTTTGTTGACATATAATGAATATTAAATAAATCATCATAAAATTCAAGCGGGCGAAGCCGCTGGCGGGCCACTAGTTATAAATAAAATATCGGACGTCCCTATCGATCTCGATCTAGTTGTTAAAGTACTATCTATACTTCTATACCAGATTTTTGGCCACCTTGTAACTTAACAAACTTAAGAAACATGTTAGTGTATTTTTAATAATGAGTTAGAACTACTTTAAAATATTAAAAAAAATGAAATACACACTACCATATGTATAACAATATACACTTTTGTCTGAAGCTTTCACGCTCACCCTCCTCTAGTGTATAAATAAAATTGGGGTGTCTGTTTGTAATTATAGTAAAATAAACGCTTTTTACTACACGCAAATGAATATATACACATATATATATATATATATATATATATATATATATATATATATATATATATATATATATATATATATATATATATATATATATATATATACAAAAAAAAGAAAATACATATATAGGGTATATGTGCTGTGATTCATAATGTAGTAATATTCGCTCATCGTCATTCGGATCGTCTGGCACGTGAATTTCGGGCAGTTTGGGCGGCTTACTTGGTTTCGGCGGTTTACCTGGTTTGGGCGACTTAGGAGGTTTTGGACCTCGCCCACCTCCCCAACCTCGCCCACCACACAGAATATAATGCATTTCGTATTATTTCCATACAATTATATCTTAAAATATTCTCGGGAGGGCTATTAAATTTTTATAGTTTAATTACTAACAAGTTTCCGTTTAGCCTGACCGATATTTTTTTTATTGTATAAGTACTTAAAACACTTAAAGAAAACATATAAAAATTTGAACGTAGCGGGATTCGAGCCCGCGCCTCATGGAAACCGTCCAAGCGCTCTGACCACTAAACCATGCGTTCTTCCACACGCTGCGTCGAAACTCTTATATGCTTTATACAACTTATTACGTTGTTAGCATCTCTGTAGGGTTCGAGTCCCGCTCAAATATTTATATGTTTTGCTTTAAATATTTTTTTCTATCCATAGTGTGGATTAACACTTTAAAAATCATGAAAAAAAGTACTTAGCTTCAGTAGGACATTAGTTGACAGATTACTTTGAATCCGACACATCTGATACAGCAGTCGGGGAAATTTATAAGAAATAATAAACAATAAAGTCATATGAATGTATTTATAATTGATTCCTACATTCATCATCTATCATGACATTGCTGAGCTGATGATGGTAGAAGCTGAGCTATAAGAGATGACGTTGATGAACTTGTCGTGTAGGTACTATTGGATTGGATTATTTACGTAAAGCCATCCATTAACTTGTAGCCCATGCGAAGATTACGTACGTATTTTGTTGTAAGTTTCAAGAGTACAATATATATATATATATATATATATATATATATATATATATATATATATATATATATATATATATATATATATATATATATATATATATATATATATATATATATATATATATATATATATATATATATACACCATAGAGAAAACTGCGAATGTATAGGATAAGCTGTTTCGAGATTACAACGCCTCAGACAAACGTACAGACACACGAACACTCTACACACAGAAATATAGAAAAAAATAGAGAAATGTCGTAAGTTTTTGCTTCAACGGCAATATAATTAATTAAAACAACATAAAAATTAATTTCTAATTTGTAACCCTAATCAAAGTCCGTGTAATTTCAAAATATCCTGATTCCAAGGCTGCAGTCACAAATTATAAAATCAGAAAATTTCAACTATTCGAAGATAAACTATGAAACAATGAACACCTTCATATTTATAATATTGAGTGAGTATTTTTAACTAATATCAGTACACGGGTCAAAAATGGCGACGGGTCAGTGTGAAGACGTTCCCACTTTCCGATCAATTTTCGGGACCTTGCTTGTTGATAACACAACGCCTAGCTTTGTCTTCTCACCAGAGCAAGGAAGCGAAATAATTCATCCTTCCGAGCGGGAAGCGAACCCACAACCGCCGCATTTATATTCAGTCAGTCTTAAATATGAAATAGTTAAAATATACTCTATTTCATTTGTATTTAAAAAAAAATATACTAATTGAACCACCACTAATGGAAAACAAACAAAAATTTGTTTCATAACGACAGCGACGATCGTGCACCAAACGATCCAATATGAAAATAAGGAAGATGTAAAACCAATACCTATTGAAAAACGTCCAGAAGATCACGGAGAAGATTTACAAAATTCGCGAAGGAATATGAAGGATTTAACAAATATAGAAGATGATAATACGGAAGATTTTCGGCAGTATTCTGGAGCTGATGGGAATTATCATCGAGAATTAAGTTATAGAGGACAGGGGCGGCGGTTGCACGCAGGAAAAATAATAAAATTGATGAATAGTTTGTTTAAAGGTAGGGAAGGTGAAAGAACTTGGGGAGATTGGGGACGTTGGAAGGTTGAATTGCGAGGTTGGAAACCTAAGCCGCCTAAACCGCCCAAACCACCTAAACCGCCCAAACCACCTAAACCGCCCACACTGCCCGACATTCACGTGCCAGACGATCCGAATGACGATGAGCGAATATTACTACATTATGAATTACAGCACAAGAAAGTTGATGTACCTATGATAATTGTCAAACCTAAGTAACCCCTTTCAAACCACAATAAATATATACCCTATATATGTATTTTCTTTTATATATATATATATATATATATATATATATATATATATATATATATATATATATATATATATATATATATATATATATATATATATATATATATATATATATATTTGGCAAAGAGTCCGCCTCTAAGCACGACATATGTGGGTTCGATTCCCACTCGAGGTGAACAAAGTATAATTCATAGCGCGGCGTTGCATTCTGCCACTCGGGAATACCGGGGAACGGGCGTAGTAGGCCCCCACATAATCTGCTACGCTGAGTTAGCCAGTTTTATAAATAGTCTATAGATTTGTAAAGAAAAGATTATTTCCAAAGAAAGGAAAGTAATAATTTAAGCTGTGTATACGCACAGGCCGTGTGCACTTTTGACCCTACCGTACCTAATTAACGGATCTGATTGAAACTTTACATACATAATGATACTGACACTCAGTACTTACTCTAAGTACCAAGCTTCATTATTGTAGCTGTCATAGAATATAAGTTATATCACTGACTGACTGACTGACTAATTGACTGAGTCACAGACAATCAAAATATTTGGCTACTTCTAGATGACCTAGAAACCTGAAATTTGGCAACAAGCTAGCCATTAAGTATGTAAATAAAGAAAAATATAGAAAATAGAAATCTCAAATTCGGAAAAAATTAAAAACGGTCAAGCGCGAGTCGGCTTATATAAAATTATTAAATAATTATGTTATTTAATACTTAAAAAAATTTTTGAACCTTAGCATACGCGTGTATAACAAAATACCACAACGCACTCTAAGCTTGCCACTTCAAATTAAAAAATAATATATAAAAACATTGTTCTGGAGCAAAGCCTATTTATTACACTGTTCAAGAATATTTTGATAAGTGATTTGCATTTTATACAGGATACTGCTGCCATTTTCTTTAATAAAAATCGTATTGAAGATATCGATATAAGAAAAGATCGTATTTAAAAGAGCAACTGCTGAATCTCTTGCCGGCTTTTCTCAGCAGAACTAGCTTCCGAGCTGAGGGCTAGCCATTAAGTTTGAAAATAAAGAAACAAAATGAGGAAATGGGAAATGGTCAAGAGCGAGTCAGGTTATTGCTTATTGTATGTCATCTTCTTCTTCTTCTTCATGGCATTAGTCCAGGCTTCGTTCGCCAGGGTCTGCCTTCCGACTAAGCTTACTCAACTTTGCTCGGTCCTTAACATCCTCAGTGGAGACTAGTGTCTGAATTATTAAAATACTAACTTGTCAAACGGAGATCGAGCGCAGCATGCTTATCAACAACTAAATGCAAATAATAACACAAAAAATATGAAAAATGACAAAATCCATAGACTGCTTGGTACAAGCACTGTCACTAAAGTGGAAATGGGACGTGTAGCGCGTCTACAAGATCAAAGGTGGACGTTAAAAGTGACTTCTTAGCCGGGACCTCAAGGACAATGCAAAAAAGGAAGACCTGACGCTAGATGGGAAGACGATATTATTAAGTTAGCCGAACAAATTCGGGCCAAAAAGCCCACGCAAAGGAGGACTGGACGTCTTTGGACTAGGCTTTTACCTGCACAGGGGTTCTTGCATAACATAAAAAAATACAAATAAAACAAAAAAAAAATATACTTTTTTATATGTAGTTACTTTATATTAATGTATGCAAGAAATAAAAGGATTTTTAATTTTGATTTCATTTGATTTGACATGTTGATGCATATGAACATTGTCAAAAAGGAATACTATATTATCCACGGGTGTACTCGTGTAAGTAAGTCTCGAATATTATTTTTTGATGGCATGAAACTTGAGAATAAATGTTCTACATCTATAATAATTAAATAAAATTTTTAATTTTGAAATAGACTTTTTATTTAGATTGCTTGAATGAATCTGAAGATATACTTTATTATTTACATAATAATTAAATTTACATTTTCTTAGGTATGGCGACTATCATTGGGACGACAACTTTTTTGCTGTTACTTTGTCCGCCATAATGTAGTGACAGTTGCTCTTTCTTATTTGCTATATTAATTGAAACCTCTAAGCTCTCATTTAAATCAATGCTTAAATCTTTTGCGTTTTCGTTCATAAGCTGAGGTCTTCTAGGTTGAGGTCTTCCGGGTCTCCCGGGTCTATCGTAAAAAGGGTATTTGCGGGTTGGTTCTACAATATAAGGGGGATATCGCGTTTTAATGTAATGGCGTCCTTTTCCATTTCTTGATCGATAATAATTTTTATGTGGTCCAGAATACGGTTGAAGCTCTCCTGTATCTTCTGTCTCTCCTGTATTTTTTTTAAATTCTCTCTTCTTACATTCTGTAAATCTTCTCCGTGTTCCTCTGTTAGTTTTTCAGTACGTACTGCTTTAATTTCCTTTGATTTGTCTAATTGGATCGTATGGTGAACTAAAATCGCTGTCACAATAAATATTAATAATTCGTTATTGATCTCTTTTTTAATATAAATTGTTTTAATGTGTAATTTTAAGATCGTTGTTTTAATATGACATTTAAAATACATATTTTAAATGTCAAACTCATCAAATCTACATCATTTGGTTTCAACAATATAACATGATATTGTTGAAACCAAATAATGCATGAAAATCATTTCTGTAACTTTATTTTTTATTTAAATCAGTTGTGTTATTATAACGGGCATACTTTTTTCATCAAAAAAGGCTTTATGGTTTTTTAAGGTATGGGCACGGATAAATCCAATGTGTACAATTTGTAAGAAGCGTAGAAGGATACTACTAAAATTGTTTAAACTCACTCAAAATAAGTAAGAATTTCTTCATGGTTTCATAGGAATATATGAAACTAACTTTCAGAGTTTAACTTCGAGTGCGTACAAATGTTTTGTTTCATGATTTACAATTATAGCCTTCAAGTTAAATTGTATTGAAATTACACGGACCTTGATTGGTATTGTAAATTATAAAATATATTTTCATGTTATGTTAATTGCATTTTCGCGAAGTAAAAGCATACAGGTCTTATAAGTTTGACGTGTTGGTGTGTCTGTTTGAGACAGGATAGCTTTTAAACGAATAGACCGCCATTAATTGGTAATTGCAATGAGAGTATAAAAAATCGACAGAGATTTTATTTTACTTTTGATAATAGATTGTTATATATGATAAACTAAAGCCGGCATTTTCACAAGATCTCCGCCAACTCCGTTCTCCTATATGTGCAGGAGACTCTCCCCATCCCTAGAAGAAGGGCTTGTTTAAAATCTAAAACACGTTCAACATTGCCTTTTGCAAAATGTGCTCATTATAGTTGATTGTTTATGTCCTAGTGGTTAGTTCTTGAACAGTTAGGTGATTTATAGAATAAAAAAGTTTCCTCTAGCATTATACACACATACACGCACACACACACACACATTATACAGGTCTGCAAAATAATAAATAGCTTAGGTAATCGTATAATATAATATATGTATTTATTTTCTATACTCCATTATATCTTTTATTCACTATAGATTAATTTCTATTAATTATAAAACAGTGTTCTACCTTCTTTTCAGATTAGGTTTAAATCTGGACAAAGAAATGCTTCTCTATATATAATGCACGCCTTATTACAGTTCTCTAAATTTTTTAATAATATTTTTCATTAATCGAAGGCTATTGGCTGGATTTATTCTAGCCTAACGGAACATGAACAATGTAAACAGGCCTCATACTAAATCCACTGCCGATGTTGTTATTTCATTTTTAGCTGACGACTTGCATATTCAGATAATGGATCAGGATGAATGGTACTTTGACATGGGTTTCTTTAACAGCGGAATCAAGCTGCAAGGTATTTTCAAATACAAGGCGTATTTATTGCCACTTAACAAATCGAATGATAAAAATACAGGTTAATCGGTCACCATTTCATTACGAAACATCGACGCAATTATCATGCACTTATCCACTTGCAGTTTATTCATACCGCAAAGAAAGACTTACTTTCTTGGGTTCCCATTCTCAGTTTTTCCATCTCCGTTCAAGATTTATTGTTCATAGTAAAAACGATAACATTGTGGAACGAACGACTGCGTTTCATCATTCATTCAGCATCGTCTAACATTTATAAGCATGATCTAGTGAAGGTTTAGGAGCAATTCCAGAATGCTCTGTATGCACGTTGTGCGAACTTTCCAAGGCATTTGATTGCGTTCAGCATACAATATTGGTCATGAAGCTACATCATTATGACATACGAGGATATGTAATCAATCTACTGACCTCTTATTTAGCTAATAAGACTCAGAAACTTGATGTGAATGGCAAAAAATCTCCTGGTTCATTAATCGCTATAGGAGTCCCACAGGGGTCTATTCTGTGTCTTTTAAGTTTTTTCATATATATGAATGATTTACCATAGCAACTTAAAAGGTGTCGTGAGATATTATATTGTTTGCTGCTGATGCCTCATTTATTTTTGAGGCGAAAAGATGACAAAATGTATATGACGTAGTTTACAATGTTCTTTCAGAAATAGTACATTGGTTTAGTGCTAACTATTGGATAATAAATTGGATTAATTGGATAGTAATAAGTTAAGGTGTGGATCTTGTTGCTTCTATGGTTTTCTTATATATCAGCATCAACATCTCCATTGATTCCAAATTTCAGTCACATGAGCTCATTTTGATGAATTGGCGAAAAAAAAATAGATTATTAAACGAATTGGAAACGGCTTGCCTTGGTTATGTGAACTACTTTATAGTATTATGTTTTATGGCATTATACTTTGGGGTAATACAGCTGCTATTAACTCAATTATTATTTTACAGAATCAAACTAATATAACTAATATACGAGCTAATTTACACGCAATTACAACCTTGCCATTGTATACCAAGTTCTATCATATATAGTATTCTTTATTGCAATCAATATATGTTGAATTACATACATAATAAAATATAGTTCCAAACGGTGGACTTATCTCTAGAAGAGATTTCTTCCAGCCAACCTGTGAAAGTGGGTGAAAGCAGTAAGTAGCGAGATGACTCTTAAAATGCAATATAAAGATAAAAAATTTACGTAATTACATAAAACTAAAAATAACTTTAAAAAAATCCTATACATAAAGCATAAAAGATATACGAGATATACATACATACCAGTAATAATGTTAAATAAACATATACTTATACAAATACATATAAATACATACATACGCTATAAAATATATAAAATTTCAACCCAAAAAACAATATAAACACAGAAATATAATATAAATAAAACATAGATAAGTTAAATAATTTTCAGATACTATTAAGTTCGTTGATGAGATGTTTTTTCAGTTGCGACTTAAAAGACAAGATTGATTGGCTCTCTTGAATAGCTTTAGGGAGTTTATTCCAAAGGAGTGGAGCCTGTACAGAAAAGGAATTTTGAAGGAATTTGGTATTGCTCTTTGGAATGTCTAGCATTGGTAAAACAAAAGACCTCCTCGAGCGTGTAGGAGAGGGAAGGATTTTAAAACGGGAACGTAGATAAGGAGGGAAGTTTTGGTAGTTGACTATTTTGAAGAGCAAAGAAAGGATATGCATATCACGGCGAAAACGAATAGGGAGCCAATTAAGCTGAGCTCGAAAATGGGATACGTGGTCGTACTTCCGAAGACCGTAAACAAAGCGTATAGCGAGACTTTGAAGACGCTCTAATTTGTTAATTTGCTCCTCAGTCACATCCAAATAGCAGACATCGGCATAGTCAAGTATTGGTAGGAGAAGACATTGCGCTAGCATTATTTTTGTTTTATGAGGAAGGAAGTTTTGGAGACGCTTAAGAGAACTAAGTTCACTAATGTGTGGTGTCCAAGACAAATTGCAGTCAAAAATTAGACCCAAATTCTTTACTTTATCATAATATGGAATTGGAATTCCAGAATACATAATCGTAGGTACTGAATTCCAATTGATTTTACTTGCAAGTCGGCTACTACCGATTATTATTGCTTGCGACTTTTTCGGGTTAACTGACAGTCCAAAAGATTCAGCCCAACATTCGATAGCAGCTAGATCATTATTTAAAATATTTATGGTGTCGGACAAATCGTTTATATGTCGTTAAATGTTGTTTATAAAAATAGAAAACAGCAGAGGAACTATCATAGACCAAGAACTAATAATTAATCAATTTTTTTTTTGGTAAATATACTTATATTATATGCTAGATGTGGTATGTAGATACAAAAAATATATAAGTCAACAAAATATTTTATTTCATTTAATTTTAAAGTATATATTGATATATATATATATATATATATATATATATATATATATATATATATATATATATATATATATATGTACGTGTAGACATTATAAAGAAATTTTGCGGCATAAGTATCTAATATTAGCTTCAAAAGCCATTGACTTTTAAACATTAATATTAAATTCGAGATTTTATTTTATCTAACCGTTATATTATTTTTAAATTTAATCTCAAACTCATTCAAGTGAAGCATATATATATATATATATATATATATATATATATATATATATATATATATATATATATATATATATATATATATATATATATATATATATATATATATATATATATATATATATATATATATATATATATATATATATGTATGTATCAGAATTTTAATTTGATTGTTTATACCTACAGACATAGATATGCTTATTTCTTCCCAGGAAGACCGACTATCATCGGCACATGAACTTTGTTGTATTTTTCCTTTTTATAATTTAGCAACAGTTGCTCATTATTATTTGTTATATTAATATGTACTTCAACTTCTCCACGTATAGTACCATGTGGTCCTCGTTCTTCACTGCTTTTTGGTTTCATAGTTTTTTTTGTTTTCCTAGTTCTTTTTGTTTTTGTAGTTGTACGTGTCGTATATTTGCTCGTTTTCTTACGCCGTTTTTTATATTTATTTTGTTTGTGTCGGTTCCAAAGCACTTTTTTTCGCACCCTCCACCCCCCCCCGAAACCAAAACCAATATCACCCCTCCAAGTCACTTTATATCTTCTTCTAAATTCACTATTATCTCTTCCTTTTAGGCGCTTCGATCCTCCATCTCGATTATAATTCAGATCACGTACAACATTCGGTTGCAGCTCTCTTGTATTATGTTCTGTATTGGTAATATTTTTTATACTTCCTCTTCTCAAAATATGAGTATCTTCTCCATGTTCCTCTGGCGGTTTTACGGTATGTATTGCTTTTACTTCTTCTGTTTTTTCATGTTGGATCGTATGGTGCGCTAAGATCGCTGTCGTCACGGAAAAAATTGTCATTAATAATGTCTTTTATATATATATATATATATATATATATATATATATATATATATATATATATATATATATATATATATATATATAGTATGTATATATATATATATATATATATATATATATATATATATATATATATATATATATATATATATATTCAGTCAAGTGTATGGAATAGAGGCACGTAGCAGCGTTGAGATTTTTTTAACCATCTATAGTTATATAGTTCATGAAAAATACTCACACAAAATTATAAATAAAAACCTCTTCATACTTTCATAGTTTAACTTTGAGTACTATAAAAGTTATATGTTCAATGATTTACAATTATAGCCTTGAAGTCAAATTGTATTGAAATTACACGGACCTTGATTGGTATTGTAAATTATAAAATATGTTTTTATGTTATGTTAATTCCGTTTTCCCGAAGCAAGAAGTTATATTTAGGTCGTTTAGTCGTGTGGGTCGTGTATTTAGCGTTTTATATAGCAGAAATTTGCATAGTAAAAAATTACTTAAAAAAAACATAAAAATTTGAACGTACTGGGATTCGAACCCGCGTCTCATGGAAACCGTTCATTTCCAAAAGAAATATATATGTGTATGTTTTCTTTAAGTATTTTTTCTATCCTTAGTGTGGAATAACACTTTAATAATCATCAAAATACTTATAATTGTCACATGGTGGCTACAATCTACGCAAATTTGCTTAGGCGTTGCGAGGTCTATCAATTTGAATTTTACCTGAATTTTTTTTATTTATTTTTATTTACTTACCCTATACTTCAATTTTATTTCATTACCGGCAGTGCCATGGGCCACGATGGGGTGACGCTTATCACCGGAGCATTAATAAGCTTTTATAGTTTATGCTATAATAAAATATACGCTTTGCGTTTTAACACGACTGTCTCCAGCTGTAAACCGAAATGATGAAGCCTCACAGTCAGCATCTTCTGAAGTTTTCTGCAAACCGTCTGTTAAGCTTTTTTAAAATCGACATCACGCTCAATATCGCGTTTCGCAAAACCAGTCATCTGCTAGTAGTCACTTCTTAAATATTCATTATCTATATATAAATAATACAAGTCTGCAATATATAAAAATAAAAAATGGCGCAGCCCGTTACATATTGTACAATAAATATAAGTATTTTATTTTATACTCTGTCATAATTAATCTTTCGCTCTCTATGGTCTGATTCATAGTAATCATAAAACAGTATACTATCTGCTTTTCAAACTGGGTACAAATCTGGACTGACTGACTGTTACAGCACTACATTCATTGTTCTTTAAGTTTTCACTGGCAACTGATAGATTTATACGCCATTTGATTATTTTGCTATAGCTATACAGCGAGTCAATTTCACTTTACATACTATGAGTACCTGGAGCAAATGACGAAGCCTCTATAACATTTACTTTTTTTAAAAAATGTACTGCTTGATGCTTGTAGTCTAATAGTTGCAAGATAGAGCTTAGTACTTTGTCAGAAATTTGTGTAGCAGGATATATAGAAGTTTACATGATTTCCTAAAATAGCAGAAGTAAACCGCAAGGTGTTTCTTGGTATTGGAAAAGTAAAATTTGTAGGGCAAAATTTATTGCTACATAAAACCAAAATATCATTGGCTCAGTGTTTTTCCCCATACTTTTTCTATAGACTCCTTTTACCAGCATACGTCACATTACTTACTAAATAAAGTTGTTTTTTGTTTGTTGAGGGGCGTCGTAGAAATGACCTAGTCCCATGAGCGTCACGGTGCGAATAAGTTTGAAAAGCCCTGGTTTTTGGCATTAGCCTATATAACGAACTATACGTTGCCATAGCAACGTGTATGTCACTTAATACAAAAATGTATATTGTTGAACATATGGTAGTGTGTGTAATGTTTTATTTATTAATTTAATGTACTTTATAAGCAATATATTTAAACAATATTAGCGTTAGGCACTTCTCCTACACACACACACACATACACTATAATTGTGCCGTATTTCATATTCCTCGCAATGTATTGACGTATTAATATATAGATATTACATGTTTAAGAAACGTCTTAAGAAGATAGCTTAGCCTATTAGCACTATTAAATAGTGGCTCATTGTTTAGTTGGACTACAATGATCCTACATCAGATTTGCTAGTTGAAATCATATGTACTCAACTTATCGCTATATACGCGATTGAATAAAAAAATATACGTCTGAGTAGGTATACCTTGTACGTATATATGTCTATAATACAAATCGAGAATATATTTTAAATTATAAATCACTAAACATTTTAGCTATTGGTAAAGCTTATTACTCTGTCTCTGTCCAAGAAT
This sequence comes from Dione juno, assembly GCA_037127375.1. Lineage (NCBI taxonomy): Eukaryota > Metazoa > Arthropoda > Insecta > Lepidoptera > Nymphalidae > Dione > Dione juno. The sequence continues at coordinate 1,600,100 of JAXRJS010000093.1, forward strand.
ATACATTTATATTTATTATAATAATTCGACGAATTAATATAAACCAAAATAATATTGAAATTTTATATTAATATATTATTTTATTTAAAAGTCAAGTGTAGTCTGCGATAGCAGGATACCGTCCAAGCTCAAGAGACTGATATACAAGAGCATTATCCAACCGGTTCTTTTATACGGCAGCGAATGTTGGCCAACATTATCTCGGCACACTCAGGAGCTTCACGTCACGGAGATGAAGATGCTGAGATGGATCTGTGGCGTTACGCGGTCCGACCGCATACGCAACACATTCATTCGAGGTAGTCTTGGGGTCCGTGACGTAGCGGATAAGCTCCAAGAGCGTCGCCTGAGATGGTATGGCCATGTTATGCGCCGATCTGAGAACTATGTCGGAAGGAAGTGCCTTGACATGTCTGTCCCTGGAGTTAGACCACCCGGACGCCCAAGGAGGCGATGGCTGGATGTCGTGACACAAGACATTAGAGCCAATAGATTGTCCACTGAGGATGTTAAAGACCGTGCAAAGTGGAGTAGGCTTAGTCGGAAGGCAGACCCTGGCAAAAGCCGGGACTATATATATATATATATATATATATATATATATATATATATATATATATATATATATATATATATATATATATTTTATTTCATTTTTATTTTTTTTATAATGAGATAAACTACACCGCGCGATTACACTCGCATAAATGTCGAATGATAACTTTAAAAACCATGGACTCCACCATTAATTTCAAATTCGAGATTTTGCTTTTGTGTTATCAATATATGGTATTAAATTTCAAAATTAACTTCAAACTCATTCATATATAATTTTCATTTTCATATATATACTCGCTACATATATTATAATTATATTTATTATTTTTTAATCTGTCAACTTGTTTTATTTCAATGCACTTCATCAGTTGCCTCTCCACTAATAGGAAATCTTATTTGGGTAATAGGGATATTTAGGCCTATGGGGATATTTAGGCTTATGGGGATATTTAGGCTTATGGGGATATTTAGGATTATGGGGGCGAGTGTTTGGTTTTGCGTTAGTCCATTTTCTTTTTTGAGGGTTTTTTCGGTTTTGTCGGTTTGAAAGCACCTTTTTCCCCACCTTCCACCTCCCCCCCCAACCAATACCACCACCTATACTCCAATTCACTGTAAATCTTCTTCTAAATACACTTTTATCTCTTCCTTTTAAGCGCTCCCATCCTCCATCTCGAGAATAATTCAGATCACGTACAACATTCGGTTGCAGCTCTCTTGTATTATGTTCTGTATTGGTAATATTTTGTATACCTCCATTCCTCAAAATATGAGTATCTTGTCCATGTTCCTCTGGCGGGTTTTCGGTATGTATTTCTTTTACTTGTTCTGTTTTTTCATGTTGGATCGTATGGTGTGCTAAGATCGCTGTCGTGACGGAAAAATATGTTGAATAGTATCATTAGCAATCTCGTTTATGTAATTCTAAAGTAACTCATATATTTGTATATTTAATTGACGCGGAGAACGGAATATCTTGACACTAGACTTGTTGTGACGAATTTACTATTAAAGTTTATAAAAAATACTCACACAAAATTATAAATAAGAAACTCTTCATCCTGTCATAGTTTAACTTCGAGTACATAAGAATATTATGTTTAAGATTTTCAATTATGTATACAGCCTTGAAGTTAAATTGTTCGAAAATTACACGGACTTTGATTATTGCTACAAATTACAAATTAAGTTTTAATTATTCTTTAAAATTTGATTATAGTTCGTCAGTATGCTTTATTGGAACTTTATTTTAATAACAAGTCTTTTTTTTATTATTAAAACAAGCTGCGTCTAATTAATTAAATTTACTTCATTTCATTTATTTCCTTGTCACGTGTCATATTAATTAATGATTTTATAAATGATAGTACGCCTTGGAAGTGAAACGCTCTCACCAGTCTAGTTTTAAAGGTGTTATTGTCAACAATGATTAATTGTAAACGACTGTCTACATTGCAATATGAAAATGATTAAACAATAGAAATATTATTGATTGAATTGTTTTACTTTTATTAATAGTGTCTTTAAGCATTGGAATTATAAACTTACACTAAACTGATATCTTCTAAGATATTCAATAGATCTAAAATAGTGTAAAAAGCAATTTTATTGTATAACAAACATTCTTTATTTATTTTATTGGTGAATATTATGTTTGTAAGAACATCTTCGCAAATAACTCCTCATTGTGGAATGTATTTCATTAGCAAAAAAAAGTTATTGGTTATATCTTAGTAATCTCTGTCCAAGTCAGTCTCAATAACCTATAAATAGATATTATCGTGTTTACGTAGATTTTCTTTTTATTGTTAATAAAGCTATAGAAATTTGATTTGATTTTAATGTAGCTTTTAAAAACTTGGTTGGATTTTATTTTAAATTGGAATAACACATTTATTTGCCAATGCTCGTTTTTAGAAATTCTGCGCACATTTTTTATTGTTTGCTGTTTTTTTTTCTTTATATAAATGGTAATCTGTTTAGAGTATGGCTTCAAAAATTGTGGCGTTTAACTCCGCTAGCATACTGTGTCTCATCTCTTATTAATAGGTTCGTAATAAAAAAATAAAAAAAAATATATATATTAAATTTTTATTTCAAGCAAAACTTTTGTGGTTAAAATTTGAAATATTCAGCGTCTTCCCGTGGATGAAGGTCTTATATTCTTGCCAGGGCCAAATGGAAAGTATAAAAATATGCCTTGTGGATCTGAAGCTAATTTTAAAATATGGACTTCCTTGTACGCAGTCTTGGGGCCTTTATTTCCTGAAAATGATAAAAACAATTCCCGTGAATGAATATCTATAATGAACTCTTCCCTCAACCGACTATATATCTAAAAAAAATATTTAAAAATGTCAAAAAATACTTTTGTATATATAGGATACCTTGAGAACGGTCACTAGAACTTCTTGCTCTATCTGCCGATTTCACTGCCACGTAGCCTTCGTGGTACGGAGGAACGGGCTTGTCAACGTACACGTCATCTTCGTCATAATCTAAACCGTTTTTCCCCCGTCTAAGATGGTCAGATGTGTCGTCATTTTCATATCGCTTAATGTCAGGAGTTTGTTCGATTTCGTCATTGTATGAACTTTCTGATTGCGAGAGCGGGAAAGACGAGATAGCAAGGACTGTAATTAAATTACGAATTTTTAATAATTGTTGATAATATATTTTATTAATGTGATAAGACTAAGTGCGGCGATTGGTCTGTATGTATGTATGTATGTATGTGTGTATGTATGTATGTATGTGTGTATGTATGTATGTATGTATGTATGTGTGTATGTATGTATATATGTATGTATGTATGTGTATGGTGTGTGTTGACGCTAGATTTTCTCTGTTTGCCCTGTCATGCAGGGTAAGTTTGAATTGTAAAATAATCTGTTGCGTTTTTTGCGGTCTCCTCTCAGCTTAACTGCATTAGAATAATGAAGCTTTCTTATGATTCGATGATACAAACCTTTTTGCTAGAATGTTTGTATTAGAATAACGAATATTTTGAATTTCAATTTCATCAAATATATAGTGCACCAGTGGCGAAGAATGTTTTAATAAAGGAACGCCGACGAAAATAAAATCAGTCGGTATATTATATACAATTGAGCTTAGTTTACGAAGTTCATTTACTCAGCAAATATTTTAGGGTTTCTAATAAATATAAAATTATATGCTTATTAGAAACCCTAATATATTGTGTAAAATAAAATTGAGTTATGGTGGGATTATTAATAGTCCCGATGGGACCGATTCCCATGTGGACACTTCACCACTGTAACGCACGCACTTTATCTTTGAATGTTTTATTAGTTACCATTGATTACCACGCCGATCAATCTAACGACGGGCTATGGCTCACCAGTAAAGTAAGTAAAGTAATAAACTTGAAACTTCTTTAGACTTCGTAGCGAGAGAACAGAGAGAGAGAGAGAGAGAGATGATGAAATAGATAAAAACATCTAAATAATAAATGTAACAAAAAAACGATCTCGAAATACAAAAAAAATTCAAAATATTTTGATTCAGTAAAAACTCAATTTACCGTGTGTTCCAAAAGGCAACGAGTCTAAGAAGAAGTCACAAGAATCTTAGTCCGGATAATATTAGTATATAAATATTTCGCACACACAAACACACACACACACACGTTTTTTTTTCTTTTTTTTTTATTACTTACCTAAAAATATCAGCTTCATGATCGTACCGTTAAGTATACTTGCATAACTCTAAACACTTTCGTAATTAAACCTAATTATACAATGCCATTTTGAAGCGTATGAAATAATTGAACATGACTAAAATAATTGTTACAGAAATTGGTATTTCAATTAATTACTGTACGAATAATTAAAATTTTAAATAAACATATTTTGCGTCCGTCGCGGCGTAGCGGCATTGTTGATTGTAGATGCTTGTCTTGGGTTCGATTCCCTTTCAGGGGGTTCAAGCATGTTCAATTTCTCATACAAACAAGTAAAGAGAGAAGAGGAAGTAGTAAAGAGGAGGAAGAGGTAGTAAAGAGTGTTGTGTCATTAGAGTAAGTTAGGGTAAAAAACATTATTTGGAAAAATAATTATTTGCGGTCCATAATTTGGCATCTGTGGACCACCGGTTGGGAACCATTGGCCTGTAAGCTATTAATATTTGTATAGCGACATCAAATACATATTACTTAACACAAAGATTACTTGAAAGAATCATTGCTATTATGTTTGCATTTTCGTCATAATATTAAATAATTTAACACATTACTATTATTTATGTAATATAAATTTGTATGGGAAATTTTGCCTATCTGGATCAACTTAAAAGTATAAATTTGTGTGTTCTTAATTTTTTTATATAGCCTATATCACTGGAGTTGTAGTCAGAGAGGATTTATTTCTAGGATTTATTTTATATTATATATTATTATTATATAGCTTCACGCTGTATCCCGCTCATAGCAGGGTAGGCAGAGGGAACCTAGTGTTAAAAGACTTCGTTCACCACTTTCCGCAATTAGAGGCATTGCGTGTTAAGTGGCGGAACCCAGCGTAGCTTTTGCCTTGTTGCCAGAGCGAAGAAAATGAAAATAATACGTTCTCCCCGAGTGGGCATCGAACCCACAAGCCGTCGCGTTTACAGGCAGACGCTGTGCCCCTGCGCCCCGATGGTCCGGATTATTAAAAATATAAAAATGTTCCTTTACTGTTCTCATTTCAAACTTATCATTATCCCCACCACCGGGCTTGGCACCACTTGGCAGTCCACTGCTGTGCGGTGTACTAGGAACTTTATACCTCGTACCACACAACTATGGAATAGCCTACAGGAGGCAGTGTTTCCGGGGCAATGCGACATTCTTATTATCATTATATCATTATATCATTATATCATTATATCATTATATCATTATATCATTATATGATTATATCATTATATCATTATATGACTATATCATTATATCATTATATGATTATATGATTATATGATTATATCATTATATCATTATATCATTATATCATTATATCATTATATCATTATATCATTATATCATTATATCATTATATCATTACATCATTACATCATTATATCATTATATCATTATATCACTATATCATTATATCATTATATCATTATATCATTATATCATTATATCATTATATCATTATATCATTATATCATTATATCATTATATCATTATATCATTATATCATTATATCATTATATCGTTATATCAATATATTATCATTTATTTCTTATTTTCGATTATTAGATATGTAATGTACAGTTATACACGTCTATGTTGACTTAAAAAATATTTGCGAGAGTGTTTGAGAGAGATAAATAGAGAGAAATTAATGTTTTTTTTTTATTTTATTTTATTTATATTATATATTTGTTGAAATATTATTATTACCTACCTATATTAAACGGGAATATACTTTTAACTTTACTATATAGATAAGAAGCGCTGTAGCTAAAAGTATTTACGAAAACTGGTTGAAAAACGAACCTGTAAAAAAGTCCTAAGAATCTTTTTTCAGGATTATTACTCTTAGCATCGTCTAACTTAAGGTTCCAATGTTGGTGTCTAAATTTATTCCGAAATTTTTCAAAACTTTCATACTTAACTGTTTCACCTTTATATTTTGGCGAATTCCGGACATATCTAGAAGGATCTAGATTCACATCGTCTGTACTGTCAGATATTTCTGTTAATCTGAAAGAATCACGTAGCTTTTGTGGACTTTTATAGCTTACGTCTTTTTCGTTCACAAATGTATCCGTTTCCACTGAAATGCTATTTAGATTTTCAGAACTTTCAAACCTCATCCTCTCGTCATTAAATATTTCATCGCTATGCCTTTGAAAATCTCGTAAATTATTAGTCTTTTTTCGTACTTTTTCTGGTATATTTCTGTTATTTACATCTACGTCTTCTGGACTTGGCCAATCGAGTGTCTTGTCGTGAGAACTTCGAATGGCAAAGCCATCTTTTTTTTCACTTTCAGATGTGCCCAAAGCTACTTTGTGGACACAGCCTCCATTTGTCTTTGGATGACATTCGGCATTGATAGATGCTTGAAGTGTAATTTTGTGGGATCGTTGTTAATACTGTCAGCAAATATAATATTATTCTATATTACTATTAAGAAATCTATTAAGTGGTATTTATTTTAAAGTATAAATTAAAAAGTGAATTATTATAATATTTTTCTTAAGAAACTTTAAAATAAATTGGTTATTGATACTAAAGAAAAAGTAATCATTTTAAATTCTTACCGATTGTTGTTAATAATACGAGAAAATTCATTATAAAATCTGAAATTTATGAGCGTTAGCTAAGAGTTATTTATTTGGTATGGTACTAAAATGGTTGGTTATAAGTCGTTATCGTAGCCATTAATTAATTGAGTGTCAAGTGTTATAACGAATTAATTACTTAAACTTTTATAATATTTGCATGTACGTATGTACATTATATAAAATCAAAACTTTATATGAAGCTCATATTTTTAGAGCCATAAGCTTAAAAAAGCTTAACTTCCTTCGAACTGGTAGTATCTTTATATGTATCTTCTTTAAAGTGCTACTTGAAAAAATAATATTTTGAATTACGAAGAAGCTTCAAATATTCCTGAACAGAATAATAAGATTTATTTATGAACATTTTTTTTTAAGTAACGTAAATTTTTTTAATCATTAATCATCGCGGATACCACCCGACGAAGTAGACGTGTTTTGTGTGTTCGTTACATTTTAATTCACAAAGTAATGTTTGTAGTCAAAATAATGATAAAATAATTGTGTTACGTGGCTGTACAATCGACCTTTTACATTTCTCGTGATAAATACAACAGTGAAAGTGCATAGTAATCGATAAAATAAGAAACTAGAGTTATATATCGGTGTAGAACATAGTTGTGACGGTGAACACTTTTTTTTTTATAAATTACTAAATACCCGTTTGTACAATTTACAACTGTACTAAATCAAATCAATGTCATCTTTTCACAATTTGTGATAGTCATAAATTGGTGTGGTGGCAGGTTACTGAGACTTAAAGAGAAGAACCCAAGTTCGATCCTCAGTAAAATAAAATCTATGAACATTTTTTATTTTAATTCTAAAACTTTACACCAGTTGTAAAAATATGGAGACACAAAAGGTGTGGGGATGCTGCAGTGTATATAAAGACAAGGATCGATATATGCAATGTTTGCAATGCAAAAAAGTTTACCACCTAACTTGCTTGGGAATTGACTCTCATTCGAGCATGTCTACCAATTGGAATTATCCTTTTGAACTTTCGAAATCTGTTAATCTCAATATAAAAGATAACGAAATTGCTCACTGCACGCGTGTCGCCAAAATAAATCCAAAATTGACGAGACCAAGATCAATCATAGTTCAACTTGCGCGCGCCTTTGGTGCGGGACCAACTTCTAGTAGCTATGATCAAGTTTAACAAAAGTTACTCTTCCAACAAGGTAAATTCATCTCATCTTGGTATCGGGGGAAACAAGGTTCCTGTATATGTATGTGAACATTTATCAACGGCAAACAAATCTCTTCACGCCGCTGCTCGTAAAAAGGTAAAAGAATTAAACTACAAGCACATTTGGGTGAGGAATGGACGCATATTTATGAGAAAAACTGATGACAGCAACTATAACATAATTTACAACTTGGACTCCTTAAACAAATTAACTTAACGTAACTTAATATTAAATATACCGCATGTAGCTATGTATATACTTATCTTCCAAATATGTACACATTAAACATATATATCAAAATGTAAAGGGTCTTCGTACAAAACACATGATTTTTATAGAAATTTAAATTGCAATAGTTATGACATTATTATTTTAACCGAGACTTGGCTAAACAGTGGTATTTTAAATTCTGAATTGTTTAGTGATAATTATATTGTATATAGAAGAGATAGGGATATATTCTGTTCAATTAAAAAGGACGGAGGAGGCGTATTGGTAGCTGTAAAGAATAAGTTTAATTCTCGCCGAATCGCAACCTGGTTCTTGTGAAGGCTTGTGGCTAACAGTAAATATTATTAAAAGTAGAACAATAGCTCTTTGTGCAACCTATATCCTCCACCGATTAGTAAGACTGTCTTGGATAAATTTATGGACAATTTCAATCGTGTGTTGGAACTTTAGAGTTATACTGCTTTTGTTGTCGGAGACTTTAATTTAAATTGTATAGACTGGGATCTAGTAGGAAATACCAAAAACGGCTATCACATACATTCTTTGGCTCAATCTCTTGTAGATTTTTCCGAGATTAACGGTTTTTCACAAAATAATCGCATAAAAAATCAACAAAGTAAAATTTTAGATCTCGTCTTTTGCGATAATACTATTTTTAATGTAACAATTGATGCACCTGCTAATATAATGAGTAGTATAGATCCGCTACATCCACTATTAGAAATCTGCATTAGTCTTAATAATAACAATACGGAAGTCTTAGATTTCAACCCACTACTCTAGCACTACTATGCAAGATATATTTTCTCTAAAGCTAATTTTAAAGATATTAACAAATTCTTAGAAGATGTAAATTGGTCCGAAATACTTACAAAACACGGCGATGTTAATGATATGGTAGAAATTTTGTATTCTTTTATCAGAATTTCAATTGAGATTAATGTACCCAAAATTCCCCCTTGGATGCTTTAGATCCTTACAAAAAGAATTAAAGAGATAGAAAGGCTCAGATTAAGATACAAACAATATAAAAATCCAATCGACGAAATATCACTGAAAATTCTTGAAAAGAGATGTAGTGAATTGTCTTTAAAGAGTTACAATAAGTACATTGAACGTTCCGAAGATAGTATTAAAAATAACTTGAAATATTTTTGGTCTTTTATCAAAACTAAAAAAGAAAATAGGAATCATACTTTTCCTAAAATGATGACTAATAATAATGTTCAAATTTTTGGTGGCAAACAAATTTGCGATTCTTTTGGGTCACACTTCTCTTCAATATTTAATAATAATATAAATGTGCCATACAACACCAACGACATACTAACTAATATGCATCATGTCAATAACAACAGCTTTGTCTTACAACAGATTCAATAAAACGAATATGACATTTGAATAAATTAAAGGGATTAGACCAATATGAGCAGGGCCCGACGGTATACCTCCAATCTATTTAATTAACTGTGCATCATCTCTTGCAGTACCACTTAAAATTATTTATAATAAATACTTCATTAAAAACAGGATCTTTTCCAACTAAGTGGAAGGTTGCAAAAGTTGTTCCAATTTTTTAAATTAGTGATAAAAAAAAAAGTAGAGAATTACCGTCCCATATCCATTCTTTCAGTGTTTGGCAAAGTGTATGAATCTTTAATTTAGTCCATTTATATATGCTCAGTTTAAAAGCTTTATTAGTGACCATCAACACGGTTTTGTTACGGGTAGATCAATAATGACAAATTTGGTAAATTATACCGAGACACTAATTGATTTTATTGACAAAAGGAAAAGAATTGATGTTATTTATTCAGATTTCAGTAAAGAATTTGATCTAGTGCGTACTTCAGTTCTTCTTTTTAAGTTGTCATCGTATGGTCTGGCAGGATCAGTATTGTGTTGGCTAGAGTCATACTTGACCAATAGATATTTTTATGTCGTTGCAAATGGTCATGCATCCAGCAAATTTAAGATAACATCTGGAGTTCCTCAGGGCTCGCACTTGGGGCCTTTGTTGTTTAATATTTTTATTAATGACCTGCCAAAATGCTTCAAGCATTCTACAACTGTTATGTTCGCTGATGACCTTAAGCTACTAAAAACCATTTTGATATCATTCATGTTACGTATAACATTAATGATATAAAAAACCTACAGAATGATGTCACAAATTTGTTCAATTGGTGCAAGATAAACGGAATGGTACTTAACGCAGAAAAATGTTATTTCATTAATTTCACTCGTGACCATATTGAAGTAAATACCCAGTACTTCATTTCAGATTTACCATTAAAACGCGTTAGCACTATTAGAGATCTTGGTGTGACATTCGATGAAAAGTTGACTTTTATTCCACATATAGACAATATAGTCACAAAAGCTTCAAGGGTTCTAGGTTTTGTCCTGAGAAACAGCAAATTATTCCGAAATTCTAGTACTAAAATACATTTATATAACAACTTAGTAAGAAGTGTTTTAGAGTATGGTAGTGTGGTGTGGAGACCTCATTATGCGACACACTGTTTGCGAAAAGAGAGGGTACAAAAACGGTTTCTTTATCATCTGGCATTCGCTGGCATTGTAAGGCTGAAGAACCTAGTTCGTACAACGACAAGTTAGCATTTTTTAAAATGCTTTCTCTATGTAAAAGAAGAGACTTGTTAGATTTAATGTACTTACACAAATGTCTTAACAGAGCAGAGCTATTATCCAAATTTAGGTTCAATGTCCCCTTTCGGTATCCACGCAAACCGATTACTCCTCTCGTAGGACCTCTCGTAGGACCTCTTCGTAGAACAGTGTTAGGTAGAAACTCGCCGATTTCACGACTGTCTAAAATACTAAACGACAATAGCGAAGTTCTTGACCCATTTGGAGACTCAATGCTAAAATATAAGTTTAAAATTTTATCCCATATTTGAATTGTTTTATAAATGTCTGCTTTCGATAATTTAATCTACAAAAAGTGTATTAATATTGTTAAAAATATGTTTGTCAGTGTTGTATTACTATTAATTTAACGTCACGCTTGTTTTCTTCGTTGGATTAGTGAACAAACGCTTAGTGACTAAAGTTGTATAACTTAATAATTTTAGTTTATTTTACGTTTTATGTTTATAAAAAAGCATGCTGTATCCACGTTAAAAAGATGGTGCATTTAGTTTTAAATTATTTTTTTGTTTTACTCTTTTTTCTTAATATTTAATGTTATCATCACTTGTCGATCATATTAAATAAATAAATAAATAAAATACTCAATTTTAAGTATACTGCGGAAATTCATGTTTAGGTTTTTAGAAGTTATAACATGGCGTTTTACCAGCTTATCTTTTTTGATTGTTCCTATCGTATGGCTATCGCTGTTGTTAGAAAAAACACTGGATATGTTGGCGGAAAATCAAAATAATATAAAATATTGTATATTTATTGTGAAGCTATTGTAAGAATACATTTTTTTTTTAATTTAAAAACTAGCGACCTGTTCACGGCTTGAACTACACGAGTATTATTATTTTTTTCTTTTTTTTTTTGCTGCACACTGTATCCCGTACATATACAGCAGGGTAGACAGAGGGAACCTAGTGTCAAGACACTCTGTTCCCCACTTTCCGCCTTTGGAAACATTGCGTTGCGTTGAGTGGCGTAACTCAACGCCGCCCTCTTTGTCTGGTAACAACCAGAGCGAAGAAAATGAAAATAATTAGTTATACCCTCACGGTAATCGAACCCACAAGCCGTCGCGTTTAAAACATATAAATACTTCTTGAGGTTTATCCTCACGTGACAGACACATACCGTCTATCTCTATTGAGAACTATTTTAAAGGTACAATTATCTCAAGCTCTTCCTTTTATGCAACGGTTAAATTTTAAATTTTTTATTTGTGCTTAAATTTTTTTGACGCATAATATTTCATGGCACACTAGAAATTTGCCTGTATTTTAAAATTGTGATGATTTTTTAAATATCCATTTTGTTGTGATGTAGACAGCAATTATGATCTACGTAAAGTGCCCAACGTGTCTAATGTACTTAATTGTGTAAGGATTGTGTTTTACTTAAAATAGTTTGATAAATATGCATTTTTTTTTATTAGTTAAACATAATAATGGTCTTATGGGATAACTATATTTTCCGTTTCCGTCATATATGGGCGTTTTACATAGGATGCTTAAACCGTTTATTTGCCCGTTTTTACAACAAATCAATTATTGAAGTTCTCATACGGCTCCCTAACGTTTTTGAAAATATTTTATCGCCTATGTTTATCAGATAATAAAGGAATCTAATGGTAAAAGAATTTTTAACTTCGGTCCAGTAATATCGGAGCCTATTAAATCCAAACAAACAATCAAATCTTACCTCTTTACAATAATAGTATAGATATCTCGCACAACTTGAGATTCAATATATATATATATATATATATATATATATATATATATATATATATATATATATATATATATATCTATATATATATATATATATATAATATATATATATATATATCTATATATATATATATATATATATATATATATATATATATATATATATATATATATATATATATATATATTTCTTTTTTTTTATTTATCATTATTGTTTTCCTACTCCATATGTATTAAAGTGAGAGTATGAGAAAGAGAGAGGGAAGAAATGAGTATACGTTTTTTTTATTTTGTTTGTATTTTATAATTTTTGTAATTACTGGCAAGAAACTCTACAAAATAATAAAAGAGTGTCCCGTTGAGTCATTTTCCTGGAATTTTATTTAGTAAATAAGAAAAGCCAGCTCCGATGAACTGTTCAAAAACGATCTTAAACACTTTTCCTGGCAATCCTCTTTTCTCAAATTGATTATTTTTAGATTTATCTTTCTTCATGATCCAATGGTGTTGCCCTTCAGATTTATTCCGAAATTTTTCATAATTTTCATACTTAACTGTCTCTCTGGTTTTTTTGGTCGAACGCCTAAGATGCATGAGAGGACCAAGTTTCACGTTCTCCTCACTAGCAGATACGTCTGTTAATCTGATATAATCCCGTAACTTTTGTAGCCTTACATCTTCTTTACTTTTAAATTTATCCGACTCTACCGAAATGTCTTGTCGGTCTTCAGGACTCCCCAACCCCATGCTCGTCACATCATTGAGAAATTCATCTATTTGTCCTTGAAAACTCCGTAGATTTTTAGTTCTGTCTTGGCCATTTTCTGGTAGATCTCGATTACCTTTATAGCTGTCAGTTATATCTTCTGTACCTGAGGAGTGATGCATTTTGTCGTGATAATTTTTATGATTATCAAAACGTATTTTCTTTTCGCTTTCGGATATGTCCATAGTATCTTTATTGGTACAAACAACTCCTTTGTTTCTATGTGGGTGACATTCGGGATTGATAGATGCTTGAAGTGAGTTTTGAGTGACTGACGTTACTACTGTTCGTAATTGTATACATTTTAACTTTCCAATTATGAAATTATTCAAAAAATAATATTAAATTTTTAAATGCTTACCGATTATTGTCAATGATGTGACCAAATTCATTATGAATTCTGAACTTGAATGCGAGTAATGCTATTGACGATTTACTTATTTCGTATGTTTCTAAAATGGCTGATTAAAATTAATTTATTAGCTTTATGTTAGATTAATTAATATCCAAACGATACTACGCATTAACTACTTAAAATATTATGACATATGTATGTGCGTATGTACATCCGGAAAGAACTAGAAATAAAGATGAGTTTGTCAAGTAAAGGTAACGATTTAAGCAATTTATGTATTTCTAACAGGTTTCTAGAGCTGCCGTATTAGGTGAATAGAGCTTTATATACTTTTGATGATTTAAAATAATATCTATTTCAATATATCGTTTTTTTTTTGTTCTTTTTTTTTTTGTTTCTTACATTTTTTATTACAAATATACGTGTTTGTTCACATTGCGGGGAAAATATTTAAAATGGTATTGAACTAATATCAAAATATGTCATTTGTTATCTGTATTATTGTTTATCTGTGTATTGGATAAAGGAACCAATAAATAGTTAGTCTGTTGTAAAACACGAAAACAGGTAGTTTTATTAATAGGTTATGGGCCCAGAATTTGCCTGTTAGACTGATTTAGTTGTGAAAGTAATAACGTTAATTAATTACAGTTCGATATATTATCGTGTTTCGCAAAATTAGTTCGGCAAATTTCTGTATACATACAGAGCCCAGGATTTGCCTGTTAGACTGATTTAGTAGTGAAAGTAATAACGTTAAGTAATTACAGTTCGATATATTATCGTGTTTCGCAAAATTAGTTTGGCAAATTTCTGTATACACACAGAACAAAAAGTTTTCAAAGACTTGCCAGAATTTGCCTGTTAGACTGATTTAGTTGTGAAAGTAATAACGTTAAGTAATTACAGTTCGATATATTATCGTGTTTCGCAAAATTAGTTCGGCAAATTTCTGTATACATGCAGAATAAAAAGTTTTCAAAGTTTTACGTGTTTCGTCACCAGTTAGAAAATGGCGGCAAACAATATTGTAAGTGTGCCCAAGTAACGTGGTAGAGAAAACTACGACGAGTGGGTGTTTGCGGCAGAAATGTAAAATATCGGCCGCCGATGACGCCAAGACGAAGGCGAAATTAATACTTACAAGAGACTCATCGTTATATGTTCATATAAAGAATGTAAACACTACGAAAGAGCTATGGAACAAACTCAAGTCGCTCTTTGATGATTCTGGTTTTACTAGAAGAATAAGTGTTTTACAGAATTTGATATCCATTCGATTGGAGGGTTGCAGTTCCATGACCTCGTACGTTACGCAGATAATTGAAACGGGTCAGAAGCTTTGTGGAACAGGATTTGCAATTAATGACGAGTGGATTGGTTTCTTGCTACTAGCTGGATTGCCTGAAAGATACTCACCTATGATAATGGCTATAGAGCATTCAGGCATTCAAGTAACAACGGACGCCATTAAAAGCAAGCTTCTTGATATGGAACCAGGAAACGGAAGTAGTTTTATTAATAGGTTATGGGCCCAGCACGCTTCCACTGCGCCACTCTGCTGCACTATAATTCATATTCTGGTAAAGTTTTAAGATTAAAGAAAGCCATATATGGGTTACGGCAGTCATCAAGAATGTGGTATGATAAAGTAAATACTTGTTTAATTGATAATGGTTTTTCAAAGTCAAAATATGAGCCTTGTTTGTATTTAAGAATGAAGGTAAAAATATTACTGTTATTGCACTGTATGTTGATGACTTTTGTTTTTTTCAAACAATAGTAAGGAAACTGATAATTTAAAATCTCTATTAGCATCTCAGTTTAAAGATTTAGGGGAAATAAAGCAGTGTCTTGGTATGTCAGTTTGTTATGATAAGAAAAATAGAATTATAACCTTGGATCAAAGTAATTATATTGATCAGTTGTTATTAAAATTTAATTTAGTTAATTGTAAAACTGTAGAAACCCCAATGGAATGTGGCTTAAAATTGACTAAGGATAAAAGTTGTGATAAAAGTTTACCTATCAGCAATTGATTGGCTGTTTAATGTATCTAGCAATACTAACCCGTCCTGATATTGCATATGCAGTTGGCTATTTGAGCCAATTTAATAATTGCTATAGCAAAGAACACTGGATGAATCCAGCTAAGCGTATACTTAAGTATCTTAAAGGAAGAAAAAATTATTGTATTAAATATTGTGGAACAGATGATAATATTAACAAGGGAATAGTAGGCTATGTAGATTCAGACTGGGGTAATGAAATTTTAGATAGAAAATCCTGCACAGGGTACTGTTTAATTCTCTCGGATGGTGTTATATCTTGGGGAAGTAAAAAGCAAAAGAATGTTGCATTGTCAAGTACTGAGGCAGAGTATGTAGGTATATCTGAATGCTGTAAAGAGGCTATTTATATAAGAAATTTAAATAAGGAAATAACTGGTTGTTTTCAGTGTATTGTAATATTTAATGAAACTAAAGTGCTCATCAATTGTTGTATAATCCTGTTTTTCATAATAGGTCAAAGCATATTGACATTAGATATCATTTTGGTTGAGAATGTATAAATAATAATATTGTTAAGATTGAGTATTTGGAAACGACTCATATGCCTGCAGATATATTTACTAAAGCTTTAAGCCATGTAAAACATCATAAATTTGTAAATGTAATGGGAGTGCAACAGAAGTAATGTTTATAAGTTTTATTTTGATATAGTGGGGGTATTGAACTAATATCAAAATATGTCATTTGTTATCTGTATTATTGTTTATCTGTGTATTGGATAAAGGAACCAATAAATAGTTAGTCTGTTGTAAAACACGAAAACAGGTAGTTTTATTAATAAATGGAAAATGGGTTCTCAGCTACAAGAATAAGCAAGACTAACTAAGTGATGAAAAAAGAATTCATATTTATTTCAATTATATTCCTTTATGGATTTATATCATATGAAGTTTCGTAATTTTTTTTTTAATTTATACTATTGTAGTATCTGTACATTGAATATTTTTACTATAAAGCTTTGCAGGGAGATGTAAATGTACAGATGTACAGAATATGAATCTATGACTTAAAATTTCCGTCTGTCTGTTTTTCTGTTTGTACACGCACAGCTTCGAATCTACTGGACAGAATTGGATGAAACTTTTTTTGTTGTTATATCTATTAGGTCTAGACAGGATCAACGCTATAATAGATTATGAAGACTAGCATACCTGATGCAGAACCACCATAGACCAGCTGATTTATAAGAAATAATGAATAATAATAATAATAATACTTTATTGCACAAAAAACAATACATATATAACACTTTACAAACATTCGTAAGAGTAAATGTGCAATGGCGGCCTTATCGCTGAAAGCGATCTCTTCCAGGCAACCATTATAATTAATATTGATATTGGATCAGTAGTAGGTACAAGTGCAGAAAGGTGCAAAAAGTATTACATTACAACTATACATATATTTCAGTTTATATTATTTATTATAGATAAATATACTAAATATACTTACATATATAACACAATTTATATAGATATACATATATACACATATCTATATATACACATAGATACACAAACATATATAAGTATATAAAAATATATAAGAGGTTACCATGTACATACAAACATATAAAGGTATATATTATGCACCTAAATAGATATACATACGATAAATATGAAATTATAAGCTTATAGATAGTTCCAGCTAGTGTTGCTTGAGACGGCGTTTAAATATTCCAACGGATTGGGACTGTCTTACTTCGAGTGACAGCTGATTCCAGAGTTTTACTGTCTTAACAGTAAAAGAGTACGGCACAAAGGTGAAAAATGAAATGCTGGCTTAAAATAAATGATTGAACATTTAAGGCGATGGACATATTTCATTGACATTTTGATATATAATATCATATATCATCCTGATTTAGTACTAAAATAGAAAAGCTAAACTAAAAAATAAGAATAAAGTATCTTTAGTAATATTAGCAGTTTTCGTTGTAATGCAATATAGCTTGCATCGTTTCGAATTTCTAAAGCAACATTCTTGAAAACGTTTTTCCAACGAATATATTTCATGGCTTCAAGAGAAAAAGAGACGGTGGTGGGCTTCAGATCAACTGATAAAGGTAATGCTTGTTATCTTCAAGTGTGAGATTTCACCTCCTCTCGTGTGGCTTCTTGGTCATAGTATACAAATCTAACCACGTCTTACTTATGTCACGGAGGGGAGAGGACGGAGAAGCGATCTACGGGAGCAATGGTCAACGGCTCCTACAGCAGTCAGCAGTCAATACAGCATTAGTAAATGCAGTCCAGTCTTTTAATACATAAATATACGTATATAGAAGAAGTTCCCAATAATTACAAGAAGAAAAACTAACTTTAACACTAAAATTCTAAATTATAAGTTTTTACTTATTGGCAGTCCTGATGCCAATTTATTTCAATAGTTCATTTCAAACCAGCAACCAATAATAACTAACTAAATAACTAAATAGTGAGTAAAAGTTAATACTGATCGGGTATATTATATGTAAGTATCAGTAAGTTATTGTTCTCTAGTGTTCTTTATTTCACAGAAATTATTATTATATATTATTTTTCTATTTTTTTTTTTAAGTTCGTACATACATATATATATATATATATATATATATATATATATATATATATATATATATATATATATATATATATATATATATATATATATATATATATATATATATATATATATATATATATATATATATATATATATATATATATATATATATATATATATATATATATATATATATATATATATATATAGTAGATTTTTTTTATTTGAGGCGGTCGTCGCTCAGATGCGCCGCTATGCCTCCCAGTACGGGAGTATCGCTACTGGCAACTAGACAAAGCGCGGCGTTAATCTCTGCCACTCAACACGCCTCAAAAGGCGGTAAGTGAGAAACGGTATAACGGTAGTTGCTATAGGTATGTCTATTGCAATTTATATGAAGAGCCTGTGCCTACAGCCGCTCTATACTATCTTATGTTATTGGGAAAAAAAATATTTATTCATTCACAACCATCCAATATGGGAAAATGTCAAAGTTTAAAGTACTTAATATATAACTGTTAACCTAAATACGTGGACGGTTTCCTTGTCGATTTAAAATAATAGAAAACTTTGCATTAAGAGGCTTCACGCTGTATCCCGCATATAGGAGGGTAGGAACCGTGATTAGAAGGAACCTAATGCTAAAACACTCCGTTACCAACCCTCTGCCTTTCGAGGCATTATGCGGTGAGAGGCGAAGCTCATCGCCGTGATTTTTCTCGTTACCAGAGCGAAAATTTAAGTAATTTATTCTCCCCGAGTGGGAATCGAACCCACAGACCGTCGTGTTTGAAGGTCTATGCACCACGACGAACTTTACATTATAGTAAGTAGTAAGTAATCGTTCTAACTAGAAAAGTTGAGAACATTTTATTGCCTTAAAAGTTTGAATCTTCTAATTAACAAAAACGTGGTATTTTTACATTTGATAATCATAGCTTATGTAGAGAATCTCCAGGTCAGGAATATCGAGAGCGATACTGTAATTTTGAAGTTAAAGAAGAATTACAATTGAGACGATTCCCTTACAGATAGAGTGAGATTAGAGATATACATTCTTGTTGTGTATTTGTTTCATTTTTATTTCTTTCCTTTGTGTTTAATTAGTTTTTTAACGCCATAACTAAGAGCTTCACCTACGGCGATCGACAATAAAAGACCTGGTAAGAACCTTTTCTCTAAATTAGACTTCCAGGTGGGTTTGATGTCCCATTTGTGCTCCTTAAGGAAATGCCTTATAACGTCATAATTGTCAAATTTAATATTATATTTTGTGTATGATTGCCGAAGATGCTTGAAAGGCTCAAATTCAGAAGCGTCTCTTAATTCCGAGACGTCCCTTTTGTTTTCAGAACTTTCAAATCTCAAGCTATCGTCGTTAAGATATTCATCGACTTGTCCTTGGAAATTCCGTAGATTTTTAGTTCTGTCTTGGACTTCGTCTGGTAGATCTTGCCTTCCTTTATGACTGGCAGTTACACCTACGTTATCTGTACTTGTAGCATCAAGCATCTTGTCTTGGGAGTTTTGATAAGCTTTAGCTTTATCAAAGTGAACTTTCTCACCATTTTCAGATGTCATAGCTTCTTCTTGAAGACAAACGACATCTCCATTTCTATAGTGGATGACATTTGTCATTAATAGATACTTGTAGTGAGTTTTGGGTGACCACATCTAGAACTGTCGGTAAATATAATATTATTATTACTGAATGTACTAAAATTGTAAAAAAATATTGGATATTTCGTTAAGAATCAATAAAACATGCGAAATTATAAGAATTTGAAAATATACATTTAGAACATTATAATTCTAAAACTTTAATTTGATGATCGCCGTGACGTGGATTCCCACACGGGGGAGAATGAATTATTTTCATTTTGTTCGTTCTGGCTACAAGGTAACGCGGCGTTGAGTTCCGCCACTCAACACGCAGTGCCTGGAAAGATGGAAAATGGAGAACGGACTGTCTTAACACTAGGTTCCTTGTACCTACGGTTCCCCTCTTAATAACCCCTTCTAACTTAACCCCTTCTAAACCAGGTGATATATTTAATACTTACCGATTATTGCAAATAGTATCAGCATGTTCCTAGTGGAAGTCTGTAATCGAATGTGCTTGAAGCTATTACAGTATTTTTAATTTAATTTTGTCACTAAAATGCTTGATTAGATTTAATTTATCGGTGTTATGTTGAATTAACTTATCCATGACTTATTACAAACACTCACACATAATGAAATACATACCTATTATAGGAACGAGAACATAAAACTTGTTAGATTCAAAAAGTAAATATATCTTTAATGAGCCACAAACAACAAAACTTCATTTCACTTGAATTTCATGAATGATAACTCAACTTCATTGCGTATATAAATGTTGAAGGTTTTAAAACTGAATTCGGTTACTCTAATCAGGATCGTCCTCAGAACCAGGTTTTATGGTTTATCAATGATTCAAAATCGTTGAAAAGTCTGTTTGGTTAAATAGTACATTAAATTTGAATTTAAAAATACTTTTTACACATTCACATTTTTGATGTGACTTCAGAAGCAACTGGGCATTTGAAATTCAAAAATGAATATTTTAGAACGAAAATGCTAATGACTTATGATCTTTTAAAAAATCAAACCTAGAACTAACAGCAGCTCCTTTCTACGAATTATTTCAAACGCAGCATCGGTAATGTAATTTCGAATTTAGTTAGTTTAGTTAGTTAGTTTAGTTATTTAGTTTAGTTATTTAGTTTAGTTAGTTAGCTTAGTTAGTTAGTTTAGTTAGTAAGCTTAGTTAGTCAGTTTAGTTATTTAGTTAGTTAGTTAGTAGTAGATAAAAAGAGGAGCTCCGACAGTGGATTGCAAATTGCTCTCTGTAATACGATTGGCTCGGCACTGGCACGGTGAATCCATACATACTAAGGTGTTTCATGATAATCAATTTTTGTAAAGAAATAATTGAGGACACGACTTTAGTGTGTTTGCTTAATATATATTAAAAAAAATGTATTTTAATTGTTATAAAAGCTTTTAAAAATATAAACTATGTTTTATTGTCACATCCATGTTTTCTAGTATCGAGGATTTGCTTTAATTTGTAGAAGTTTAATCATGGAAAATACTTTAAATTGATACAACTTTATTTATTTATTAATCCATTGAAATAAATTAAACTCTATTAAGGGAAGCTTAACATATTACAATGGTGAAAACTGTATTTGAAACGGTTAAGCTGTTGTCGAGTTTAGCGTGTACAAGAGCACAGACAAACTGACAAAAAAGAAAAAAATATGTTTGTTTTAGTATTGTTTCTATGTATTTATTAACTTTGTACACCCTCTTCCCAAAGTTTAATTATAATTTCATTCTTCTACCCAAAGGTTATGTTGGAAGAGATCGCTCATGTAGCGATAAGGCCGTACAGTCTTTAATACTAAGACCGTTATTGTATATTATACATATATATTATCTGGTGTAGAATAAAAAATATTTTACTTTACTTTACTTTACTTTACTCAATGTATGAGAATATATTATTATCTTAGAAATTGAAACTTGTAAGAAATGATAACGCGGTGTTTTTATATTTTATGATCATAGCTTATGTAGTGAATCTCTAGATCAGAAATATTACGAGCGATACTGTAATTTTGAAGTTAAAAAAGGTATAGAGACATTAAGGATATACATTCTTGTTGTGTATTTATTTCATTTTAATTTTTTTTCTTTGCTTTTAAATATTTTTTTAATGCCAAGGCCAAAAATTTCACCTGCAAAAATTGAAAATATAAAAGCTGGTAAGAACCTTTTTTCTAAATCAGATGGTCGGACTGGTTTGAGGGCCCAATGTTCACCCTTAAGTTTATTCTTTATGTTATCATAACTTTCATATTTAACAAAATTTTTTTTGTGATATTTCCGAAGGATGCTCAAATTCTAATTCTCTACCAGATATGTCTCTTGATTCAGGAAAATTACGTGGACTCTGGGGTCCTATATAGTTTACGTCTTCTACATTTTGAGAATTGTCCATCGATAGTAAAACGTCCCTTCGATTTTCAGAACTTTCAAATCTCATTCTCTCGTCATTAACAAATTCATCGACTTGTCCTTGGAAATTCCGTAGGTTTTCAGTTCTTTCTTGTAGATATCGCATTCCTTCATAGCTGGCAGTTGCACCTACGTCTTCTATACTTGAAAAATCGCGCGTCCTGTCTTGGGAGTTTCGAAAAGCTTTAACTTTATCAAAGTGAACTTTCTCACCACTTTCAGATGTCATAGCATCTTTATGAAGACAAATGACGCCTCCATTTCTATGTGGATGACATTTGGCATTAATAGACACTTGTAGCGAGTTTTGAATGACCGAACCTAGAACTGTCAATAAATATAATATTATAATTTCTAAATCTTCTTAAATTGTAAAAAAGTATTGGGCATTTTCTTAAGCTTCAATTAAAAAGCATATTATAATTTAAATTTTTTTAGCCCTGTTAAATCTAAGCTATGGTAATGATTTGCACCGGTTCTATTTACGCCTTGAGTTTTTCTTTCACTCTGGCTCATATTTAGAACATTGTTATTCTTAAACCATAAATTAAATGTTGATAATTCTTAACCAGAAGTGATTGTTTAAATACTTACCAATTATTGAAAATAATATCAGCATGTTCTTAATGGAAGTCTGTAATCGAATGTGCTCTAAGCTATTGCACAATTTTTTTTATTTGGTTACTAAAATGCTTGATTAGAATTAATTAATCGGTGTAATGTTGAATTAACTTATAAAATGAAACAACGTTATGTTAAATTACCTTATAAATAAGAAATAAAATCAAGATATATCAAACATAGATGGAGAGAAGCTTGTTAAAAGTAAAGAAGGTACCAACAGTAAATAATGATAGGATTATAGAAAAAACAAAAATATCGAATGCTTTCACCTAAGTCGGAAGAAAATGGCGAGCTACCAACGAGTTGGAAAACCACACGTTGGTAGACCAATTAGCCGGTGGGTTGACAACGTTGATACAACCCTGAGGAAAAACAGAGAACTATGGAGCAAAATGGAGGAGGCCTTTGCCCAATCAACTAACTAATGATAAGAAAATCAATATAATACTAATTAACTTTATAGGAACAGATATGCGAAATAAAGAGGCTCATTATGATTATGTTAAATTAACTTGTCTATATGTTACTACAAATATGTTACCTTACACAATGAAATACATACATATGATAGGGGGTTAGTGTAATTTACATAAGTGAAATAAATCTTTGATGAACCAAAAACAACCTCAAATTCACTTTAATCTCATGATTGTTTACGTAAATATTTTGGGTATACGTTTATTGAAGGTTTTGAAACAGACTTTGGTTACTTTTATCAGGAATGCCTTCAAAATCGGTTTTTATGGTTTATTGATGAACGAAAACGGTTCAAAGTCTATTTTAATCAATAATTTTTAAAATTAATGATTTTAAAAACGTAAAATATATAGTGATTTGAATAAACAGAATTAATGTTTGCGTACGTCAGTGTAAAAGTCTTGTGTTTTACTTGATTAACTAAAATTGTTGGTAATTGTAGTAATTGCATATTATCTTTTTCTAATGAATTAATTTCACAAATTTAATATTCTAAAATTTAATATTAAATTACTTGACGTGTTCGAACTGAACGGACAGTTACATGGATTCTGCATACCCTCCGAAGAGATCACATCTTCACAGCGTTCATCTTTCTTTCTCATCTTCTCTCTTCTTCTGCAAGACCCAAAGTTCATTGCTATAAAAGCGTCAGCACCAGAACTGCATTGTATTCGGTTAAACGTGCAGCTATAGTAAAGTTTCGTCGTCGCAATAATTCACCGTTAATTTTGCTACCGGCATCAATACTCCTTTATCATCTATTTCCTATCTTTCATCTCTACTTAATATACTTTCCAGTTAAACGAATTTATTCATTTGTTCTAATATCTTTCTTTTCACAAAAATCTTGCATTCCTTTTTTTCTTGGGTATTTGAGATGACTCTTCACGCAAAGTACATCCAGATCTCTGTCATTCATCACATTTAATAGTTCATTCATCTTGTTCCGTTCCTCTTACATTTCACGCACTGGTGCGATCTTCCTCGTATGGTACTTGTGGTGGATGAAATGTTGCAGTTCTAGTGATCGCGACTAGCAAGCCTTTGATCCTCAACTAACTTATACTATTGTACTAAAGAGTGTTGCATCATCTACTAGCGAAATACTTCTACAATGCAAAGAACATTACAAAATTTTAATAAAATTAACTTCATTATTTATAATAGTTATTCATTTTCATTCACATAATTGAACGGAGCTGATAATTAATTCGATAATTCCCCATTATTTTGGTATTTGGACAAAAATTAACTTTCAAGGTAAGAAAATGTCTTTTTCATGAAACGGTATTTTTTTATCATAAAATGAGCGCAGATAAAAATTACTTTTTTCCTAGGAGCCACCGTTACTCAGATATAAAAGCCCAGCCCGCTCGTCGGCCGCAAGCCGAGGCTCGAGTCCCGCAGGGGACGCCCTTGCCGCCGACGTTTCCTCTCACGCAGACACGACAGTGCTTGCTAGTTCTCAGAGAGAGTACCCTCTTCCCTCCTCAACCGGTGTCGCTGTCGAGGCCAATAGGGCTAAACATTAAACTCACAACGAAAAAAAAAACAGATATAACGATTCAAACATTTGTATACGTCATAATATGCACACGTTTCTACACGAAGTCTGAGATAGTGTACTTCGGTTATCCATAGTAGCCTATTCCACATGTTTGTTGTGTTTATGTTTAATTTGAAATTTGATTTTAGCAAGGGTGCAAAATGATAAAAGCGAACGAAATTTAAAAAAAAAATAGAGAAAATTTATTCGTCACATTCATAACCTTCAAATACTCCTTCTTCATGTTCTTCTTCTTATTCATCCTGAGTGTAAGTAAATTGCGCCAATAGCAATGTGTAGCATATTTTATTGTTTTTTTAAAGTGTTAATCCACACTAAGGATGGAAAAAATAAAGAAAACATATAAACATTTTAACGCAGCGGGATTTGAACCCGCGCCTCATGGAAACCGTCCAAGCGCTCTGACCACTTAGCCATGCGCTCTTACTCACGCTGCGTCGAAATTCTTATATGCTTTATTACAACTTATTACATTATTAGCATCTCTGTAGGGAGATTTTTACAAATTGTGTAGCATATAGCCTCGTTGGTATCTTCTTCAGTATGTGATTCAACATTAGAAGTAGACCGATCTTGACAGTTTGTATATGTCAAAGAACAAAACAATCCAACTTTTTTGCAACTAAATTTAACACTTGCAAAAAGTTGTGTTTACCAGTTTTTCTGGTGGAAGTGGGACTAAGGTCTAAATTAGTTCAAATGGATTGTCGATACCTTCTAGCTACAGTCTTGCGACTAGCTGATGGCCAATCTACACCTGAATTTGCTTATATAGCTGAAAAAGATATTTTTATAGTTTTAAAAGATATTTACATGCATATTGTTATTTATCGAAGCATGCAAAGGTAGGCCCTTGTTTTCTTGGGAGCTTCGTATATAGAAAGAATATAGTGAATTCCATTAGTGATAATTTCTTATAGAGGTGCATTGTTTTTTTTTTTTATTTTCAGCACTTTGAACTAATAGCTATATTTCAAACACTTTTAGAAGTGCTGTTTTATCCCTCCTGTAAAATAGTTGTATTTATGATAGTTTACATCATATAGACAGGAAAATATTCTTATTTATATTACAGCTATTGATACATTTTGTTTTGGCTTCACCCTATATCCCACACATAGCAGAGTAGACAGAGGGAACCGTAGCCAGAAGTAACCTAGTGTTATGGCGGAGTGTCTTAACACTAGGTACTTCTGCCTACGAAGTTCCCCACTTTCCGCCTATATTGTTATAGCTTTATTTAATCTGCACTATTTAACATTAAGTGAAATTTTAATTTTCAATTTCTATTGGATTAAATTCAATGTCTTTAAATGTATGTCTGTGTAAGTGTATTTCTTTATTAAACTTATTATAAATATGACTTTGTTTAATTTAACAGATTTTTTTTTATTCCGCCAAACTATTTTTTTATTATATGACTACTATATGTAAATTAAACCTTCCTAAAATTTTGACTATTCTGACTTTGAAGGTTGTGACGTTACGTATTTGGAATGACTTTTTAAAGAACGCTAATTATAGAGAAGAAGAAGAATATCTACAGTATCTTCTCTTCACACTGTAAATGAAGGGTTTTAGCTAAGGCCTCAGATCTTAAGTACACTCGACAGTCTCATCCACAAAGTCATAACCAAAAAATGAGCATATTTTTTATTTATATTTAGATATATTAGCTGTATTCTTTGGGGAGGAGACACACTCGTCAACCCCCCACTACCCAATGGCGCTGTAAAGACCATTTGCGATCAACAGCATTAATGTCATTTTCGAAAAAAAAAAAGCTTGTATATCGAAACTGCAAAATTCAGTAGCTTGGTCTTAGAACAATTACAATTATTAAGAGTACAGTCTCCTTATACATATAAAGTAAATAGAGAAAAACATTCTTATTTTGCATTTATTTTATTACTATCCCAATTTATCTACAAGGATGCCAATGCCATGGCTTATACCTTCAGTCACACCAAACCTTAATAGGCCGCCTAAAAATCTTTTTTCAAATTGAGAATCATCGACTGGCATTACGACCCATTGGTTCTTATCAATTTCATGCTTTATACTATCATGACTTTCATATTTGATGTCACTTTTAGTTTTTTTACGGGATTGCCGAAGATGTTCGATAGGTTCGAATTCCAATTGGCCTATCAGATATATCTCTAGATTCGGCCAAGAAACGTAGACTTTCGGGATCTTTGTAATTAAAGTCTTCGTCGTTCTCGTACTTGTCTATCGCAACTGAAACGTCCCTTCGGTTTTCAGAACTGTCGAACCTCATAAACTGACTATTATCGATATGTTCTTGGACATTACGTAGATTTTTAGTCTTTTACCTCCTTTTCATTTTTTTCTGGTGGATCTCGAACACTTTCATAATTGTCAGCTACTCCTGCGTCTGGGTGATTGCGAAATGCTTTCGCATTATCAAAGTGAACTTTCCTTTCACTATCAGATGAGCCTATAGCTTCTTTACTGGAGACAAACGAGTCCTCCGTCTCTATATGGATGACACACTCTATTAATAGACGCTTGTAGTGAGTCTTGAGTGACCACAATCAGAACTGTGAACAAATATGCTATTATAATATATATATATATATATATATATATATATATATATATATATATATATATATATATATATATATATATATATATATATATATATATATATATATATATATATATATAGAGAGAGAGAAAATTAATTAATTATATTTATTTGCTACATCGATATAAAACGTCAATCAAGATTGATATTTACGTACTTATACTTATGTGGGATCTATAAATAAAAACTTGTATAAAATGTAATTTATACATTTTATACAACTTTTTATTTATAGATCCCTTGAAATAACTTTGCCCGCGTTTAAATCAATTAATCAGCGTAAACAAGGGCACAGATAAATAGACAAACATACAAAAAAAAATAAAGTTATAAATAACTGACTCAAATAATTCTTTTTAATATATGTTTTGATGTACAGATTATATGTATAGATTATTATTATATACTCTACATCTCTCATATTATCAGGGGAGGCGGAGAAAATCTAGAGAAACGTCACTCCGTTCCTATTTATGAGCTTTATGACTCTTTGTGGAAAGTTTTTAATAACAATTAAGAAATAAGTTTGATATCACAATATTCCGTGGACTCTTTTTGTTTAATTGATGATCAATTATTTTCGAGATTATAATTGAATTATCTACTTCTTAAAGTCCAATTAATTGGACGCGAATGAACATGTACAGATAAGTGCTAAGCTGACTCAGTGTATTGATTTTTTTTCTAAATAGATGAGAAATTCACATTTGTTATTTAAAAAATAATCTATTTTTATGTTACATCATAAAATATGAATGCTATTCACTATGGGGATACTTTGCATAATATTTCGTCTTAAGATATTACTCGTGTTTTTTTTTTAATATATATATCTTTGACACAAGACATTTAGTCTTTACCCTTTTTTTATTTACAATTATAATTGATAATGATATATTATTTAAAAAAAATATCAAATTTTTAACTCAGTGTTGCACTCAACTATACAATTTAATACTCACCCAGTATTAAAAATGTTTCGACCATAGTTTTTTCAAATGGCATAACAGACGCGTCCAAAATTTGACGTGACACTGTTCGTTAGTAAAATGGTAATATATAATACTGCCTATTACTTTAATGGCAAATCATAGAGCAATGTAAATTATTATGAGTAGAAAATTGAAATTTTAAATTACACGTTAATAAAGTTATGCGTGAAAGATGATTGCTGATTTCTCTTATATTTTTAACTAGCCCAAGCGCAAATTTGCCTGTATTTGTTACCCGACTGCGCCATGTAAAGGAGGGTGATGTGTTTATGTATGTATATATGTATGTTTGTTCCAATGTAGCGTTGTATGCCAAGAGGTGATCGTCATTTATATTTACTTGCGAATATCGATAAAGATATGACTATAATCACCACAGAACCAAATACCTTTCATCGTTTTTCATTTAAAGTTACAGTTTATGAAGTAAAGCATATAGTGTTAAGTGTTAAACACTCTACTTTCTGTTTTATTTTCGAGATATTACGTGTTGAGCGGCGGAACTCAACGCCGCGCTTGTCTAGTTAGTCAATAGAAAATCAAGTTCCCCAAGTGGGAAGTGATGGCTTACCATCGCCATTTTATAAAGGCTTAATCGTCTCTGATTTATATATACATATAATGATTGAACCTGTGTATGTCTATCTTATGATTGTTTGTTGGTTGTGATAAAGAAAAAAATTAAAATTATAACTAAAATTAAAACTAAAATTTGAAATTTCACACAGCAGTAATTTATTTGTAAAATTTGGGATTGAAAGTAAAGTCAAGAATTGTAAATTTCTGTGTTTATTTACACTTTGGCAGTGATGGCATGAGATTCACTTATTTACAAAGAGAGTTACGTTGAGACCTTTGTAGAAATCCATTGAGCAATCGGTTTCCATTGGAACAACTGCCAGGCAATATCCACTGGTGTTGTGAACATTGCCAATACCAGTTGTTATGTTTGGAGGTTTCCTTAACTTTGGGGTCGAGGTAACTCCCAAACAGGTACACCACTATTTAGTGATGCGTCACGTCATCTTGATTTACCAAGCGCGGATGCCGTGGAGACCGACACCGAGACCTCCTAAGGCGTAGGGAGCAACGTAGGGAGCGGCGTAGGGAATGGCACCGTAACCTAATGAGCCGGCGTACACTCCGCGAACGGCGGCGGCGGCACCGTCGATGGCAGCGGCTTGGGATTGGGCGGCAGCTACGAGGTTTTGAGAGGCGGCGACGGATCCCCAGTAAGCGTTCTCGTGGATGTTACGGTTAGCTTCAGCGACTTGGCGGACTGCGTCAGTGTTGGCTTGGATGACAGCTTCGGAAGCGCGGGCCTGGCCTTCACCAAGAGCCCGGATGGAATCACGGGCGGCTACGTTGGCGTCGATGACGGCGGCTTGCACGTCACCGGCGTTGGCGCCTACGACCAGGGGAGAGATGATGGCGCTAGCCGAAGCATAGCCGAGGATGGCAACGAAAGCGATCTGTGGGCAAATTTCGATTTGTTATTCATCTATCATAATTATAGCACCTAAATGTGAAGGAAAAAGGTAGTGATTTAACACTATTTTCTATTTAAGTACTTCGCAACAAGATATTGAAATTGTTAATCGAATCATATTACCAGTACATATTTGTAAAGTTTATTATTAAATGTAAGATCGGTTACAAATTATCTCGCTAAAAAGAAACACGCTTTAAAATATTCTTGACATGGTTTAGTTACACCAATTATACCTTGTAAGAAGTTATGAGGTGAACTACGGTTATATATATTATTAATAATCTGTATAATAGTTTTTAGTTTTTTAGGTTTTTGTACCTCAAAAGGAAAATGTAAAACCCTTGTAAGATCACTTTGTCCATTTATCTGTCTGTCCGTCTGTCAAGTTAGTGAGGAGGAATTAACCAACCAACTTTTTTTTAAAATAAGTAATGAAAGTTTCTTTACCTTCCTATACTCTAAATTACAACAACTACCTGCTAACTGATATAACGTAGCCGGATATACGATTCCACGGTATCCAGGTGCAAATCCGGTCGTACAATTTTCATAAAGAATTCGACTACAAGTATTGTTTTTGACATGTCCAAATAAATGGATACCGACAATAACATCACATCTGACCTTGTCCATTTAGCAAAGCTGTATTTGTAACGTGTATTATGAAACAGTCCTAACATAGTTGCATATCCTTTGAATTTAAAACGCTTTTTGAATACAAATGGCGTACTCGATTTTTTGTATGTATAGTTTATAATAGCTTATTGTGTTTTTTTTTGCGTATACCGCATATAGC
This sequence comes from Dione juno, assembly GCA_037127375.1. Lineage (NCBI taxonomy): Eukaryota > Metazoa > Arthropoda > Insecta > Lepidoptera > Nymphalidae > Dione > Dione juno. The sequence goes on from JAXRJS010000093.1 coordinate 1,631,128, forward strand.
AGGGTAGGTAGGGCAATCCAGTGTTAGGTGGGAACGGTGTCCCCCCCACTTTCCCCCCAGTTTTCGATCACATTAGTTATTGAGTAGTAAGCTCAAAATCACTTGTTGTTTTGTTACCAGAGCAAGGAAGTTATTAATGTCATTTTTGGAATTGGCATCGAGCCTACAACACTCGCGTTTACAGTCAGACATTTTAGACACGGACGGTTTGTTCTTAATATTTCTAGAAAATGTTTAGTAATATATATCGTATATAGTGACAGAACTCTCCTTTTTCTCTTTATTGCGTGTTATTTGCATCATATTTAAAATTTAATTCCTTAATATTTGCCGTTACCCTTGACTAGTGAGCAGTGGTATGCAAAACGCGTAACTTACTCGTTCAACTATGAAGAGCCCAAATGATTATTCTATACAATATTTTTGAACTCTACCCCCGTTTTTATAAGGCTGAAATTGGCTCATCGATTCAAATTAATAGTAAATTCCTTTGAAATGCATAGATCTGTCAAAATGGTTTGCGAAAGTGTATGCCTGATGGAGACAGCCGTATTAATTGTATTGTTTGAGAATACATGCGTATTATACCACGTGATTTTAACCTTTATATTTAGAGTGATTTGCTATGGATTATCTAATATATATATATATATATATATATATATATATATATATATATATATATATATATATATATATATATATATATATATATATATATATATATATATATATATATATATATATATATGTATATATATATATATATATATATATATATATATATATATATACATACATATATTACAAAGTGGTGGTTTATTGTTTTTTTATTTAATTCAATTATGCGAGAATGTTATATAAAGACACAGTGGATTTTATCTGTAGACTAATTTATATAATTTATAAAAAAAAACTTGAGTTAATAAAACATGTCCAAATGTATGAAATTAAATGTAGGTTTCTAAGATTTTATTGATTTCTAAGTCGATGTAAATATTGACGATAATACTAATCTCAAGATCTACTCTTTCTATTAGATTTTTTTTAAATATAAATTTTGGTTATTTCTTAAAGAACACGACGAAGCCGCAGGTAGAAATGTAGAAGATTAATATTGGGAGGGCAGGGCATTGGAGTTTTTAGATTATTAATATATTTATAACAAAATTGTAAGAGAAATTTGTCGAATTATCAAAATATACAATTATTAATGTTCTTTAGAGATCAGTGCAAAAGTGATATAGCTCGAGCTTTTAATATTAAATTTTTATTAATAATTAATTAAGTTTCAAAAATACACACTAATATTTAGATACAAGGACAATATGTTGTCAGTTTGTTCAGAATCGTGATTACATCACTTTTGCACTGATTTTTTTTATAATGAATCGTTATCACCAAAACTGATAAGCGTTATCGCTGATAAGGTGTTCTTACCAGAAATCTCATCTTGCACTTCTTGTCAGACTGCTGGTGAGCTACTGAATGTTGTCCTCTTGCCAGCCACGTCTTTTATACTAGTGGCCATTGAAAGTACATTGTACGTATATGTATGTACTTGTTGATGTTAATAATATACGGACGACATTTTGTATGAAATGTCAGTGTCATGTGTAGTTTTTTCCATATATTTTTTTTAATTTTAATACATCACATTTCACTTTTTGTGGCCGAGTCGTTTGTCGATTGTGCCTTACTTTTTTTTTTTAAGTTTGTTGAATAGTTTTTAGTTGTGTTCTTGAATTGAGTACTATTTTTTTTAATTTTTTGTAATTTTTTATATATAATTTTAATTTAATGCACTCTATTGAATTGATATAATTTTAAAAAATATGCATTTCGTCATAAATGCAATATTTATGGCAACTCGGGTGAATATTTATGGCAATATAATATTTTTGATAGATACGAAGGGACTTCATATACATCTTCATATATATAGATATAGGGCTAGCATGAGCGCATCTGGAGATATTTTGCAGAAGGAAAATAGACTCGCCTTTTTTTAGATTTTTTTTTCATTTAAATTCATCATTTTTATTTAAAATAATCTTAGCTTTCTTGATTTTAGACTTAAACTGATATTTTTGTTTTTCTTTTTAACTTTTTCAGTTGATTTTTACCTTAATTTTTTGTTACCGAAAACTCTGGGGTTTTTATTTTTTTGGGATGGACACTAGTCCTTTAAGGTTTTATCATAATTTCATATCTATAATTAAATCGGCAAATGGTGATAATGTATAGCAGCCTTCTATCAATTGTTATCACATTTTCTCAACTCAACTCGCAATGTCCTTAAAGGCGGAGAATGAGTAACTTAACACTACATTCACTCACTTAACAGTACAGTATATTAAGCTGAGGTTGAGATTTGAACCCGTTAAGACCTGTCACTTATAACCACAAATAGTGTCAGAAGGGCGTCAAAAATATATACGACAAATATGTAATTGTGCAAAACAGTCGAGATTTAAATTGGAAATGACCTCGAAGGTCCAACTTGAAATTGTTAAATAATATTGCGTGTACTAATTTCAACTAGATATAGATTTATTAAGCATATGGCAAAAAGATAACAGCAAACTGATGTATATTTAATCTGTTCAACGAATTGCGTAGCTTAACTCCGCCACTTGTTCTATACTAGAGAGGACGATGAGAATAATACATTTGCCAATGTGAAAAGAATTCATAAGCATCGTGATTAACATTATGCCTTAAATTTGGTGGACCGTCGTGGCGCAGAGGCACAGCGTCTGTCTGTAAACGCGACGGTTTGTGGGTTCGATTTCCATGAGAGGAGAATGTATTATAAGTAACAAGGCAAAGCGCAGCGTTGAGTTCCGCCACTCAACACGCAATGACTTGATGCCGGAAGGCGGGGAACGGCGTGTCTTAACACTAGGTTCCTTGAGCCTACGGTTCCCTCTGCTTATCCTGCTATGTGCGGGATACAGCGTGAAGCTAAATATATAATATATAATCAATACTAAAATCAAAATAACTACATAGCTATCCTACAATGTGTTATGTTTAAATACCGTAGGTAGGCTACCTGTAAGAGATCACCTTAGTGTGTTCCATAAATTGTATTTATTGTTATGTCTGTCTGTCTGTCTATCTGTCTATAGTTTTTTTTTTTATTTTTTTTTAATATTGTGTTTATTATTTGTTCACCACAGACTTTTGGCATTGTTCTGATTTCCTTATTTGTATTATTATAGTTGGAGATTTTCGGTCCTAAGCAGTTTTAGTGTGAATCTATCTATATAGTCTATATTGGTGTATGGAATAAAAAAATATTTATCTATCTATCTATCTATTTACACGCTATATTCCGCTTATAGCAAGATAGGACAAGGATACTCTAGGATTTTTTATTTATTTTTTATTTTGTTTTATTAACATGATGTGCGAAAAGGTTTAAATGTCTAATTTAGTAATAGTGTATGTTGAATTTATATTCAAATACTAACTTACTCGTATGCCTTTAAACACCACTATATCTCTCCGCCCTACTGCATTGTTTGAGACTCTATATTAAAAAAAGAATGTAATAATTAAAAAATTGAAGATTTTGTTTGATTAAAGACAATAAGTTCAGGAACTACTAGCTAGTATTGAATTTTTATTGTTGCATGGTCCATTTATGTAGGAGGGCTATAGGCTATTCTGTATCCAGTATTCTATTTACACTCAAAACGTTTTAGTCCTTGTATTTGTTGAGTCTGAAATATATATGAAACTATAGTAATTAGTACTTAATTAAAGCTAAAATATTATTTAGTAATATATATGAATTAATTATCTGTTGTTAATTGCAGCAAAAACTACACGGTTACTACACATCTACATATTTCATGGGCGAGCCGTATTGCATTGAAAAGCATATGTTGGTGTATATGTATATATATATATATATATATATATATATATATATATATATATATATATATATATATATATATATATATATATATATATATATATATATATATATATATATATATATATATATTTATATATATATTCCGGTTCTTTTTTTTTAAATAAGGCTTTCGCAATTAATATATAGTGAATGTTGTACTTTTACAAGTTCATTTCAGTCGCTATTATGTTAATTCGATGCAGCGGGTATTTTTTTTTATTTCACGCTGTATCCCGCATACAGCAGATTATACAGAGGGAACCTAGTGTTGAGACACTCTGTTTTCTATAAACCTTCTAATATACTAAACATTATTTCACCGAGTGGAAATCGAACCTACACCAGACAAACGCTATATCCACTAAACCATGAGCACCTTAATATATATCTTTTAAATTTCTTTTATAATTGATTACCATATCTATACTCTAATAAGACTTAAGAAGATAACACTGAAATGTCTATGGAGCAGGAAGCTTTTTGACGTAAAAAAGCTTAAAGTCACATTTAAAGTCAGTCAGCACGTTCCTTTGTCACAATACAACATGGCGTATACGAGTACATTTATCAGGTACAGCTATATCTATCTGTTATAGTGTAGTGTCAATACACTCCGCTCTCCGTTCTCCGCGTTCCGAAACGACATTCCGATTGATTGCGTGTTGAGTGGCAGAGCTTACGTTAGCAAAAATATTTTGTATATTGTCGTTCATCGGCTTTGTCCATTTACCTTTGTAGTAGGTGTATTGTTTTCTAGAACCAGAACTGAAAATTAAATTACTTTTAATATAGATTTTCCTCATAGTGGGGATTGAACTCACGGCCCTCTTATAATGTGTGCTTCCCAATTTTTTTAAAGTTACGTAAATTGAATATAAAAAAAGCTTAACGCTATTTCCCACATATGGCAGGTTTCCGTATTTTCGAGCAATTTCCTGTTGAGTGGCGGAACTCAACGCTGCGCTTAGTCTTTTGTCACTAGAACGAGGAAAGTGGTAATAATTCTTTCTCCCCAAGCGGGAATAGAACCTACAACCGTTTACACTCACACGCTGTGCCTCAGCACCACGACGGCCACATTTTTAGTATCTTTTTTAGTGGCCGCTATTCACCAGTATTTGGGACGTTATGGGAAATAAATAAAAATACTTCATTCCCTGAGCGAGTATCGAACCCATAACTATCGTGTTTACAGTCAGTCAGTCAGTCACTGACTGATATCCCCACTGGGTCACGTAGGTCTATCTATATATCTGAGTATTACTACTATTTCAATAAATACCGTTTAAATATGAATTAATAAGTAAAAAACCAATAATTCTAAGTGTACCTAGAAATAGAACAAAGTATATATATTAAAATTAATAACAACTTCCAATAGAATAATAAGGACGGTGTATAAACACTGTGTATGGAGGCCCTTGTGTCGCAGTAACACAACGTTTGACAGTTGGCGATGGTTATTGATTCGATTCTCAATTGGGGGGCTATTCATATTTACTAGAGGACCCGTTGACGCGTGTAATACTCGTTGTCATAGCAACGTGTATGTCACTTTATACAAAAGTGTATATTGTTGAACATACGGTAGTGCGTGTAATGTTTTTTTTTTTTTTTTTAATTAATAAAGTAAAGACGGGCACTTTTTTTTAAATTACGTATTTTGAAACGATTAAAAAAAAAGAAACTAGCTGTTTGATTTGTATGTGTGTTATATATTGTTGAAATTTTATTATATATATGTGTATGTGTATGTTTGTCCGCAAGTATCTCAAAAACTAAAGCCACATTTATTAGTAGTTATTTCTTGTTTTTATTTAAATCAGTTATATTCTAACTTAGGGAACAGGCCAAGTTTCATTAAAATGTATTGAATAGGTTTTGAGATATAGATTTATTAAGTATTAAAGGTACTTGAATTAGGCTTCATTTCTTTAAATTTATTTATTAATCTAAATAACACATCCGGAAATCGAATCCGCTACCGCCATTAAGTTAATTATTCATACCTAAATGTAATTTTTGCACCGTTTACAATCACACCTAGCCTTGTGACTGACACGTATCATTTCTGTCGGTTAAGCTATCGAATTTATGTATATATACTTTAATCTATCATACATACACACACACACACACTATATATATATATATATATATATATATATATATATATATATATATATATATATATATATATATATATATATATATATATATATATATGTGTGTGTGTGTGTGTGTGTCTGTGTCATGAAATTTGTCATAACTTTTATCATAACTATGTCGCACGTCAATGGATCCTCTTGTGATATGAAATTTATATAGTTTTTGGGAATTAGAGTAACACTTAGTGGTGTAATGGTGAAAAGAAATGGCTATACATTGTTATATTTCAATATAACGAAAAACATAGAGCTAGGACACTCCGTTCCTCACTTTCCGCCCAATTTCCATGACATTGGGTCATAAGTGGTGGAACTCAACGCGGTAATTTGTCTTGTCACCATAAATTTCGAACCCACGACCGTCGCGTGTACAGTCAGACGCTGTTGCATTCCACTCTTGTTATACTGTTATCGTGTGATATATTATTAACTAGCTGCGCCCGCGACTTTGTATACGTGGAAAAGTAGATTTGAAGCTTTAGCCAATTTTAATAAAAAAAAAACATTGTGTTGAGTTCTAATACATATCTAATAATAAATAAATAATAATTTAATCCAGTAGTAGTGGATTCAAGTTTCAATGGAATTACAAATTACAATTTATGTATATATGTTTAATTTAGTATGTAATTAATATATATGTAATTGCTCCATACAAGGTGCAACACTAGTTTTCATAATATAGTGTATGAGGAAGTGAAAGTAGATATGTAAGTATATCAAAAGGATATATGCCATCCGCTCAAGGATAACTTGTATCCCGGCTTCTTTTCTTCATAAACATTGTTGTATGGCTCTATCCGTTTGTAGAGTTTTAACACTTTGTTTTGATAATTTTTTTTGATGGATTTTTTCACTTATGGTTTTTAGTACAAAAATATTTTAGTTTATTTTGTAATAGTAGGCTTCGTAGACATCCTTTCGGATATGATATGGATAGAAAGTAGAGAACGGAGTGTCCTAACACTACTTTCTATCTGCCTACTCTACGTCATGCGAGACAAAGCCTGAAGGATGTTTTTAGTGAGACAATTTGAAGCTGCGTACATAATATTACAAAATTAATTTAATTTTACAAACAAACATACAATGCTTCTGTATAAATATATATATATATATATATATATATATATATATATATATATATATATATATATATATATTATATATATATATATATATATATATATATATATATATATATATATATATATATATATATATATATATATATATATATATATATATATATATATATATGTCTTGACAGAAGGTTCTGTCTATCCTGCTAAATGCGACATAAAGCGGGAATCCAAGTGTTTTATCTTTTAATACTCTATATATACTTATATATATTATGTAGATAATATATGGAAACTAAAAAACTGAGATTTGAACCTGTACCTCGAAACCGAATGTACAAAAATACCAAGCACTAGCGTACTGACATCACTGACATTTCAACTATTCTACTTAAATAGACTTATTTAGATGGAATTTTTATTAATCACTTACAAATGATTTCAATGCATTCTGACAACATTCTTGTCAACAACTTAAAAGGTAAAAAGTCATATAAGAAAGCTACTTGTCGTTTCTTGTTACGCTTAAGCATATATTAAATGTATTTTTTTTTATAGTACGTTGTGGTGTAGTTCTAATATATAAATAAAAATAAAAAATCTGACTGAACGCAACGGTCGTGGGTTCGATTCCCATGAGGGGTAAATAAATATTTTTATTTCCTCGTTCCAGTAACAAGACGGGACGGAAAACAGAGTGTCTTAACGCTAGGTTCCCTCAGCTTACCTTGCTATAAGCAAGGTACAAGTAGCAAATTTAAATGAAGTGCAGTTTCATACATTTTTCCATATAGCAGGGTAGCTAGAGAAAACCTAACTTTAAGACTCTCCGTTCTCTGCTCTCTGTAAGTCGTGACTATACGTGTTGATTAGTGACACTCAACGCCGCATTCCTTTAATGAATTCCCTCGAGTGCGAATCGAACCCACACCTGTCGCCTGTACTATGGCAATACTGTGCTACAATGGCCTTTATTCCCTTGTAAATATTACAAAGTTAACAAATTCAATTTTACAGACAATTTATTACAAATGATATATAATTTTATATCGCACAAATGGACTTAGAATATTGAATATTAATTGTAACATATTGGCCTGTAATAAGATAAAGCGAGAAGTAGGAAGCCACGCCCGGTATGTTTTCCATATACATATATATATATATATATATATATATATATATATATATATATATATATATATATATATATATATATATATATATATATATATATATATATATATATATATATATATATATATATATATATATATATATATATATATATATATTTATATATATATATATATATATATATATATATATATATATATATATATATATATATATATTATATATATATATATATATATATATATATACACCATCCATCCATCCATCCATCAGAAAGCAGAACAGCAGTCCATCAGAAAAAAAAGCTTAACATACCTACCTAAATCACCTTTTAGAGATAGGAACAATTTAGTTCTAGAAAAATCTACAGTCCACTTTCCGCTTGGGGTTGAGCGGAACTCAACGCCGCGCCTGGCCCAGGCACAAAATTATTTCCTGATTGCGTCAAATTATAAAATATTATATTACATTATGAAATATTATATAAAATATTGATTTTTGAGTTAATTTAAGTTAACTCAAATAAACGTATAATATAGTAAAAGTTGTTTATGTACCTCTATATGTATAACAATTACCACGCCCACAGCGGGTACTCGCAACGAGTCCGTAGTATTTCATCAGAAAATTTCGTTTGCGGCCTTTGTGTAATATATATCGAGCTTATATCCATACTGTTATTCATAAGGGGATAAATATACCTAAATAAATGGCTTCACGCTTTTTCACGCATAATCTCGCAGCGGGTTAGAGGGAGACTAGTGCTAAGAAACTCTGCTTATTCGTCATTATACGCCGCTCTTTGTCTTCTTAACAGAGTGAAAATTCACTATCCATACATATAAGTTGTTCTTAAGTAGGAATCGAACCTAGAACTTTGTCATGCATAAAGTCAGGCGTTGTGCTGCAGTTCAGCTCCCTATTGGCTCATTGGCTATACATAAAACTTTTTTGTTAATGATTGACTGATTGACTGATTGACTGACACAAGTAAACTAAGTCAATACTACATAGTGGATTCATCAAATTTGATATTTGGGGTACTTGTAGTGTAATGATAATGTAATGGTACAAGTATTTTTTTCTCTACTATACACACAATGAATGTCAGTTCAAATCCCACTTAAGGGACTTTTTTTTTGTTTTGCTCTTTCTTAACGCACGACACTATACAAACACGTCACGACATTTTCTCTCTATATCAATGGAAACGCGCTCAGGACATTCCGTGAGCGGTCACAATTAATACATTATTATCATTATTTATGCGATGCCCTCGTACGTTGTGTAGTGCGAGGAGACCTTCGCTGTTACAGGGGAATTGTGTGTTTGTGTGTTTGTTCTGTTGGATTTGATGTGTTAATATTTGTATGTGTGACCAATGCTGGCCAACTTATAGTAAATCTAGTGTAAATTATATATATATATATATATATATATATATATATATATATATATATATATATATATATATATATATATATATATATATATATATATATATATATATATATATATATATATATATATTACAGTACTTTCTTTTTCTAAATAGATTATAATCAAAATTAAAATTATTGCGTGTTTCTTTTTCTGTCTATTTTTTTAATCTATATTTGAAATATTTTCGTCTGTACCTTTTGTTTTTTTCTTTTATTAAAGGTGTTAGTTTATGTACACTTTTGCAGGTATTTAATATAGGCTTAATGCTTACGAAAATACTTAAACTCATGTGATGCTAAATACCTCTTAAGCTTTTGAGCTTTTTTTCTCTTGCATACCGAATATTTTAGGTTTTTAATATACAGCAAATTTATACAAAAGTGTCAAGAACGAAGCATTTTCTAGTATTTGTTGACTGCGTTGACTTTGAAGCTTTTTTGCTGTACTCCAAAAACTATCAGAAAATTTGATATTAATTTTGTTTTTTTTTAAGCTTTTTTTCGAAGCGTTTTGGCAAATATAATAGTCTTGACAGACGGACATACAGATAAACAGGTAAGTGTTCTATTTTTTCCTGTTGAGATATTGAGCAGTATGTAGCCCCGAAAATAATTTCGCGCAAAAGTAAAAGTCTTTAACAAACAATACATAAGACAGAGGTGGAAATAAAAAAAATGAAAAATTAAAAAAAAATAGTATATCACATACCAGAAAATCAGTAAGTTAAAAACTAAATAGAGAGGAGAGAGAAAGAGAAGTGTGTTGAATGGTAAAAAAGATATATTAAGCAAAAGTGAGTGGTAAGAGAGGTAAGGGGAGACCTCGGTTGACCTTCGAAAACATTGTGTCGAAGATACTGGAGGATGGGCATGTAAAAAGCATGAGGAAGCCCCAGAGAGCATGTATGAAAAGGTTAATGACAGTGGACGAGGCTAAAGAGGTATGCAGGGACCGCAGCGTTGGGCCATCGCTCTCTCTGACTACCCTGCTAGGGATAAAGCATACATATCGTATGTAAGAAACTAAAAAAAAATTAAAGATAAGGATAATACTGGCAGTATACATCAAAAAGTGCAAATTTATATCGAGCAACTAAAAGATTCACTTTCAAACTGCCAATGATTCTTGGCACGTACAAATGTGGGTGACCGGGACAGTGTAGCAAGAAGGCATGCGACGAATCCGTACCATAAAGTCATAATTTCCTAATATTGTATGGGCTTCTATCAGATTATGATCGGTATTTGGCACTTACACACACGACTACAGTTTATATTATAGACTATAGACTAGTAGACTATAGACTATAGATTAGTAGACTATAGACTATAGTCTAGTAGATTTTAGTTTTTTTTTTTGTGGAAAGACAAGGCAAACTAGCGTTCAGGTTACGTGATCGTGAAATATCTTTATTATATATATGATATCTTTATTCTAGACATTATGGCTAACGTCTTGATATGTTTTTTTTAATATCACCTATTTTGATGTCGTTGTGTGAAAACGTCTAACCGATAATTGTGAATTTATTTAAGTTTTCATTTCTCTGCTCTAGTAAGATAGAGTACTCAACACGGGTAGATTACGGAGAACGGAGTGTCTGAACACTTAATTTTCTCCGCCTAACTTGCTATAAGAATTGCCGGTTTGAATCTGTTTAAAAAATTTAAATTGTCATACAAAGTTCAACGCAAAAACATCTATATAAAGATATAATAATTTGTAAACATTATTATAATCGATCTATATAAAACTAAGAAGGCGCTAGAATAACGCGTAAATGGTATCTGGTTATGTCCGTTAGTCATGATACCTAATGATGAGAAAATTTCAAATATTCAAGTTTCTAAGCCAATAGATAAGCATTTCATTAACTGAAACGTTTTAGAAACTCGTTTTACCCAATATTATGATGTCAGTCAGTCTTCCGTTACTAAGTGACTGACTGACTGACACACAACGCACAGCCGAAACTACTGAGCGTAGATACCTATAATTTGGCGTGTAGGGTCATTGAGGTGTGAAGGGGAGCACTAAGAGAGGGTTTCCCGAAATTCCAACGGGAACAGGGAAAAGCGGGGTTATACGTTTTGTATTTCACGCAAATGAAATTGCTAACAGCTCGTCTATCTCTATACTAACATAAAAAAAGCTATAGATAGATTTGTTTATTTTTTTGAAATCGCTTATCTCTAGTATATATAGGATTTTATTACGTATATAATAGTCACGTATTGTATACCCTATGTATAGGAATTATAGAAGAACTATGAAGCTTATAGGCTTATCTGGGCTTATCTAGGCTAGGCTAGGCTATCTGCCTAGCCTAGCTTCCACTAAAGCTAACTTTTAATCGACATATTTCATTGTATTTAACGCTGAAGTTGTGCTGTTAATAGTATTTAAAGTTGTCTGATTTTAAGCATTCATTTAAATTATTATTAGGGTTCCGTCGCTAGTGTTGTAACCTTGAGCTTTTATTTCCTTTCCACTTTAGAGATCGGTTCTGTAGCAAAACTGATGATAATTTCCAAGTTTATAAGTTTATTATATGTATCTATGATAAATGTTGATACTGAAATAATTTTTTTTTATATATCTATATTATACGGTAAAATAATACACCGAATGTTCTTTAAATAGTTTTTTATTGTTTATAGCCCAATTACCACAGTTGGTTAGCGAACTGTTAGGCTATACGTGAATTGGGAATGATCTGTAAGCTGCTTGGTAAGAGAAAGGTGCTAGCGACTGGTAACCAACTGCTGCTGCTGGTACCACCGCTAAACCAGCTGGCAGACCAGCTACAGCAACTCCTGGTTGCAAAATCGCAGAGTTGTATGCTTGGATAGCCAAATTTTGTGCCTTAAGAGCCTCGTCAAGTGCAGATTTGGCACTAGCAAATAAATCTTCCTTCTTTTCGCTTTCAGCCTTTTCGGCAGGCTTTTCTTCAGCGGATTTCATAATAGCCTCCTTCTCTTCTTTAACTTCAGAGATAGCTTGGCTCTTTACAGCTGCTTCGGGTTTAGCTTCAGTGGCGGGTGCAGCTTCTACTGCGACTCCTGGTTCTGAGCCAGATGCAACTCCAGGTACAATAGCAGATACGTCATCAGATTTGAGTAATGCTGCCGATTTTTCAGCCAACAAAGCAGCATTTCTTGCTTCAGCCACTTGAGCTTCGTTCATAGCTTGCCATTTCTGCTCTTCAGCGGCCCAGAAAGCTTCCTCAGATTTTTCCTTACTCAAATCATTGGCTTCAGCTACACCTTCGTTCTGGTTTTCAGCGGCTTTTTCTGCTAACTCACGGGCTTGATCAGCGAGTAGTTGGGCCTGATCCGAGATTTTCACCTGTTGATTTTGAAATCATGATATTAGGTATAATTTTAAGAATATATAAACTAATTCAATGATAAAATAATTCCATAAATAGTAAGAATAATACATGAGCATCAATAGCAGCCGCTTGAAGATCACCAGGCGGTATAGTTGGTACTACGACAAGACGAGGGAAAGCCACCGCTGCGAAAGGCAGTGGTGCTAACAGTGATGGCGCGGGCGCCGCTGCTGCACAGGCGAAAAGGGCGGATACAATCTGAAAAGATACTTATTTATTTATTTATTTAGATTCACCAGTGTTAATTACAGTAAAAATAGCAAGTAAAGTTTCTTAACTATATTGATCTTAAACTAAATGCATTACCTTTTGAGGTGAATACCGCATGCACAATAAAGATAGATATGCTACTATTTATACAAATATATATTTATTTTTATAATATATATTTTTAAAGCTTGCAAGCAAAAAATTTTAAGCTAATTAATTATATATATATACTATATATATATATATATAATATTATTATATATATAATATATATATCTATATATATATATATATATATATATATATATATATATATATATATATATATATATCTACCATGAATTATAACTGAAGTTATAATATAATATATATATATGAAACATTTATCAACACTAGAAGCAAGCTCCTGACTTCTAATATTAATACCTATTATAATATGTAATTGTCATGATGGGTATTTATAAAAAAGCCAATTGTGAAATCTAAATTACATTTTTTATGAGACGAACTCGTACCAAGAAATGTATAAATAAAATATTGGCGGAAAGAATTGCCTTCATTTCATTGTCATCTAGTGTTAAGACACTATTTTTTTTTCTTCAATTTTCGATATTGCGTAAAATATTATATAAGCATGCAAATAAAATATTCCTCTATCGGTTCATTGCTCTATAATGGTAGATCACGATTTGCAAGGTCAGTCTATAAAATAATTGTATGCTATACCTGAAATAAATATATGCAAAAAAAATCTGCCAACTGCAAATATATATGACATGAATATATGATATTTGAAATGTTGTTTATTTTCAAAATGGCGCCTGCAATTTAAAAAACAGAGGTATTGATTTTTTCTTACAATAGCAATATTGGTATCAATTGAAAGCTAGTGGAAATACCATTTCGATAAAATAATAAAACCAAAATGTCTGTCCGTCTACTTTTCCCTAAGTACCTAAAATATTTGTAAAGGGAAAAGTCATACTAGCCTTGAACTTATTTGTCAGTCAAGGAACATAAGAAAGAAGGTCTTATATATGTTTGTATAATTAACGAGCAAGCAATGCGGAATCGATAAGCAAAAAGTTGTATTAGATTTATATTGCAGTGTATACGAAACAAAAAAAAAACGAAATTATCGTATTAAATGCGACGTTTTCTTGTCACTTTTTTGTGTGCTTTTGCATCAGAATGTTTTTTTTTTGGAATAACAAAAATAAATTTTGAATATTCATTTGCTAATAAATAGCTTAATATATTATTAAAATTTATTTATATATATTTTTTAAACTACACGCTGTATTCCGTTTAAGCAGGGTAGGCAGAGAAAACCCAGTGTAAATATCTGTCATTCCCCTGTGTTTCCGCCCAAACTAAGAAACTTTATGTGTTGAGGGGCGAACTCCAAATTGATTTCCCTACTTAAAGGAGCAAATAAAAACAACTTATTCCTCCAGACTCCAGCTAGTATAGAACCCACAACCGTTGCGTTAACAGACAGACACTGTCCACTGGTTTTCATATATTTTATTTATATATGTATTATTAATCAAGTATGTCAATGTGATGATTAAATGTAACACTGATGTCAAATTGATCTGATATTGTCTTTTTTTAAGATATTCACGAAATTTAGCTAGATTATAATTAATTTAATAGGAGCAGATGCTAGAAGAGATATCCTAGAGGAAGCTATAGCCTATAGCCTTCCTCGATTAAGGGTCTATCCAAAACAATTTCTTTTTTAAATGTATATAGCCCTCATTATAGCCCACATTATAGCCCCCAATCAAACAAAGTCGTCGTTCGTTTATCTATACTTTAAAAAATAAAATTGGAGTGTCTGTTTGTAATATATAATATATATATATATATATATATATATATTATATATATATATATATATATATATATATATATTCTATATATATATATATATTATATATATATATATATATATATATATATGTATATATATATATATATATATATATATATATATATATATATATATATATATATATATATATATATATATATATCTAGTATATAACGAAGCAAGTCAGCTATACTGTCGACTTATCACTAGAACAGATTAGCAATTATAATGTCCTCATTCAATATGCGAAGGCTATGTATGTACGTAATTATTCATCTATTTGTAAGTGATATACATAATAAACCAACGTATATACAAACATGTATTAAATAAACATATGTATATATTTCACTTTTTATGGTCGATTGGCAATTTTTGAGGGGTGAATTTTATTATAGACTAGCTTTCCCCTCTCGGCTTTGCCTCGTTAAGCTTTTGTTTTTGTTTTTCCTATAGGATATTTATGTGAAACCAAAGCATTTTCTAATATATTACAATAAAGTTTTATTTTAATTCAAAAACATATGGAAATGACTCATTCTCGCGACTGGATTCGAACCCCTCTTCCAATTCGAACAACGATGACCTCAATTTCATTTTCTCACCTCAACACGCAGCATCACGTATTTAGGCGGAACCCTGTTATATGCGTGAAGTTAAATTTTTTTTAAAAAAATTAAAAAAAATTATAAACACAGTAGGATAATATTTAGCATATCTTAACTTTGTATGCTAAAATTAGTGCGGAAATTCAATATATTTTCATATAAGAAATAATTTAAATTAATAAAATAAATGTAACACACACTACCATATGTATTTCTGCACACACAGACAATTAGTGTGTTTGATCGAGAATTCCCGAGGCGAGAATTCTCGAGAAATTTGCCTATAGTCGAGACGGGATAAAATTGCGAGTGCGAGTGTATCTCTCTCCTAAGGCCTCTAACCTAACCAACATCCAAATGAATCTACTAGAACCGCCTTTGACGTATATTCTCTTTTTTTTCTAAGTCATCAAATTAGAAAAAAATTAAACTTCTCGAGAAACTGGAGATATCCAACTCGGGAATTCCCGTGCCTCGAGAAATAGAAATTGGTCGAGAAATCAGAAACACTAATGACAATATACAATTCTGTATGGCGCGATAGAATAGGCAGTTGTGGAAATATCCTCAAAGTTACTATAAATTCTTCCCCCCACTGCTCCTACTATCTCCCTGGAGTGACTCCGTTATAAGTTATATATATATATATATATATATATATATATATATATATATATATATATATATATATATTATATATATATATATATATATATATATATATATATATATATATATATATATATATATATATATATATAGCATTTAAACTTATTAATTACAATATATATTGTAAGTGATTTAAATTGTTTATTTTAAAAGACTATCTAAGCGTATTTACATATATTTGACTATATACAAAGGACACGGGTTCAAATCCTTTTGTTCAAGAATTTCTTTTGCTCATTACGTTAGTTATTATATCGTTAAGGAAATGATTGCCCTCCTACACGCGCCAAGCAACAATGCTACAATATGCAATGTTGAAAAAATTAAAAAGTAATTAAAATATAAATAGATATCAATTTAGCAACTTCTTTATGCTAAATAATGAGGAAATTCAAATATTTATATAATGAAATCAACTTATAAATCAATGTAGCACACCGTACAATGTATTCGCTGATACCGCGTGATCCGGTGAGGAAACCCGAGATTTATCGGAAGTTGCTATCAGTGGTTTCGCTTCCCGTAGCTCTCTGGCGTGGCAGCTAACTCCAAATACTTCGTTCAACACCGCTTTGAAGTACATATTGCTGAATAGCTGGCGAACTCAAACCCCCTTTCTCTCAAGAATCGTATCAGAATATGATTATGAATGATGTACGTCTCGGAATAAGACCTATGCACTCTAGAGACCTGTAATGACGATATAATTATAAATATAGTGATAATATAATTGTGAATATACTAAAGTTACTATAATCTTCCATATACTATCTCGATATATTTATATATATATATATATATATATATATATATATATATATATATATATATATTATATATATATATATATATATATATATATATATATATATATATAGATATATAGATATATATATATAATATATATCTATATATATATATTTAAAGCATTTAAAATTATATTAATTACAATATATATTGTGAGTATTTAATATTTTAACAGATATCTACTTTAATATATTGACCATATAAAGACTACGGATCAATCATTTTGTCAAGAATCTTTTGCTTTATATTATTATATCGTTAAGGAAATATTACTACACGTAACACATGTACAATATATATTGTATTTATAAGTCATATTAATATTGTATTAGATATCAAGTATATTTATTAATATGAATGAATATAGATATATATATGGAACCAGTATATGCTATATCGTAATAGTCTTGATACGCTGATAGCCCGGTAAGCTCGTATGCCCGATGATGTACCTATATGTATTCGGAGCTTATGTTAATAGTTGTTTAGCTTTACCCTAATATTGGGCATAGTAATCTATGTAATATTTGTTCTCATATTTAGATTAATATGCTTGAGCGGCAATCAAGGCGCTTTTCTACTAAATAATAATTATTATATATAATTTGAATGATGTAATGTTCGTAAACTATCATTCGTCTTAGACTATTGGTATAGGTATATTATAATATATAATATATATATATATACTTATATATAATATTATATATTATTATATTATATATAAAATATCTATATATTATTATATTATAATTATTTTAATATATATAATATAAATATATGTTTATCATCACATATTTTAAATAATAACTTAAAAACATAATCATAAAAAAAATAATTAAAAACAAAAAGTATCAAAATAAGTACCAAAAGATGCAAAAAGGAAGGCTAAACGGCTTATCGCCAATATATTATATATTATATATAAACGAGGTGTAGCCTGTAATTTTATTTGCGTAGGCTATTAAGTAGATATTATCCCTATTTTCGGGAAACCTCTTAGGGCTCCCCAACACTCCCCAAGAAACTCTATGTTTTACGCTGTGTAACTATGGCTTAGCGTTGTCTGGCGATGTCCTAAATTTCGTATATAGATATAATATATATATATATATATATATATATATATATATATATATATATATATATATATATATATATATATATATATATATATATATATATATCTATATATATATATAATTTATATATATATATCAATTTTGTACAAATTAGAAATTATATAGAAAACGTATTAGAAAAAAACAATACAACCCCTTTAACAACATTTGGCACCAAAGAAATGCACAAAAAGCAATAAGAAAAAAATATCAATATATAAAGGAATTTATTACATATCTATCTAAAGCAAAGACTTAACTCCATACTGCCTAATTATAAAATACTCGAAATAAAATCATAAAATTAAATATTTCTATATAAAAAAAAAATATCACCAAACCAAGTCACCTGTCAACACGAAACAAATGAAAGACACTTGTCAAACAAAAGACTTGGAAAAAAAAAAGTTATAACTAACCAGAACTCTCATTGTGATGTCGCGAAGGATACTGATTGCTCTCATCTCGCAAACCGTTTTTATATTCTGTCCATAATATAATCTGAATACTGGATTCCTTAGCACTTTTATTATTTATTATTAAAAAAAAAAGCTACAATCGTCATCGAAGGCGGGATGGATGCAGGAAGCGCGATTTTTCAATGGATGCCATATAGAGAGTCAATGTAAAATGGCGTAACGTGTTTTTTTTAAATATTTTATGTGTGAATCATTTTTTTTATGTACATATTATATATCTGCATGTTTTGAACTCATCTTCTTCTTCTTCTCTTATTTTTTCAATTTTGTGCTCACGAACATTTTTTTCTTTAGTTGTATGTACAGTTTTTTTTATATAAATATTTGTATGAAATTTGATCGGCGATCCTTCTACATTCTAGGCAGTGTTGATTTACACTTCCAAACCACCTAACCTTGTATATATGATCCTATTGTGAAATAATTTTGTCATAATTTTAAATTGAAATAGTGGCAAAGGTAGTGTCTTAACACTACTCTCTCCATCTACTGTTTGGAAAACTTAACTTAATTGACTGAAAAAATAAAATTTGAGTACAGCCAAAAATAAAAAAAAAGATTTTTTTAATAATGTTTTATATTCCATATATTTTATTTAAAATTACCCTATTTTACCCAATCTATATACCAATACAATGAAAAAAAAACAATGTCTATAGCGACAATAAGATGTGTTTGTTCCGCTGACCTTAGATTTTCAGTCTTGTGGATAAAACGCGGTGTTAATTTCCACCGGATTCGAACCCCAAACCATTGTCCATATCCCAACTACAAAACTAATGACATTCGTAAATTTAAAACATAATTCAAATATCGAATATCGAAATGTCCTTATTAGGGAGTTACACTTCTTTGGTTACGAGCCGACCGTCTGATTTGCCTGCGGTTTCGGTTGCGTCACGTCGGCGCCATTAAATACAATGTTTTAGTACACCAATTACTATACGATTGATTATTAATATTGAATATTGAGTGTTTATTATTTTTTTATTATTATTATTATTATTTAAAAAAATAAGGCTTTACGCTTTGCTTTGCATAGTTGGGTAGGTAGTGGGTAGTTGGTGTAACTAAACGCCGTGTTTTGTTTCTAGCGGGACGGTGAATTCTGATTATGTACTAATGTGGTTTGATAGCTTCTGAAGCTCTATCAAGAGCTCACTAAGAGATGTGTATCTATTAACCAGTAAACAAATTGAAAATTTATTATAAACTATATATATATATATATATAATATATATATATATATATATATATATATAATATATATATATATATATATATATATATATATATATATATATATATATATATATATATATATATATCTATATATATATATATATATATATATATATATATATATATATATATATATATATATATATATATATATATATAATATATATATATATATATATATATGATATATATATATATATATATATATATATATATATATATATATATATATATATGTGTGTGTGTATATATATAAATATAAATAAATGTTTTAAGTGTGTAAATATCGCAAAAAGATAGATAAATTATCTTTCATAGATAGATAAATTCTTTCTTTTAAATTAATATTTAATCTCGAGACATTGCGGGTTCAAACCAGTGGCGGAACTCAACGCCGCGCTCTCAAGGGCGTGAAGCATGTCGAATGGGTTTGATAATGTAAGCTATTGGGTCCCATTACCCACAAGTAGTGTCTGTGTGTGCGTAAATTGGAGGATATAAGTGTTTTTTTCATATGGCTTCATATCATTTCCTGCTTGGCGAAATTTTAGAGATGCTTGATGATAAAAAAAATATTTTTTTACCGTTAAAATTGCTGAAAACGTGGGGTTGTGGGTTCGATTCCTATTAAAGGGATTTTTTAAATTTAGTTATTAATTATACCATCGCTATAACTTATGTTAATATTAATAATGCAATTTTGATAATTACTATCTAAAATCGGTTTCGTACTTTTCGTGTTATGATTGATTTTTCAAATATTTTACAATATTAGTCTTTTTTTATGTCTTGTTTCATAGAGAAGCTTGCAATATTGCAGTCATCATGGTTTCAAATATGTACATTTACTTTTTTTGTAAGTTCACTCTGTATCCCGCATATAGCAGGGTAGGCAGAGGGAACCAGAGGCTCAAGGAACCTAGTGTTGAGACAGTCCGTACCCTGGTTTCCAACTTCCAGGCACTTAAATAGCCTAAATTTAAAAAAAAAACTTATTTGTCTTAGCCTCAGGACAAGGATGTGATTTTTTTTCTCTCCATTTTTCTTTCTGCATTTTAGAGGACTCTTTCCAACTATTTCACACTACACTCTCACTATAATATTTACATATTATTATGTCACTTATTATTATATATATTTATGAGTATTTATTGCACAATCAATATTCTTAATAAAACCAAAACAAAACCTATAGTTTTCCCTGATTATGTTTTCTCGTAATAATAAAAAAATAGACACCAGTTCTGCAATTTTTGGCTATGTTAAAAAAAATTACCTGTCATCGTGTAACAGTGGCGAAAAGTCGTATTTTACAAAAGTAATCCGGCGTCCGCATAAACATAAGAAAATCTAGATAGTCAAATTTTCTAGCTTATTATACGAAGTTTATTAATATTTGATTGTTTCCATCATACGTAATAATATTGATTTATTTTGGGATTATTATTATTTGATAATTCATTGTTATTTACATTTTATTAAGCCCGATGGGTATCGTGGTATTTGGACACTTCGCCACTGTCATATACTCGTATGTAGATTGAAGAGCCCTTACTTATTATTGTATCATCTAAAATATATATGTCTTTAATACACTGTAATGGACAATTATGATCTTCATAAAGTGAATAATTTCCCTAACATAATAAAATTTGTTGAGGAATACTACTGAATTACTTAAAGTATCTCCGTGAAAGAGCTTTTTATATATTATATATATATATATATATATATAGATATATATATATATATATATATATATATATATATATATATATATATATATATATAATATATATATATATATATATATATATATATATATATATATATATATATCGTAAAGCTTTGCTATAAAAGCGCAACAAAAATCGCAAATTACTCTATCTATGGTGAAAACCGCATTAAAATCGGTTTTGATGTATAAATAAAAGTTACACGAGTACAATGATTTGAAGCATATATATAAAACAATTTGGACCTTTGTGGTGCAGCGGGACAGCGTGCGAACCGTCAACGTGACAGTTGTGGGGTTGATTCCCACTCAAGGAACAGTGGCGTTAAGTTCCGCCAGTCTACACGCAGTGCCTTCATACACTAGGTTTATTTGCCTATCCTGCTGTAACCGGGATATAGCGTGAAGCTACTTTTATTATAATAAAAACATAATAATAATAGATAATAGATAACAGAAGAAAAAGACTGATGGTGTGATTAAAGCAGAGAGAAAATCCATTAGGAATTTTGATGCTTTACTGTTTTAGCGAGAAACAAGTGTTAAAACACTCTGGTCTATTATTTATTATTATTTACACTACTATTACTATACTATTATTTACACTATACATTATTATTTATTGAGACATATATATATATATATATATATATATATATATATATATATATATATATATATATATATATATATATATATATATATATATATATATATATATATATATATATATATATATATATATATATATATATAAATACGGAACCCTCCGACTCGAAATACGGTAAATCCATCATATAATACAATTTTCCATACTTTTATAGTTCAGATATCGTAATAGCCTCATTCATTATTATTAAGTTATTAACCTTTATAGTTATTACTTAAAATATGGACAGACAAGACGGTATATATATCTATATATATATATATATATATATATACGTATATTTTTTACATATACTATATAAATATATGTATGTACATATAGTATATATATATATGTGTATATAGTTAAATGAACAGTTTAAATGTCAACTTTTTAAGTGATATAGATATTGAATGTCAACGAGATTCCTTGCATACGTGCTACATTCTCGCTTCGATTAATCAGATTATAGTTTATCGAGTTTTTTTATTATATATATTATATTTTAAGAATATGGATATTTAGGTCAAATTTGAAATTAAAAAAAAACTATGCTACAATTAAATGACTTTTTGTTTCAACAGCTTGTATATGACAGTCCACACATGTGATGTAATTGAACTCACATCCCTTCTCTTGACTATGCAAACTCTATTGAATTTGCTGTAAATTAGCTACGTTATGATCAGATAATATTTTTTATGAGCTGTAGCTCATAATTTCCTTATACAAGTGTTAAAGCCATTTTTCTCGTTTTCTAGAAGCTTAGATCACTTCTTTATTAGTGCTTCCAGACACTCAAGGACTAACGTATTGAATGTTTGCTTTCTACGCGATTAATGTGATGTAATTGACTATCCTACAAAAAAAAACATTTGGGAACCAGTAGTTCCCAAGATAAGTATGTTCAGCTTTATATTAATATTACAAAGAAGTTTTAGTTTAACTAACAATAAGATTTTCATATGTAACAAATATTATAAAGTGATAATAGAAATATATACCATCGTTATATTATAATTTTGATATAATAGTTGAATTAGCGTACAAGCCATGTTGTGACTAGACTGGACATAGAACACAATGCCACGCCTTGTCGGCCTAAGCGAGGAAATAAAAACAATTAAGTCCTCTTAACGGGAATTGAACCCACGATCGTCGCACTTACGTTCAAACGCTGTCCCGCTACGCCACAGACATCAATATATTAATATAATAATAATATAAAACTGTTAAGTCACATTTATATGAAATAATTTTCAATTAACATTTCCAAATATAGACAATACTACTAACTTTTAAATCCGCTATAAAAACTCATTGTCGTGTACCTACTTACAGAATTATAAAAAAAAAGAGAAAATATAGATATAAATTCATTGAAACGAGAGTGTGTGTGTTGCTAAGGACTCTTAATTGAATAAATCGTTCAAGCATTATTATCAAAGCTTCAGTGTTGTCAGATATATGTCGGTACAAGACGTATAATAAAGACCTAAGAATATTTAATATTTTATATTTAAAAAAAAATATTTCACGCGATGGTAGCTGGTTCGATTTTCGTTGAAGCTAATTTTACGTTGTTTCATCGACTATACAATTACTCTATCGTCTTTGCTGTAAATTCGGAGCTACGCTGAGATAAAAAAATAGTTTATATGAGATTTTTCTCGTTTTCTAGAAGTTTAGATTACTTTTATCTCGGTGCTTCCAGACACTCCCCAAGGACTTACGCGTTAAATTTTTGCTTTATTACGCGCTATATAAGAAATAATAACAATCTTCACGCTAGTATCCCGTATATAGCGGGATATGTAGAGGGAAGACACTCCGTTCCCCACTTTCCGCCATTCGAGGCATTGCGTGTTGAGGGGCGGAACTCAACGCCGCGCTTTGTCTTGTTACCAGAGCGAGGAAATTAAAATAATTCATTAATACATACATACACCCTTGTGGGAATTGAACCCACACCCGTCAAATGCTAGTGCCGGTGCCGGTCTCAAAAGCTAGTGTAGCTTATTAGCTATTTAGCTTATTAGCTGTATATAGATAGAGAAGCCTTATCCAGTTTTGTACGGCTTTGAGGTATCCTTGTCTTCAATATCTTTAATATCAGCAGGTAATTAAGTAAAAGTAAGAGAAAGGCATGATATTTTTGGTCTTGGATGCGGTTTTGGTGATCAGGCAACGTAAAAAAAATTATAATATTACTTTATAGCACGTATAAAAATATAGTTAGGCATTTTAATTCGAACTTGCTACCTTTGTTTTGAAATTCTTTATTAAAACTATATATAGGACCGTCTAGGCGCAGAGGCACAACGTCTACCTGTTAACGCGACGGTTTGTAGGTTCGATTCCCACTCGGGAGAATGAATTATTTTCATTTTCTTCGCTCTGGTAACAAGGTAATACGGCGTTGAGTTCCGCCATTTAACACGCAAGGTCCTCGAATGGCGGAAAGCGTGGAACGGAGTGTCTTAACAATAGGTTCTAGAATCTACGGTTCCCTCTGCCTACCCTGCTATGTGCGGGATACACTGTGAAGCTATATAAATAAATAAATAACTATATTATAAAACATATTAAAATATATAATATATTAAACACGTAACAACTTTTTTTTATATACCATAGTTTTTTTTTATAATATAAAGCACAGCGTTATGTTCCGCGACTCAAGCACACTATATTCTGAAATTAAACATACAGAAAGTGATGAACGGAATATATGGACACTCTATATATCCTGCTATATGCGGAATTAAGAGTGAACCTATATAACATTTAAGAACGTATCACTCAAAGGTCAATGACTCTTGATCTCTTCACAAGCAAACGATAGTGAATCTGGTTTGATTTCCTAGTCTAGACACTTTGTATTTGTTTTTGTATATATGTATGTAAATGTAAATTTAAATTTAATTTTTTGAAGTATAAACTGACAGTGTTTGATGTTGCCAATTCTGCGCGGGGTTGTGTTCCGCTCGTTTTTTTACCTTATACATGTATTAAAAACACTAATGGAGACCGCTCTTTTTCTCCTTTATGGAAATCGAACTAGTCCCGTCCGATATCTTTCCCGCTGAGCAACGATGGTCTCTATAAATATATCTATAAAGTAAATCACTTTTTATAAGAATTTAGTTGAATTTTAACGAAAAACGCATTAAAAATGTAATTTTATAACTGTAAAAGGGAACGCGGAACCCATTTTTTTTATCGCATCATAGTGTAAGTCGTTTATAATCGCTATTAAACATGTCGAGATGATGAGTCAGACGCGGTCAATGAACTGGAGTTCAAGATCGTTTAAAGTGAATCTGGCTTCAATGAGGCCATGGCACAGTGGTATAGTATCGGAATATATAGAGCGTGGGTTCGATTCCCGTTTGGGGGATGTTTCGAATAATTTGCATTTCGAATAATTTGCATTGTAATATTATGACAAGGTCCATAATATTACAATTTGTTTCGTTCTTTTTTTAATTTCACGCTTTACCCCGCCTAGCGATATAGAGAAAGACTAACCTAGTGTCAAAACACTCTGTTTTCTGCTTTCAGTCTAAATTGTGTATTGCGTAGGGAGTAGTGGAACTCAAAAAAGCGCTTCCTCTGCCATCTTAAACATAATTTTCTTTAATAGGGAAAGTATCTAGTACCATCGTTTACAGTGTCATGTGTCATGTAGCTAACAATATATTTAAATTTGTACATATATAGTCTGTAACAGTCTATAGCCTGACGTCATTGCTGATTAAATTTCTTAGCGCTTAAGGCGTTTGTTTTAAAATAGCCTTTCACAAGTTGTAAGTATTGCTATCTAAATTTGACTAGGCGAAAAGGAGGAGAAACAGTTAAAGTGGGTATATAAGTACATTGAATATTATTACGAAATAATATGTAGAGAACAGAAAACGGAGAGCCGAGTGGAGAGAAGAGACGTTCTCGTTGCCTACTCATGGGCCTAGAAACGAGCCGTGCCCAGACTAATATGGTGCCTTTTTTTTCTTTTTTGTTTTTTGTCGCTGGGAAATGCTTTTACGCAGACCATCCCTGAGTAGGACACTTTTGTCCTACAGAGGAATGGTACTGTGGGACTCATCGAACCCGACACTACCCACTAAAACCCAGCAGAGACCCTCTCCACCTAGATGCTGCAGGATCGCTTGCCCTACCCCTAGAATACCTCGGAATTAATGTGTTGTATATGCGGTTGGACCGCGTAACGCCACACATCCACCTCAGCATCTTCATCTCCGTGAAGTGAAGCTCCTGAATGTGCCGAGATAATGCTGGCCAACGTTCGCTGCCGTATAAAAGAACCGGTCAGATAATATCTCTTGTATATCAGTCCCTTCAGCTTGGGCGGTATTCTGCTATCGCAGACCACACTAGTGACTTCCCGCCATTTAGCCCAGGCAGCGTTTATACGGGCATGGATGCCGTGGTCGATGCCTCCAGACTCATACATAACGGATTCAGGAAGACCACCGTTCTCAAGCGCATCCTTCCAGGCGTTCTTTTTACGCTCCAGTATCAGTCGGCTCTCATCAACGAG
This sequence comes from Dione juno, assembly GCA_037127375.1. NCBI lineage: Eukaryota > Metazoa > Arthropoda > Insecta > Lepidoptera > Nymphalidae > Dione > Dione juno. Next base: position 1,658,244 of record JAXRJS010000093.1, read on the forward strand.
TACTATGTCATCGGCATACATCATCAGCCACGGAGGATGGCCTTGGATGTGGGTCGAGACAGTATCCAGCACTACATTGAATAAGAACGGACGAAGAGCTGAGCCCTGGTGAACTCCTACTGTAATCGGGAAGGGCTTGGTGTCACCAACAACGGTCCTAACCATTGAAGCGGAGTCGTTGTACATATCTCTGATAACCTCAATATAGGCTTCAGGGATCTCCTTGGATCGCAATGCCCATCAGATGGCGTCCATAGTGCCTGATTCTGGTTTAAACCCATACTGAGACTCAGAGGCTGTACAATCTCGGCAGAGTCTGAGGCCGATCATGCGCTCGAAGAGCCTCATGGTGTGGCTCATAATATTAATGTCCCTATAACTACGGCAATCTTGAACACTGTCCCTTCTTTTGTAAATAGGGATAATAAAGTTGTGCTGCCACTGATGTCATGGCATCATTCCAGTATCCAAGATACGGTTGAACAGGTCAGTAAGTATAAGCACACCAAGAGAGTCCACCGATTTCCACGCCTCGATCGGAATGTCGTCAGGTCCTACCGCTTTTCCGGTATTCATGCGTCAAAGACAATTACGAGTTTCGTCAAGGGTTATCGGAGCAACAGGTCCGAGGTTAGGAGGTAATTCAGGAGGAAGACTACAAGAGTGCTGAGTGTTCAGCAGCTCCTTAAAGTAGCTTCTCCATCTCTCATTCACGAAGGTTGAGTGCTGCCACTCTTTAAACGCAACCTTGTTTTCCCAAATCTTGGAATCACCCCCTGCACCTGATCATTCCCCGAGAGATTACTACTATAGAGTACAATTGTATACGATAAGTAGATGGTACGAGGACTTCATAGCTGACCGAGAGATTATTACTATAGAGTACAATCGTATACTATTCCCCTCATGGGAATCGAGCCCGCAACCGTCGCGTTTGCAGTCAGACGTTTGCCACCGCGCTACGACGGTCTCTAATGACATAATGCAGTTTAGGTCAATCGTTTCACAATTATATTATGTTTTTTTAATCTTTTTAGTTATTTTTAATAAGCTCTATACAACATTGGTATACTTTTGATTGACAAATGCAATAAAAGTAAAATGAAATTTGTATTATCATTTCGATTGAGTTATAATAAAAATCAATTGTTATTGTATGTTTCGGTTTTATATAGAGATTTGGTATTTTTTGTTAATTTTTCATAAATACTTTTTATTTACGAAATTGTTGAGAATTTTTAGAAACCCGTGTTCAGGTTAACTAGAATTCTCATAAAATATAAGCTTTTATAGTATAAAATTAAATTGGATGTAATATTCTTTCTTGTTCTCTTGAATAAAAAAAAAATCCAAAAAGGTTCCTATGTATAGTTAATACTATATTAATATATTTACGTATTTGCTATAGCTTTTTCTGTAGGAGTCGGAATTTAATTTTATTGATATACGTTATTTACGTTAATTATTTATTACGTTATTTACCTTTTAAAAAACAACGCTAAAAACGTACATTTTGCATGGAGGAAAAGTTAATTTGATACTTGGAATTAATTTACTTACTAAACTAAGTATTAACCTCTATGTAGGGTAGGCAGGGAAAACTTCGTATTAAACACTCAATTATTCAGAATATTACGTGTAAAGTGGTGATAGTCAACCCTATGCTTTCTTTTGCTTAAGTGGTAAAATATCAAATATAATTATAATAATATCTAGACTAGAACAAAAAGAATAGAGAAATAAAAAAAAAGTGCTGCCACCCAATCTTGAAGGCGGAAAGTGGGGAACGGAGTGTCTTAACACTAGGTTCCTTTAACCTACGATTTCCTCTCCCCACCCTGCTATGTGCGGGATACGGCGTGAAACTTAAATATATGTATATATATATATATATATATATATATATATATATATATATATATATATATATATATATATATATATATATATATATATGTATGTACAACATATTGTCTACAAGGTTAATATTATCAAAATGTATGACTTCCAAATATATCATTTTCAAAGACTACAACGAGCGATGTCCAGGCTTAATTTTCTAAATCATTTGATGTAGAAATATAGTGTGGATCGTTTATTAACTTATAATGAGGTCGCCAAGCTCTGACTGAGTTATGAAATGTGGCAATTCTGAAATAAATGAAGCCTGAAACTCATCTTTATCATCTCCTAAGTCACCTGAAATTAGTCCTATATATGGTGGCTTTTGTGCACAATTTGTATGTGAAAACTAGAAGCCATTCAGATTGCTTTGAATTTTGTCACAGCATTGGTTATATGACTCTCACTCCTTGGTACATACTTTAATGGAGCTTTATTAGTAGCTTTGCTCGTGACTTTACCCGCATATAAGGACTATTGACTAGGCTAGTATAGGCTATTTATCGATAAAGCGGATAAGCGAACTTATATATGCCGTCGGCTTTACTCTAATATAATATACATACAAACATACATAACCTTCCGTTTGAGTCTATTAGTGAAAATCGCATCAAAATCCGTCACGTAGATTAAAAGATATCAATAAAAGAAAACTAACAGTATAATTTCTACATAGAGTATAGAGAAATTTGTCAATAAGCTTTCTCTCTTTTTCAAAGTACGTGTAAATTGAGACAAATAATTAAGTTTAAAACACCTGTTTATATATTGTTATTACAAAATAGTATACACGCAATAAGATTAATCGTCCCGACATAATGATGGTTATCTGACGTTTGCGTGTGCATGTTTTACTGTAATTTAACTAAGTTTACAAAAAATTAAGTGAGTTAGTTAGTTTATATATATATATATATTATATATATATATATATATATTATATATATATATATATATATATATATATATATTATGTCCATATGTACGTCCACATTTAATCTGTGATCGGCGGGCATCGAACCCATAGACTAGAGATCAAAATGAATACAACCTTGGACTAAATATAAATCATGACTTGTAATTATAAGAACTTATTTGTCATATAAAAAAATACAAGCTTCTCAACGTTAAAAATGAAATAAGCGTGTTATTTTTTCATAACAGTGTTTATTTCAAGGTCCTAATACTTCCGCTATGCTTGTTTTCTTTAACAGTTTAAAAAAAAAAGATGTACTTTGCTCTATATGTTATTATTGAAATTGTGGATAGTATCATAGCTTCACGCTGTATCCTGCGTACAGCAGAGCAGGTAGAAGGAAAGAAATGTTCACACCCCCGACTGGAAATCGAACCCACATACGTCGTTTTTATATGCTGAGCTGCTGCGTCACGACATATATGAGTATAATGATTGTGAGAAATTAATCCCCAAAAAAATTTGACGTCGAGAAGAATTTTGACGAATTTTCAAAAATTTTTACGTGGTTTGTTAAGAACGTATGGCTTAGTGGTCAAAGAGGTTGGACAGTTTCCAAGGCACGCGGGTTTAAATACTGCTCCGTTCAAGTTTTACTTAGTTCACCTTAAATTTATCTTAACATCTCTTGCTTTATAGTTATAGGAATAGTTTGAGAAAGAAAACATATAAAAATAACGTTGTATAAAGCATATAAGAATTTTGTCGAAGCGTGAGGAAGAACGCATGGCGCGAGTGGTCGGAGCGCTTGGACGGCTCCATGAGGCGTGGGTTCAAATCCGGCTGCGTTCAAATTTTTATATGTTTTATTTAAGATAATAATACATTCTCCCTGATCGGGAATCGAAGCCACATACCGTCACGTTTACAAGCAGACGCTATGCCTCTGCGCCAATTTAATTATAGTAATGAATATTAAACGAAAGTCTGTAATTTATGTTCTTCCGTTGATGTATATATCCGACTAATATTAGTAATAATATATTATACATATTTATTATTTAATTATACTAAAAAGTTTACCAAAATAAAACCAAATTTAAAGTCTCTTTGGTTCAGCCCGCTTATCTTAGAAACTATTGATTTTAGTCTGATAGTCCTTTTAAGTAGGCTATATATAGGCTGTAGGCTCTTATATCATGTAAATCGTTTCGATGTAACCTATTGCACCTGCATTGATTCTCTGGGACTTAGTTATTCCCATTTCATCACTGGGCTCTTTGACTAAAGCGAAACTTATAAAAAAAAAGACGTTCTATATAAATATTATGACTTTTAATTAGTTAACGTAAATTAAATTTAATGTTTATTAAATAATCAACGCATTAAACAGTGATCTAATAGTGAATTAAAAAAAAATTCAAGTGTAAATGTCACTTGCAATTGGCAGGGATTCTGTCAGGGGATCTTTGTTAGTTTGTCAGTCAATCTGTCAGCCGACCGTACCCAGAGAACCTTTTGAAGGCTATGTTATAAACCACAGTTCAAAATGTCAACCCGACATTACCAAGAGTTGGTTGTGACATTTTAATGGTGTGGGAACTAGAACGTCGTGTGAGTGGTTCGCGTATATCAACATTATTATACACAATTATGCGAGTGGCTATTTCTTTTTTTTTTTTTTGTGATAGAAAAAAAAATAAATAAAACATGGCTGCTATAAGTTAATTCGTTTATTCACACATCCTCGCCTCTTTTCTGTACAATTTTTTTTATTTTATACAATTAAATTACATTCCGAACATGAGTATTAAGATTTTTTGGCTAAATATCTATCACAGTTTACCAGCCGTGCGCGATGCCGTGTCCATGAGCGAGACCGCCATAGGCTAGGGCGCCATGGCTGGCGTACGCGACGGGAGCGTGTACGATGGGGGCGGGGTGCACCTGTGATAGGGAGGAGGAGGCTACGGAATGGCTACCGCCGAGGGCGACACCGTGTCCGATTAGACCGTTTCCGACGAGACCGTGTCCGGCAAGACCGTGTCCGGCAAGACCGTGTCCGACGAGACCGGGTCCGGCTAGACCGTGTCCAACGAGACCATGTCCGGCGACGAGGGGAGCGGCAAGGCCGTGACCGGCGTAGGCGACGGGAGCAACGTGACCGGCCAACTGGCGGGCAACCACGGGGGCAACACCAGCAGCAGCACCATCGACGGCAGCTTTGTGGGACTGGGCAGCGTCTACCGCTTGCCAGGCGTGGTCTTCAGCAGCGTTTACAGCTTGACCCTGGAGCTCGGAAGCCTGGTCGTGGTATTCGCGGACGGCGTCAACGGCAGCACGGGCATGGTCGGAGGCCTCGACGTGAGCGTCGATGGCAGCACCCTGGAGATCACCTGGAGGGATGGTGGGAGCAACGGCGGCATGGCCGACGGCGAGCGGAGCACCTATGGCCAGGTGAGCGCCATGACCTAAAGCTAGGCCATGACCGTGGCCCAAAAGCCCGGAGGCATAGGGACCAGCCAGCAGAGCGCCAGATGGCACAGCTGCGGCGCAGGCGAGGATGGCGGCGGCAACAATCTGCGAAAATAAATCCACATTATTGACAATCCGATTTGGCACAACACTAGACAAAGCACCGCACTAGTCACGTTACACAACTGACCAGAACTCTCATCTTGCACTTCTGTTGTAGACTGCTCGAAGGCTACTGATTGCTCTCATTCCGTCGCCGCCCGTTTTTATACTAGCTGGCCGCGTGGTGTGAAACGGTACGCTTGAAAAAAGTAAGTGGCCGATCTCAAGGGCGGGAAGGGTGCAGGAAGCGCGGTAATTTTGTACTTGTACGTGTTCAAATTTTGACACCAGCCTCGGGCGGTGCGCCCGTATAAGTTTTTTTTAATGAGACGGACGTCGGCTTGAACCTATTCATCCTAGTGTGGCGCAATCCATCCCGATGGCACCGTAATCGAACCACCGTTAGTCGTTGCGTAATAGTACAAACACGTATTCGATTCAAGAAAGTATAATTTTCGCTATAGAGAATCAATCTGCATTCATTAATGTGAATCGCCTCGTACTATGGGAAGTATAAAACTTGTGATATTGAAGCCAAGTTAATAATTACGTCCTGTGACCTAAATTCTATGTAATGGTTCGTTGAAAGGTTATTTATTATATATTGTATGTATATATTAAAAGAAGCGTTCTAGAAGAATATCGTAGATGCTTTATTATCTTGATATATGTAGTGATACATCACTCCGTTCTCATTTTAGTGGTGAAAATCAGCTATTGTGTTGTTTAACTAAGAGAGAGAAATAAAAAAATTAATTTAATATTTACATGCGGCTTCGCTTAAATAGAAATAAATATACCAACATCAAGTATAGTGGGTTACAACGACATGCTTATAGAGAAATGTCTTTTTTTTTTTTCATTGGAAGAAATAGTTTCTGAGATGAGAGCGTTTAATCAAAAAAGTCTTTATAAACTTTTTCATAAGATATAAACTTTTTCATAAGTTTGAATCGTAACTACGACTGTCGTGCAGTCGTACACGCTTCATAACTGCACCATGACGGTGTCAATACATTGTTATTTTTTTCTTAACTTAGCTGTTACAAAATCACTTTCTTCATATTTTTATTTATTTGTCAGAATACAGTGGTACCTTTGCCTTTAATTTTTTTTTACTTCCAAATACGTTTGTAGAAATCTTATAAGAATATATATTATTTCTGGAAATACAATGGTTGTGATTAAATTTAAAAAAAAAACAATTAATATATAAAAAAGATACTCTATAATTAAAGATATAAATGCACTAAGCTCTATGAAATTTTTCATTTACTCAACATATGACTTAAGGCTAGTTTTAAGTTGTTTAAATTAAAATTATATGTGACTTAAATAATAATTTCCTAAACATATATAATATATACAATTTGATATAGCGGCCGTCGTATCTTAGTGCGATAGCGTCTGAAACGTGTCGGTTTGAGTCCCATTAGTGGGCATTGAACCCACAACACTCGCGATTACAGTGAGATGCTGTACCATAACCCTACCATATCTATTATATTCTGGAAAAAAAAATAATCCAAATTATCATATAAATTATTATTATTTTATTTATTATTTAATTTATTTCTTTATTTTATTTTTTATTATTATTATATAAATTATTCGATTCATTAAAATCGTTTTTTTTTTGAATTTCAACCCATTTAGACATATGTAGGTACTTAATTAATTTGATGTATATTTTAGTACTAAGCGTTTGTAGATCCATTGTAATATAGTTATGTTTTAGTTTTAAGCTGTAACACAAACGCCTTTATCCCTTTCATTCTACAGCTGTACTATAACAGGTTAAATAACCTAAATATTGTTCACAATGAAACCAAAAAGGGCGTAACTAGAAAAATCGCTTTTTTTAAACAAATACCCAATGTTTTCTTAAGTTTGAGTTGTTATTAATTTTTCATACTAAAGTTTCAAGCTGTTTAGTTTATTTAAAACATTTAGGGCCACCACCGGTTTCACCACTTGCTGATAAAGTCTCAGATAGCAAATATGTTTCTTATCTGGCAGATAAACAACGAATTTTCGTTTCACAGGTCTCAAATAGAAATATTTAGCAGATAAAGACCAGTTGAATCTATCAGTTTTTATATGGTACACAGTATTAACTACCAGCTTACTATCTGAAACTTTAACCGTAACCTGTGAAATTTGCCCTTAAAAGTTTAACTTATGCCTCTTTATATTGATAATCTATTATAATATTACAACATGGTGTATTTTAGACTGGGCGTAGGTCTAGCGGCTAGGTCTCCGGAAATGTGGTTTCAACAATTACTAAACCAGACCTAAGACCTAAGTCTGTATCTAATATCTGCGTAATAAGAACGTGTATTGATGTTGATTAGTTTAGAAGTGGCATGCGTGATGCTCTATGATGTCTGAACTATTAATTTTTTTTTTTATTTTTATTCTTTAATTTTGTGGTCTTTATTTGTTAGATTCTTAGTAAAGCTGATATGATATATTAAGAATACAATAGTATTATCTGAAAGCTTTTTTTTTAGCTTCACGCTGTATCTCGCATTGACAAGATGAAGGCAGAGAGAACTCTACTCACTAATTTCTATCCAATTTTCTATATATTGCGTGTTGAGTGACAGAACTCAACTTTGCGCTTGGTTTTGTTACTAGAGTGATGTAAATGAAGGGGGACTGAAATCCCCCAACTGACATCGCACCCGTAACTGTCGCTCTTACAGTCAAAAGTTATGCCACTTTGCCACGACGGCCTCATAAGCACTTGAGGTGGCAAAAAGACTTAAAGGCTAAAATTGTAACAGACTGTTGAATCTATATGTTTTTTTCAAATTGGTTTTTATTTTGTGACAGACTGTTTAGTTTATATATCTTTTCAAATTGTTTTTTTTTTTATTTTATTTATGTATTTTCTGCATATTACTGGTGAAACAGAGGGTTACCTTTCACTAATTTGGGAATATAGCATATTTATTAATAGATACGTAGACTCAAAACTGCAACCATCGCGTTCTTGAAAACTTCCACTTCGTGTCTTTATAATATAATTTAATTGGCTTTTTACACCTATTCTTAATTAATATACTTACTTATTTTCTAATCAGCTTTCCACTATATCCTGTAAGACCCTACATACTCTGGGTAGAGTGGACTTAGTGATAAGACACTCCATTAAAGTCATATTGAGCTCACCTTAAATAACTCTCTCGAGTGGAGATCATACATCTATCACTTCTAGTAAAGTTTCAATTCACCATGCAACAGTATATCTAACGCAATAATTTCGACACATGGGATAAACGACTCTAATTTAATAGTAGTTTGGCCTAATATTGCGTAAATTGCAAACAATGAGTGATACATTAGACCTAAACATAGATATTAATAATGTAAATTCGACCTTAACAACTAAAGAACTGAGTTTAATTTCATTTGCAAGTATTTGATCTAGTTTAGGTTTTCACAAGGTCTATTTAATAGTATACCTTATGTCTATGTATGTAAAGTTGATATTTCAGCATTAAATTGGGGTAGGGTCAATATAAACCAAAGAAACGTGACCCGTAATGTATGAGCTGTATGTATGTTTGTTTGTACGTCACGAATTTATTGTGACATTTCTATTAAACATATAGCTTTGTTAAGCATTATTTATGAAACACGTTGCGAGTTTTGTTGCTGGGTTAGATAATTTTTTTATCTCTGTAGATTCTGTAATTATTTTTTTATACTAGCTTATTTTAAAATAAATTTCGAAAAAAAAATATGAATTATTATAAAAGAAGCAATCAGCTAATAAATTCGTTGATAACATTTACATAAATATATTGGTAAAATTAATTAAAAGAGTGATCTAAATCTCCATTCTGCCCATTGACAGTATAACTCACCCACACACAGACAAAATTTCTATAAATAAAATTAGAGCTCATGCCACCAGATACGACCAAGCTGTACCACAAATAGGGAACAGGACACCACTTGGATATTGATATTAGAGATATACACTCTTAATTTTTATATGTATTTGAATCTGACTGTTAGCGTGGTGGTGACACGTTCGATTCCCACTAGTTAAGTTAAGCCCTGTTAAGTTGGCAAAACGCGGCGTTGAGTTTCGCCAACGCTTATCTACTTTACTATATTACGTGGAATACAGGGTGTAGCTTTAAAATCTATTTTACCTTAGATAGGTAACTAATTTTAATATTTGGTTTTCGTCTGTTATATTTTACCATACTTTACCAAGAGCCTGTTGCCTATTTGATTTTTGAACGGGGCCCCCAAATTTGAAACATGGGGACCCAACATATCCTTATATAGTACTGGACTTTAGACTTTTAGAGAAAAAAATATTTGCTTTTTACTATACAGTATAAACATATGAACGGAACCCATTTTATTTAATATCAACTCACGCTTGGCTCAATTTATTTTATTGCATATATACCAAATCGATGATCCGTATAAACAACAGTAAGTAACGTACAATTTGTGTTATTAATTCTTTCAAAATTTCGACCTTCCTTTAGAAGCCTTGACCTAACAAATTTTAACGACTCTACAGTAAAGCTGCCACGGATGATTATCTATTTAGTTATACGTATAATGCGTTATTGTATGTAGTTTTTAGATTGGTCTGTTTGTATTTTTTTTAGTAGGTTCCGTAAAGAACACCTAGTGCTGAGACGACTGATTTGGGTATTGGTAATTCGACGTATTCCCGAAATGGGTTATAGATGAGGTCCATGCAAGTTGGTTCGGTCCTGTAATAACCTAGAAGCCAATAAGATTTCTTAGATTTTAGTTTTTTTTTTTAGAAACACCCAATTTTTGCATCTAGAAGCCATTGCCCTACATATGCCTGAGGATAAAAAAAAACAACTTTTATGCTGCTACTAAAAATGGGGTCTTATTTCTAGGGGTGTATCTTCCAGGAGTCAAACGTGACACCTGGATGGTCATAACTTGACATGATGTATAACATTATAGTATGTTTTAACTAATGGCGAACAATGAACAATGCTCATATATCTCTACTCACTGCGATTTCTGCTTTCTTTTGCATCTTGAAGAATATTTATATTAGAATATTTATATTTATAATATTCCATGTTTTTCGTGTCTTCGGGTTTTTTTTACCTTTTTAAGCCCTAGCTTGTGCTCATATCCTAGACTATTAGAAAACTGACGACCTGTAGACGTTTTTTTTTAAATACATTTTGGTATATCTTCATGATAATATTATTAGTGTTTAAATGCAAAATCGGCTACTTCTTAAAAAAAAATATTTTTTTTAGCACCAAATCAGTTTGCAAGGATTTATTTCCCCTATATGGTAATACGTCTAATTACCAATAACCCTACAGATTTAATAACCCTATAACCCTAATAACCTTGTAACCCTCTTAAAAAATTTAACTCTAAAAAATGTGGTGCCTATATAACTTTTTCATAATAATAAGCATAGACATAATCGTACAATAGTCTAAGTTCGATATTAACACGCATTATTATCCATTTAAGTATGTGGAAATACATTGTGAGGCGTGTTATTTGTGTTTTTTGTTTAGATCTTTTGTTTGTAATATTACTTATTGTTATTATTGTTTGATAATATTCTTGTGACGCACACTAGAATTTAAAAAAAAGAAATATTTTCGCTGGCACGGCAGAGAGAGGGTTAACCTAGTGTTAAGACCTATGGTAATACGTCTAATTACCAATAACCCTACAGATTTAATAACCCTATAACCCTAATAACCTTGTAACCCTCTTAAAAAATTTAACTCTAAAAAATGTGGTGCCTATATAACTTTTTCATAATAATAAGCATAGACATAATCGTACAATAGTCTAAGTTCGATATTAACACGCATTATTATCCATTTAAGTATGTGGAAATACATTGTGATGCGTGTTATTTGTGTTTTTTGTTTAGATCTTTTGTTTGTAATATTATTTATTGTTATTATTGTTTTATAATATTCTTGTGACGCACACTAGAATTTAAAAAAAAGAAATATTTTCGCTGGCACGGCAGAGAGAGGGTTAACCTAGTGTTAAGACACTCCGTTCCCCACTTACGGCCCCAATTTTCGAGACCAATAATTAATATGCCTTAGTTGGCATGAAACCTGCAACCAATGCGTTTATAGTGTGCTGCTCCACTGCGCCACGATGGCCTTAATAGGTAGATATTGAGATTTAGATATAGGTATAGATTAGATATTTACCTTTAGCTGTATATATCTTTCAAAATTGCAAAATTTTCATACATTATCTATATAACTAACACTATATAACTGATTACTTCTTGTCGCCCAATTCGCTTGCACATTTGCACGTATGCTCGTTCGCCTGTCACGGTACGGTCCAGACCAGTTCAGTTCTTAAGCTATGGCATTTGAAGCATGCCAGCAAAAATAATAAAGGACCCCATGACAGTATAGTATTTATTTTGTAGCATTTTGCGTTACCATGACAACGATGTGCCATTGAACATCGTTGTCATGGTAACGAGAAAGCTAAGTTTTAGTTGCTTTTTATTATTTTTCGCAGTTATCAAAATTAAGTATATGTTATTTCTTTTTTTTTTGTAAATATTTTTTTTAATAATAATATTATTTTGGCGGAGGTGTCCAATAATATTTGTTTGTAGATTCAATTAATTAATATTTATATGAAAACTTTTATCATTTTAAATTAAACTAAATAAAATTGACATGTAAATATATTTGTTAAAAACATAAGAATGTCTAAATCAAAGGAAAGGCTATTCAATAATATGATGTAATATTGAATTACAACTTGAGACAGCGTCTGACTTAAATTTAAATTACTTTGATTTGAGAGAGAGAATAAAGAGAGATGCTAAAAAAAAATATAACGTTTTCTCTCATTTTTCTGAATGTTGTTTTTAACAGAAGCCATTATTCATGTCTTAGTTATATAATATGATTAATCTAGACTCTTCTAAACTAAATTATATTAAGTTAGTTTCATGGATATTGTCAGTATGTATGTATGTACCTCCAAGCATGCAGCTGTGAGCGCGTTGATATCTTTTATATGGGCGGAAGTATTTTTTATAATCTATGGCCACGTTATTGTATTTCTATAGTAAATTATAAGTTTAACAAAGGAACTGAAATTTTATTTGCATTGAAGTTTTTCACCGATTTTCTTTAAGAGAAATAAGATGAATAATATGTATTATAACATTTAATTTCAATAAATTTGCTTTTTCTATTGACTTTGGATGACGTCAGTCATAAAGGTCAGCTATTACTGGTAGCTTACGAGTTCAATGCTTATCGAAGACGGAAGCTTGTGTAATATACATATATATAATTTGAACTAAGACTTCCTATTTATAAACATTCAAATTTAACCAACATGTATATAAATTAATTATTGCAAAGGCAATAGCGGTTAGGGTCTAGCTATAGTGGTCGAACGTTCGAATTCCGAGTCGTGGCTGGCTGACCTTTCCAGTGTATTATTAGTGGTAACGAAATATTTTAGACATAGAGTTGGGTTCTAGCGATTTTATGAGTAATAGCGTTTTCTTAGTTGTTATTGTTTTTTTAAATGTTGTTAATATATATATATATATATATATATATATATATATATATATATATATATATATATATATATATATATATATATATATATATATATATATATATATATATATATTTACTTATAAAATTTTACTCTATATCGAATTTTGAGAATTGTAAATAATATATTTAATTATTCCAAACAACCAATAATATATGTAATTTCAATATAATAGCAGCTAAAATTATCGACCCAAAAATTGGAGCTTCAACATGAGCTTTAGGTGGGTTTAGCTTTAACAAAATATATGGGTATTTTAAATAAAAAAACAAATGATTGATCGGAAATCCAAGAGATGGAGACATTTCTCTATTCTCTCTCTTAGTCTCTACTTTACTCTATTCTACTCTTCTCGTAGTCTCTACCAACCCTTCACAGAGTAAAAAATTGCGCGAATCTATAAAACATAAAAAATTTAAAATCTTAAAATCTTCTTGAGCGTTTCATGAAAAGGGGCTATATTCAATTTCCGCAATTTTTTTCTTTAAATTTGTAAATTTAAAGAAAAAAATTGTTATATGAACATAAAATCGCTAACACTGAGTCAACACCAGCCAACTAAAAGCAATTATATTATAAAGTAATGGTTGTGTGCTTTACGCGACGTAACGAATGTTAGATTAGCGAACGGCAAGAATTTTTATTGTTTACTTTTTTTTTTAATTATTATGCTATTAGCACACGGATACAGCAAGGATATCTTGTATATGCATATTTCTTGGTAACACCAAAAATGCTCTTTATTTTATTAAGCTTTTTAAAATTTAACGGCGAAGCATAGCCTCTACCTGTAAACGCGGCGGTTTGTAGGTTTGATTCCCACTCGGGGGGAATGAATGATTTTCATTTTCTTCGCTCTGGTAACAAGACAAAGCGCGGCGTTGAGTTCCGCCGCTCAACGCGCAATGCCTCAAAAGGCGGAAAGCGGGGAACGGAGTGTCCTAACACTAGGTTCCTACGGGTCCTACGGTTCCCTCTGCCTACCCTGCTATATGCAGGATAAAGCGTGAAGGTAATTTTTTTTATTATTTTTATTTTACGCTGATTTCTGCAAAAATATGACAAATTTCGTCTTGAGTGGCGGAATTCAACGCTGGCCTTAGTTCTGCTAGAGCGATAATACAAAAACATATTATGTCAGAGTATGCTATGAGAACCTGATACTTAAAAATACTACACTCTATACTTTACGTCCTAATTACGTCATAATATTAAAAACAGCGAACCTTGAGCGGTAATCGAATCCACAAGCATCGCCTTTACAGTCACACGCTGTCTCACTGCGTCACAATATAGTAACCTCTATCTGTGTAATTTAGGAAAATTATCGCAACAATGCTCTGTATGAAATATTTTTACTAATAAATCTAATTAAGTAATTTAATTAACATAGAACAAGCTTAGAATTTTGTAGTTTATGTGAGATAGTTTTTTTTTTATTGTACATGAATAGTTAATTATGCAAAGACTTAATTAATATTACATATTGTTATTCTGTGGCAACCTATTGTTTTATTTATTTGCAACGGTCTTACTGAAATAGCTTGACCTAAACAAAGATGGGCTGATTGCCATTTGTTTTGACATATTTTTTTATATATTTTGAAATTTAAGCAGATATTTTAGTGACACATTCCTCTGTTATACGTTTACCGATATATTTACAGGTAGTGATGTTAAATTGTAGTGATTTTTTTCTATAAATTTTAATATGTAGTTTATTTGTTTGTGTTTTATAGTTTTAGACACTATGTTTGAACAAATATATATAAATATTTACACTTTAAGTGTAAATTTGACTTTAAGCTATCACGTAAACTTAAGCAGCGTCTTACAATAAAGTCAATGGTTGCAAGTTCGATTCCCAATCGAGGGAATGATATTAAAATTATTTTCACCTCCTCGTTCTGGTAGACATACTCGCAGACGTTGGGTTCTGTTGAGTTAAAAAATTGGGGAGGAATGGGGAAGTGCAGGGTAGTCAGAGGAAACCTACTGTTAAGAATCAATAGGATTCCTCTGCCTACCCTGCTACGCAAGAAAAAGCGGGAATCTGATAATTACCGCAACAGATCAAAAGTTCTTTGAATTAATACTACAAATTCTAACATTAATGTAAGCCTTACAGTATTATCTTTAAATTAACTAAAAGATAATTATAATGTAGTAATTTCTTAAATTTTTAATTATAATTTAACATTGTATCGTCTCATTATGACGTTTAACATTTGGAATTGCGCAAAGTGCGATTCGTTCTTGCTCAATAAGTGGTTCCGTAACATAGTATATATATTAAATATCATATTCTACCACAGTATATGAAGAAATGCTTTAAACGTTGATATTGAGAGATAAAGTTATTATTTGTTATTTATGCCTATTTTGTACTAAAATTAAAAAATAATAATATAAAATTATTGTTTTTGTAAATACATGATTTGCTTTCTCTTTATTCCTTTCTTTTGTTGAGGCCGTCGTAGTAGCGGACGTCTGACTGTAGACGCGACGGTTGCGGGTTCGATTCCCACGCGGAGGAATGAAGTATTTAACTCGATCTGGTAATAAAACTAAGTTCGGCAGTGAACTATTGCATAATAGTCACCGCAGAGTGTCTTAACACTTAGTTTCCTCTGCCTACATATAAAATTGAAAAAAAATAGCTTATTTTATTAATTATTGCTTAAAGTGGTAATGATAAATGATTTCTAATAAAGTTGGGAGAGATTATTTTATATTACCACTTCCTGGTACTTATTAAAACGTACGTTTGCGTAGAATGAATTTGCTTACATACTTCCTAGTGTATAACATATAGGGCATATATTGCAATATATTTTTTAAATTTAAAAAAAAAAACAAAAATCAAAGACGAACCCCTTAAAGTGTAGAGTTATCTGATATATCGTTCACATTGAAATTTCGTATTCATTTTAACCTTGCTTTGTAGGCGTTGACGATTTACGAAATATTTATTTTGACATACGCGTTGCCATAGCAACGTGTATGTCACTTTATACAAAAGTATATATTGTTGAACGTGTGATAGTGTGTGTAATGTTTTATTTATTGATTCAATGTACTTTATAAGCATTATTATTGAACAATATTAGCGTTCTGCACTTCTCCTACTCACACACACACACAAACACACACACACACACACACACACACACACACACACACACACACACACACACACACATACACACACACACAAACACACACACTATAAGTGTGCCAAATTCCATACTCCTCCGTCCGCGCAATTTTTATAAAAAGGGGTCCAAAGTTTTTGCTTCACGTATTAATTAATATATAGATGCAAATTATATTTAATATAAAAATCTTTTTTCTATACAACACGATATTGGCGAAGTGAACGCCATAACTTAAGGGAAGAACTAAAAAAAATATATATGTTAATTTGTAAATGACCTGTGGTCAAAAGATATAGCATATTTTATCTGTACTTCCACAGACTACAAATATCGCGTTTACAATCCAACAAAAACAATCACATGTACCAGGTCTTCATAACTTACCAAGAGATCGCTACTATGGAATACAACTGTGTGTAAATTCATTAATTCATATCCCACTGCACCATACAGGCGATATCAAAAAATATTATGTAGCGTTCGATGCTAACATTTGACATGTAAATTTAAATAATGCGACGGTTTTATTCAGAAAAATGGCGTGCAACTGAAAATTTTCTGAAAAATCTTTAAAGTTCGCCGCACTTAAGTAAAAATTCCTAAGCGTGCTATAGCTCTATTTTCGAATTAGATATACATCGCCACGCCTCGTTGCTTAAGCCGTGTGCCATTCACGGATAAATTTCGGTCTAATTCATAAGCGGTAGCAGTTTATTATGTAAATATTAATATCGTTTTCTATCGCTGCGCGGTTGTAAAGTATCCGATGCTAAATACTGTGAGCTTGGGCTCAATATAACTAATAAGGGGGAAATAAAAAAAAACAAATGCCTTAACAAGATAGATTCGTATAAAAATATAAATGTATGCACATATATTATTTATGAAAAACAAAACGATAAAGTGAATGTTATTATAATTCGAA
Source organism: Dione juno (assembly GCA_037127375.1). Taxonomy (NCBI): domain Eukaryota; kingdom Metazoa; phylum Arthropoda; class Insecta; order Lepidoptera; family Nymphalidae; genus Dione; species Dione juno. Next base: position 1,675,339 of record JAXRJS010000093.1, read on the forward strand.
TCGAATACAGTAATCGAGAGCTGCCTAATAATCTTAAAACCTAGCCTTTAAAATTTTATCTATATATGCGTTCATTGTTTAAATTTAAATAAGTAAAATTACGTTTAGAGTAGACTATCAGCTACCTTCCTATTCAATTGGCTTCATTGTTCTCATCACCAAGGAAATTATGGTGATGACTGATGAGAGAATTGATTGAATTTGTTTACCTAACTAGCCACCAGCCTGCGGCTCCGCCTGTTTAAGCTGCACAATTATTTATTTAGTAAAGTAAATTGCGTTTCTTTTGAAATTTCTTTTAATTAAAAATCTTTGATGTTTTGCTACTATCTTGTTTTTTAACGTTTATTATTTACATTTTTTGAATTTTTTTTTTAACCAATGCTTATACTTTTTCCTGTAAATATTGTCAGTTGAAATACTTTTATTAAGTTAGAATTCTTTCACTTCTATTCAATATTAATGAGTAATTTTATTAATGAGTACTTTTCACTTGATTGACGCTCAAATTAATAAACAAACAGACAGATATGAATAAATTTATATATAAATAAAAATAAAAGTGTGTGCGTAAATTAAAGAAAAGCGTATAACCGGAATATATAACTTACATAAACAAATAAGCCATTTAATATGTAAATTTCATGATAAAGAGCTCTTGACATTTACATACATATATGTCGTGTCATTAGCATAAACGATTTTCCCACGCTTTTACGATTTCGTTCTAATATCGTTTTATTTATTATATTGTTAAGATTCACGCTGTATCCCGCAAATAGCAGGGTAAGCAGAGGGAACCCAGTGTTTAAACACTCCGTACCTCGCTTCCATCCCAATTTTCGGGACACTGCGTGTTGAGTGGCGTAACTCTACGCTGCGCTTTGTCTTGTTACTAAAGCACTAAACTAACTTAAAGACTCGTTCCAGTTAATGAGAATCGAGCTCGCTGCGCCATAAAATACAAATCGACCTTTGTAATAATTAAACAATCTCATTTATTGATACATCCTATAGATATGTTCATTGTTAGGTTTTTGTTCTGCCTTCATATTTAATTATATTATATTGGCCACGTCATGTCTAGGCGTTCACTTGTACGTGTGGTCCAAGTTACAAGCGACTCACTAATAAAGTAGATTTAGCGTTAATAGTTGTAACATACGTTGAGATGTTTTGAGCACTGATATATAAACAAGTGCGAGTAAAACTCGCGCATCAAGTGTTCCGTGCCTATTTCATGATTGTAGGTATTCCGCTGATGAAATTAAATTATCATTTTTTAATTTTTAGTATTTGTTTTTATAGCAGCAACAGAAATACATAATTTGTGAAAATTTCAACTTTCCAGATATCACAGTTTATGAGATACAGCCTGGTGACAGACAGACAGACAGACGGAGATACAAACAGTGGATAGAGGCTTAGTAATAGCGTTTTTACCTTTTAGGTACAGAACCCTAAAAATCCGCTTCCGCGTATTACCGGAGCCGCTTTTTATTATAGCACAGCGCCACGGTCACCGGCGACCGGATCATGATATATAAATTCACATAATGCGACCTTAGTACGGACATAAATATAATATGTACACTAGTTTTCTATCCTGTCTTTGTCTATGTTTCAAAAGGATGGGAGCATACTAATTTGTTTGTTGCTTAACGTATATTATATATAGAGTATATTATGTATATTATGTATTTTTATGATACTACTATTTTATTATCCACAAGAGGCACAGCGTCTGCCTGTAAACGCGATGGTTGGGGGTTCACTTCCCACTCGGGGAGAATGAATTATTTTCCTTTTTTTCGCTCTGGTAACAAGGCAAGGCGCGGCGTTGAGATCCGCCACTCAACACGCAATGCCTCGGGAAACGGAGTGTCTTAACACTAGTTTCCTACGGGTCCCTCTGCCTACACTGCTATGTGCGGGATACAGCGTGAAGCTAATTTAATTAAGGTTTAATTTATCCACTTTCTTAATGCATGAACAATTGAATACAGGGTTATTGGTAACTTGGCGTATGCACTATAGGCGCAAATGCACCCATCCCGAGATATTCTTAAATATTAGTTTTTTTTTTAAATAGAGCCAATTTTTTCATTTTATAAAACTAATGCTTAAGCATTAGTTTTATAAAATTTATCAAAAAAAAAATCTCTAGAATTTATGATATCTCAGGATCTATTTAAGTGTCTTTAAATTATATACTATATATAAGCTTTTTAAAAAGAGAAGGCTGCCAAACTATTTTAACTTTTACTTTTAACATTTCGATGTTATGAGAACAATAAAATTACGTTCGTAGAATAAAAAAATAACTTGCGTAATTGACCTCTCTACAGACTTAAAGCCTTATATAAGTAGTTATTTGTTATTCGTTGAATTGTGGCAAGGCTGCTCGTTATTGGTCATAATTAATATATATATATATATATATATATATATATATATATATATATATATATATATATATATATATATATATTATATATATATATATATATATATATATATATATATATATATATATATATATATATATATATATATGAGTGTCCTTAGTTCGAATCCAAGTTAGAGTCGTAATAAAATAAAATAAATAAATGAATTTTTATCCAGTATCTCATAGACACTTGTGCTAGGAGCTCCCTAGTTGCTAAGAATGGTATTTGAGAAGGTTAACTGGAATTTGGAATTGGAAATTGGAATTGGAATTTTGGAATTTCTTGAGAATATGGCCGTGGGTGGTGCAGAGGTATACCCTCCAACTGCAAACCTATGACCTAAGATTTAGTCAATAGTTATGCCCTGCTATAGATCCCAGAAACCGTTGACGGTAGTTTTATATAATAACTATATCAACTGACACACGAATGCCACTTTAGTCTACCCGTGACTCTACAGTCCGTGGACTGTACTGTATGTACTGCAAAGTGGTCTTAAAGTCGGATTTTCAAAAATAATATCGAAATCATATACGCATTTAGTCCAATTTCGCTCTAGTTGATAAAAACAAGGCGAAACGTGGCGTTCATTTCGCTCTTTTTTTTTCGCTCTAACACACAATATTTCAAAAGACGGAAGATCTAAGAAGAGGGTCTCAACTTGACCTTATCGTACAGTATGCGATTAATTCGTTGTTGTATTATATACAATAAAAGCGAAAAAGCGAAAAGCGAAAAAGCGAAAAAAATAAACATATTAGTATATACAATATTACTAATATGTCTTTTTTTTCGCTCTGGTAACAAGACAAAGCGCGGCGTAGAGATTCGCTCTAAACACGCAAGAGAATATCTCAAGAGACAGAATACGAGGAACGGAGCGTCTTTCTTCTTCTGAAAATTCCTTCTGGAATCATCGAAATATTTACCAGAATGGAAACCATTTCACATGCTTCTATATTCTTTTTCCTTTTAAAATAATTTATTTACAAAAATAAGCGAATGTTTCTTTTTAATTATTTTAATTTACACACTCTGGTAAGACAAAATGCGGCGTTGAGTTCCACCACTCAATACACAATATGGAATTTAGGTAAAAGTGGAGAACGAAGAGATTTGACACTACGTACTGTATGCTGAAAATAATTTAGTTTACTAGTACTAGCATATCATATAAAATTAAACAATGAAATAATATTTCTAAACCTGCTACTTTAATCGAGGTCAAGATCTAGTGTAAAAAGCTCTTGAGCTCTTATCGTGATCATTTCGCAACAACCGAAAACGCAAAACAAACGATTTTTAGAATTCCGCGTTATGTTATTTTGGAAATATTAATATAAAAATATAAAAATAGCCTGATGCATAGCCTATAATAGCCTGATTCATAGCCTATAATAGCCTGATAGATAGCCTATAATATCCTGATGCATAGCCTATAATCTTCATCGCCAAATGAACCCAATGAAATTTCAATTTCACATCGAACCACTAGTTCCTGAGATATGTGCGTTCAATCATACAAGCTTATTTTTTTTAAATTAGTATATATATAAAAATATATATAAATTATTTTATATATAGCTATAGACTTTTTATCTTATCTTATCTTTTTAGAAAGGTATTAAACATCTAACACGGAACCCTGAACTTTTAATTTATAGCTTACTTATTTTATCTTTTTGCTTAGATTGTATCTAGAGCTTTATATTTACCCCTTAAATGGATCTGACATTTAGCTCCTTTTAAGTATAGTACGTTTAAAAGTTATTAAGTTTAATGAACTATTCTGACGTACTATGAAATTTTTAAAGTAAATGAGTTAGTAAATGAGTTAGTAAATTTTTAAAGTAAATGAGTGTAGTAAGTGAGTGAATCATATTTGAAATTCATTTTTATTATTTATTTCGTGATTTCTTATAGTTTAGCAAGTATATTGATATCGAAATTTTTATCTATACTGGGTCCGGCTGTATTTTAAAGCTATCCAGGATGCCATTGAAATATCATTTTAGAAGAATTGGTTGGCAATCACCATTAAATATATACATATATAAATAAATTACGATATAAAATTCAAAAAAAATTATTATCGCTTTAATATTAAATAATAAGTGGTATGTTTTTGTTTTTTAGTGTTCCGTACTACCAAATAAAAGGGTCACAGGGTTCATTTGTCTGTAACGACCCTTAATAATAGAAAGAGTACAAATATTAGTACAAATTTATATAATATAAAAAAAATCAAGAAATTGGGCTCAGTGAATGTTGTAGGCTTACAATCTATAGAACGGTTCCTCAGTGTCGCCTTTGTCCCGACAATTTAACAAAGACCAAGATGGATGTCAACAAATTAAGGCAAAGCTACTGCTACAGTTTCTTATGAGATTGAGGGTTAAGTTTTTTAGGATTAGTAATTTGCCCCGATGGTCCATCCTTGGTCCTCACATCACAATCAGGATCAGGATCTGGACATTCTGCGGCTTGTAAATCATATTAGAAACTAGTTGTATCTCATTACTGTACCTAACGTCGGTCTGGTTTTATCTAAATTTTAAATATAAATTACATATATAACCTAATTGTGGAAATTTAAATATAAGGAAGTAATGATTTTTCTTTGATATCTTGACTACATCTATAAGAATTTAAAAAAAGACTCTTTTATACATTTGAAAGGAAGTTGGCAATTAAAAAAGTAATTTCACCTTTAAAATATAAATTAAATACAGGCTACAAAGTACTTGAAAGAAATTTTATTAAAATCGATTCAGCTGATTTTGTATACTCTGTATAACATATGACACTTAAATTGGTCTATAATCGATAAAAAAACACTCTATATACATATATTTAAAATTTAACTGTCAATTATATGCTAATTTACATTTCTGGGTGCCGCCGGTGTTAATTAATCAAACAACAAAAGCCTTATTCACAGTCGATCCTGACAAAGTGATTTGACCTTCTATTTATATAGGAAAGTTGTTATACCGGATACTATGCCTACAAATATATATGAGTCACTGTCATAATTACATACCGATCTACAAGTGTTACATACTAACCGAGTTTCTTGGGTTTACTTGGCTTTACTTAATTGACTTAATTTGTCTTTTTAGTATAAAATACAAAAAAAAATCTATTCTTATTAATTAAATATATTATGTTTTTTATTCTTTACACTTTATCCCTAGCGGGGTAGTCAGAGGGAACAGAGTGAAAAACGTTACTGTCCCTATATACATGCCCTCCGGGCATCCTCATGCTTCTACCTGACCTGAGGTGACCTTCCTCCAGTGTCTTCGACACTATGTTCTCAAAGGTTAACCAAGGTCTCCATCTACTTCTCTCACCAGTGATTCTCGCTTTATATATCTATTTTTTCATCACTCTATCTCTCGACGTGCCCAAACCACCTGAGCACGTTCTTCAACATTCTCACTTCATTCATTCTTATCGGAATCATATAATAGAGCTGTAAATATATTTTTTTAAGTATTATAGAATCAGTTTGTTGTCCGTCTATCTGTCTGTACGTGTGGCCCTTTATTTAGTATATGTATAGGGAGGGTACTTAAAGTATTAAGAACTTTAGTGCAAATAAAGAAAAATATACAGCAATTCTTTCTTTGTCGATAATTGATAGTAAAAAAGCAATACAAATTTATATTTGTAGTTAATTTCATGCAAATTGAATGTATTCTTTGATAAAATAAAGTTTGTTTATATATATAAGTTTTCAGGCTCGCACTTGCGATTGACGTACAATGATTAAATTGGTATGGAGTCTTCAATAAGCCATACGACCGGATATTTAAATTATTCATTTTTTTTTTATTTATACTATCCTCTGACCTATGATTATCTAATTGATATGGAACCCTAGCTGCCGCGAGTGCGACTCACACTTGACGATTTTTTACAGTGTATTATGTACAAAAGCGTAGGATTTAAACCCGCGACCTTCAAGTCCAAGTTAGGGTTACATATATAACCATTTACATCAGTGAGGTTATTAAAAAAAAAAGCAACTATAAAATTCATAGTTCTACTTCCATATCCATATATAAGACGGATTGCAATCTAGAATAATAATTTATTTTTATTTATTATTTTTTGTAAGTTTTTTAAATTGGCGGGTATTTAGAAATAAAATTACCCTAAAGCTCTATTAGACGAATTATATATATATATATATATATATATATATATATATATATATATATATATATATATATAATTTTTCTAAAAGAGCTGTAGGGTAATTTTATATATATATATATATATATATATATATATATATATATATATATATATATATATATATATATATATATATATATATATATATATATATATATATATATGTGCAGAAAATAATTAATTATACTTTAGAAAATTATAAGATTTTAATTATACTTTAGAAAATTATAAGAAAATTATAATTTAATATTGGATTTAGCGAGGAAGGCTAAAGACTATAGACTATTACTTCAATCTAATGAATAAGTTATTTCGAGGCGAAATCGCGGTAAAGCTATTAAAGCTAGTAAAATATATTTTTTTGTTTCCTTAGTCTATTAATAGTAACCGTGGCGTATTTTTTTTTATATTTTTGGTTTATCATATAATTTTATATATTTTATAATGTATGTATGTATGTATCTCTTCCATGCTTTATGTAGTATCGCTACATACTGGTTTCGCCCACTTTCACAGGTTGGCTGGAAGAAATCTCTTATAGAGACAATCCAGCGTTGCTAACTATGTTCGTACTTCAATATATAGTTTTTAAATGCTATAAAGAATACAGTACAGAAATATAAAATGAAATTGACACATTGATAATGAAAAAAAAAAACGAGCCATACATATGTTTGTTACATGATTTTTTTTTTTTTAAAACACTACCGTCTTCGTATTTTTAGATTTATTTTGTAACTAAAAATATAGTGTTCTCTCTTTCAAAGAGAAAGATCTCTCTCTATCGCTCTCGCTTCCTCTAGATGTACAAAATAGACTAGTAATACCTCTAAATAATACTAGTACTAATTCCATATCATTCTTGAGTCTACTCTTACACAATATTTAATAATATACAGTCTATCACAAAATGCTTGTTAAAATAATAGTATACTGTACGTAGAAATAATTTATATAGAATTTTGAAAGTTAACCGAGTTTGCAATATTAATAAAATACTTCGAGCCAGCTGTTCCTATACCATTATAATATTAGCATACCATTATAATATTAGCACATATATTGTACTATTTCTAATCACGTGATATTTGAACCCACACCATACAGAGTAAAAGAATGTACCACTTTACAACAGCGTTAATTGATTGTAAATATCTTGATATAAAATGCTTAATTAAAAAAACTTAAAGTTTTTAATTCCTCGCTCTTGTAACAGGTCAAAGCGCGGCGTTGAGTTTCGCCACTCTACACGCTAAAGTGGGGAACGGAGTGTCTTAACACTGGTTTCCCCCTACCTATCCTATCCCGTATGCGGGATACAGCATATATATATATATATATATATATATATATATATATATATATATATATATATATATATATATATATATATATATATATATATATATATATATATGTATCTAGACATAGACTGACCATTATTTATTTACCTCCAAGGTTGAACCACGCCCGCACATTCACCTAATATGCCTTGTAGAAAGCCTTTATCCTCTTACTGTCCTATATACATTGCATTATAACATTGATAGAATAATTGATTTTCATTAATTTAGACTACACCGTGTACTGTGTTAGATGAAGCGCGGCGTTGAGTTACGCAATTTCACCTCCAAGACCTACATGTGTATATATGGATAGATCAATCGATGTCAATTAATATAGGCTATAGTCATTTGAATCTACTGTATTGTACTGTACTATATTCGTATAAATATTTTTCGATTTCGATTCGCGGCGTTAAGTTCCGCCACTCAACTTGCAGTGTATCAAAATGTATATAAAATAGAACAGACATGCGTCATATTATCTATATATTAATACGTAAAGCAAAATCTTTGGCCCCCCTTTTTACAACAAATTGCGCGGACGGAGCAGTATGAAATTTGGCACACTTATAGTTTATGTGCAGGAGAAGTGCAGAACGCTAATATTGGTCAATAATAACGCTTATAAAGTACATTTAATCAATAAATAAAACATTACACACACTACTATATGTTTAACAATATACATAACTTGTGTAGAAAGTGACGCACACGTTGCCTATGGCAACGCGTATTTTCCTAGTCAAAGGGTCCTCTAGTTCGTCTAAATGTCAAATTATGTATGATTTCAGCTGCGGCTTCGTCCACGTGGCTCGAGGTTATCCTATAGTAATATAGCCCATATTGAAATGTAATAGGCTATAGCCTTTCTCGATAAATGGACTATCCAATATAAAAATAATGATTCAATTGTACTCCACTCTCCATCACCGTGGGCATTTTTCTTATACATATAAACTTATATAGTTTTTTTCGTCTACAATATTAATAAACTACTATATACTCTAGTTAATAGTAAATATTTCCGCCTTACAAGGTACTTGAGACGTATAGTGTAATACGTAGTAATTTGATTGGCCATTGTAATAAGAGCTGCGTACTTCCTTATAAAGAAACGTGTAATAGTTACAATAACAATGTTTGAAGCTCCAAGAGCTTGGACCTTGGGACATGTGACCCAAGTCCCCTTGCCCAAGAGGCCAAGCAGACCTTTTTAAAATGTGTATTACCACTCGCCCCCTCTGTTGAACCTCTTTTCCTTTTTTCACAAATCAATATCTAAAGTAATTATAGATAGATAGATAGATTTGTTTATATTAAAATATAGGGCGGTTGACGGTTTATATAAAATATATTTCTTTATGGCGAGATTTTCAATTAATTATTGTAAACTTTATATGTTATATACATTTATAGGTTATATACTTTCTTAATTTATATACATTATAGGTTATATACTTTCTTAATTTATTTTCTGGATTCGATCCTTGATCTCCTGAGTGAGGATCGAATTCAGAAATTAATGTGGAAATATTAGCGGGACAACGAATTTATCCAGGCTTGATAAATTTCTTTTTCCCGCTCAGGTAGCTGGTGCTGCGCTTAGCTCCGCTATTAAACAGGCAATATCTGGAAAAATGGGGTACAAACTGTAGTCACTAGGTTCCTTCTGAGTAATAAATATCCCGTTTACTCAATAATTTTCGGTAAATTTCAAAATGTTATTCACACACATTAAATTAAATGTATATGCATTTCAAAAGAAATACAATAGTCTTTATTGTATATAAAAGTTTGAAACCATTATTTTTTTTATTCACATGCTTCCCATTATACATTATATGCATTTATTTATTCACTGCGATAAAAATTACTAACAGATTATACATATAACATTAAAATATAGATAAATTATGAAAATTAAACATCGTCAAGGTCTCCTCAAGGTCAATCCATTTGTAGGGAGACACAACATGTCCCAATGGCGTGCTTTATTAAATTCAAATTCAAATTCAAATTCAAATTCAAATTCAAATTCAAATTCAAATTCAAATTCAAATTCAAATTCAAATTCAAAATATTCTTTATTCAAATAGACTTTTACAAAAACTTATGAATCGTCGAAGAAAATGTCACTACCAACAGTTCGGAAGGTCTGTTTAGAAGAGCTGGCAAGAAACTCAACAGTTGTTCTTTACTGTATTATAATAATAATTATTAAATACAATGGTCGTAGAGAAAGGAATGTTTTAACACTACGCTCTCCTTGCCTATCCTGCTTCATCTACCTACCTGCCTCATCTATCTTATTTATTTATGTAACAATTTGAACTTTGGTTGTTCACAGATGACCAAACTCCAACTAAAAGGCAGCGTCCACGGGACATGTCATTGGCAGAACCACCGCACACGATGGAAATAGCCCAAATTCTCATATCGCTGTTACACGCTTGGGGTCTAGACCCAGACCTTGATAGGGTGTGCGAGTCTAAGCTGGGATTACTAAGACCCATGGTGAGTTTTTTTTTTATTTTCTTATATTTAACAAGCCTCGATTAGAAACCTAGTGGTAAACTTAATTCTCCACATTTTTAGGATTCCGTACCTTAAAATAACAAAAGAGAACCCAAATAGAATCGCTTTGTTGTCTATCTGTCAAGATACTCAAGAATACGTGTATCAAGCTGTAGTTAATATCGATTACTCCGCTCTACAGTTGCTTGGAGCACAACAATGCGATCACAACGTGTCAGTTGATAGAGTGCATTTACGTCACTGTATTTTGTATGAATACCAAAAAGGGAGCAACGGTTGCATGTAATAGTGAATGTGCTTTTTTGAAAAAGATATTGTAAATGTTCGTACTTACAAAGATTGTTTCGCAAATTTCGTTCTGGAAATCTGAGCCTCCAAGGAAGATCAATAATGATCGAAGTCGAAAAATTGTAGTAGAGTTTGGCATTAATCATAGAACTGTTGGAGACCACATTGAATCTCTTGGGTTTGTGTTAAAGTAAAGTGTTTATAAATTAATTCAAATATTTTCTTTAAACTACCACAGAATTTTCCCTCCAATCCAATATTTTTATGTAGGGTAAAATTTTAGTTAATTTTTCCCATAGATGCTATAGAAAATCTGCAATTTTTAAACTAAGTTTAATATTTATCACAAATCTTTATGCCTTTTAATCAGCCCATGCTTAGATCTTGGTCTCGTCATGAATCTTTTTCTAAAATTTAAAACATTTGAGGAATGATTGGTTTATCACGATATGCTATCCCCAACAAATTACAAAAACACCTTGTTCCAACCTAATGACGCCCACTAAACACAGATACCCTCTACTATAGTCTCCATGACCATATTTCGTTTCTGGTCTACCGACGAAACTTCTGGTAACTTTAATTTATAATAAAAAACATCTAAATATAAAAAAACACTATTTTTGACAACAGGTGCCAGTATGTTTTGGAGTAGTATCGAGACATGGTCACATGGCGGTGCAATTACCCACCAGGCTGGGAGGTTGGGCTGAAGCGTGCGCGTCTGCACCAGACGATCCATTGCTGCTGACTTCAGACCTTCCTATGGAACTGCTTAGACAGGAGAAATTGACTAGGTAAGTGTATTTTTTGATACAAGTTGTTTTTCTTTTAAGAATTTTCCATATAAGAAGACATGAGAGACACAGACACGAGTTTGGTCTCCACTCGTGCAATGAACTATTTTCGTTTTCCGTGCTTTAGTAAAACGAAACGCGGCGTTGAATTCCGCCAGTCAAAGTGTAAGTGTAATTATATTTCGAATTAAGGTAAGGTAAATATATAATGAAAGTTAATAGCTTACCTTTAAGTATATATTTACCAACCATGCATAATGTAGCGGATATTTTTAGCTTCACACTGTAACCTGCATATAGCAGAGTAGGCAGAAAGAACCTGCTGTCAAGACACTCCGCTCTACGCTTTCCGCCCAAATTCAAGGCATGGTGTGGTAAGCGGAATTCAACGCCGAACTTGATTTTACTAGCTCAGGGAAATAAAAATAATTCTTGTTGTTCTGGTTACATTCTCCCCATTGAGAGTTGATCGAGTGAATAGTTACGCTTACATTCAAACTCTACTAAAATAATAGTATAATCTAATTTAAATAAATTGAACGTAATTAGAATAACTTGTGTGTTAATATTCAACAACCTAAATAGTATGTAGAGCGTGTGTATCAAATTGCGTATGGATGTATAGGTTTCAACGAAGTATCAAAACTATGTCTTGTGTTCTATTTCTCTATAGCCGATGGATTTTAAATGCGGATTCAAATCTGGCTACGTTTTTTATTTAAAAAAAATGATTTTTGAAATCTTTTTTTTATCAGATTATTGTATAGATGAAATTTGTTATTCACATATCATCACCTTACTCTTGACTGATAGACATCAAGTCTAGTTCTTTTACAAGTCAAGATGGCCGCCATAACAAAATGGCTGACTACATTTTTTTTAAAACAACTAATTATCGGACTTACGTACAGGAACGCAGCACCGTATAAAAAATACTACCGTACAAACTAAAACTAACATAAGTATACAAAATTACTGTTTTTCATTGTAAATAAACAGTAATGGCGACGTATATATACTTAAAGATATGCTGAACTAATAGGAAGCTAGGTCCCACTTTCCCCACAAAAGTAGGGCTTAGCGCACCAAACTGATTCATTTGATTTAAATAAATCGTGGGGCATGTCAACTGGACACTTTCGATGCAATTGCATCCCACGATTCGATTGCCCCAGCTTGAGAGCCCCAGATTGATATGGAGAGCACTTACTTATTATTTATAGCTCACTTAGTACATTTATTGTATCATTACTATTTTTGAAAAATTTAAAATTGTGGAATTTTCTTTTATATGTTTTTATTTAGCCTATTCCCTCTTGCCTTGAAACATTACAAATGTACATCTGTATAATATATGAAAAATAATTAAAATTTACACCAAGAATGGCTAAAAAATTATTATATTATAATAATCTAGTACTCTTAAAATCTAGCTGTCACATAGGATACTTACTGTCAATATATAAATACATTTGTTCTTATTTTTCTGAATCCAAGCAAAAACCGACAAACAGAAGTAGCTTTATCATGTTTATTTCATATATATATATAATATATATATATATATATATATATATATATATATATATATATATATATATATATATATATATATATATATATATATATATATATTATAATATATATAGTATATTATATTTATTGCTTAACAGGCTCTTCTCATCCAAATTACACTGGGAGTTAAGTACTACTCTAACAACCAACCACTTGCTGTCCATAGTGGCTCTCGCCAACACTCTTATGTCAATGAGTAACGCCAGCTTTGTTCCTGAACAAGAAGTTGCTAGAAAGTTGCACAGGTAAGGGAAATAAGTAGTGTATCAAAATATTCCTTATTCAATGTTTCTATTTAAAGCAATATTATATCATCAATTTATACATATAGGTGTCAGTAGTGTTGGTTTTAAATGAAGCTATCAGCTTGGGAGGCAGTTTCTGCTGAGAAAAGCTGACGAGAAAGAGCTGTTCTCTTGAATGCAATGCAGCTTTTGAATTAATCAGTCCTAAGCTTCCCTAGTAAGAATTAACAGCATTTGATTCCAGGCCCAAATATTATTACAATTAACTTGGATAGAATTTTGTGCTTCGCTTAAACGTTCTCAAGTTTGATTTTAAATTTTCCGTGTGTCAGAATAAAGCTTTTCTGATCATCAGATTTTCATGTAATTTGTAATAAAAATAACAGACCAACAACCCGCACCTCGTCCTGGGCAGGGGATGAAGAAAGAGAAGAGCAGCTAGCAGCACAACAGGCACACATAAAACAAGGATGGTCTCTGTTGGCGACGTTACACTGTGTCCTCTTGCCTGATAAGGTGGTGGCGGCTGGTGAGTTGGGTTTGGGTTATTGGGTTTTAATTTTTTTTGGTCTTGGGTTTGACAAGGCTTGTGTTAATTATGTTAACTAAATATTTGTCCTAGTGGGATTTTTATTTATTTGGACATGTTTAAAAATATTAGATATTTAATACAAAAAATAGTCTTTGCCTCCAGGCTGGTCCAATGGAAATAATCGAGAGTTGTGGATGACATATGACATGATGTCATATGGCGATATGATGACGTGTCTGTATATATCATATTATGACGTAAGTCTAATCAGAACATCAGGAACAAATAATTACAAAAATTAAATTAATCCAAACAACTAACTTGATGTATTCTAAAATTTTCCAACATAAATGGACTATCAAACACGAAGATTTTTTTCAATTCGACCCGTAAGTTCTTGAGATTAACGCCTTCAACCAAACAAACTCTTCAACTTTATAATGTATTTTAATATTAAAGAAGTAAATCAATAATATATAGTGAGACACAGTATCTTTATTTTTCTACATAAAGATACAATTACAATTACAAGAACAAGATATTGCAAGCTAGATTGCTTAATCCAACGCTGTATTTAAGAAAAAGCATTTGTTATACATGTTATCAGAAAATAGCAGCGCAAAAATCTATTATTTCCGCAAATTAACTTTATCTATAAATATTCGTTGAAGGTGCTAAAAGCTTCAAACGCCCACAAGTGGAAATGCTGGCGCGGAGATGGCAACACCATTGTCTTGAAGTCAGGGATGCTGCACAAGCACTGCTCTTGGCTGAACTTGGCAGGTTGGTAGTCCATTTTGATCATTCATTGTAAGTTATATCGTGGCGCAGGAAAATGGATATATTTACGTTATTTTAATTTCCTCACTTTTCGAAAGCTTAAACTTTTACACATAGAAATAAAACAAACTTTTACACTGGCACTAACATGGGACTTTGCCTTTAGGTCAAATGAACTAACCCTCATATATTACATGTGACAGATTTTAGAACTTTTTTTGATATAATAAAGTTTAAAAGCCTAAATCTTTTTAAGCCTAATAATTTATTCATTTTTTTTTCTTGGAACCAGTAATTCCTGAAATAGTTGCGTTCAACCAAATAAGCTCTTCTTTATAATTTAAACATAGATCAAGAATCTGAAATCTGTAATTAACACTTTAAAATTACAACCAGATTGGGTCCAAAAGGCCGCAAATCACTAGTGGACAATTGGGCACAATTCCTCCCTCTCTACACCCATACAGAGAGTATCAACCCTCATGCAGCACAGAAAGAACCGATAGAGAAGATTGCAAGAGATGTAAGTAGAAATATGCAGCTTATAGTAAAGTTGACAGAGAGAACCTAGTGATAAGATACTCCTTACTGCAGTTTCGAAAAAAATTAAGACTTTGCGTGTTCAATGGCGGAACTCAACGCCGTAATCAGTCTTACCAGAGCGGAGATATAAAAATAGTAAATAATCTCCCGAGTATATACACCCGCATATCCTTAAGGATATGTGCGAAATTCTTCACGACTAATCTAGAACCTTCAGTCGTCAGTTTCTAACCAAATGCGCAAATACACTGTCATAGAGTTGAATATTATATGTCAATGTTCCAAATTAAAGGCTTTGTTATTATTTTAGCAAGAAGAAGAATTTGAAGAAGATGAGGAAGAAGTAGTTCGCAAACCATCATCTTTAGCGGAATTGAAGAGAAAACAAACAACAGCTGTCGTTCTTTTGGGTGTTATTGGGGCGGAATTCGGACAGGATATAGCGAGTGAAGGTGTTTTATTGAAATTCCTATGAAACCTACATTTAATATTGTTTATGTGAAAGGTGCTTTGAAATGTGTATTGGGCAATTTAATATTATTGACTCCAAAGATACTTTTTATCCTTGGTATCTTAAAAGATACTTATTAATATAAATATTGTCCTTTCTTTTGATATTTGTTGTATAAGTAATCTATTCTATTCTACTTCATAATATATAGTTGTAGCCCGCAACTTCCTTTCAGTGGACTATAAAATACCGATCTCATTTTCCTTTTATTATGTGGATATTTCCAAAAGGGTTCTTTTGAACCCCTCTCTAGAGGATCTATAAGACAAATTTCAGTTGGCTGTACATAATCTGTCAGTTAATAAGTTAGTATATATATATATATATATATATATATATATATATATATATATATATATATATATATATATATATATATATATATATATATATATATATATATATATATATATATATCTATATACATATCTTCTTCTTCCACTTAGCATTATCCCGGCCTATTGCCAGGGTCTGCTTTCCTACTTAATCTACTCCACTTTGCACGGTCTTGAGCATCCTCAGTGGTTAGTCCATTGTCTCTCATGTCCTGCGTCACGACGTCCAGCCATCGCTTCCTTGGGCGTCCGGGGGGTCTTACTCCAGGGACAGACATATCAAGGCATTTTCTTCTGACGTAGTTCTTAGGCCGGCGCAAAACGTGGCCATACCATCTCAGACGACGCTCTTGGAGCTTATCCGCTACGTCACGGACCCCAAGACTACCTCGAATGAATGTGTTGCGTATGCGGTCAGCCCGAGTAACGCCACACATCCACCTCAGCATCTTCATCTCCGTTACGTGAAGCTCCTGAGTGTGCCGAGATAATGCTGGCCAACATTCGCTGCCGTATAAAAGAACTGGTCGGATCATGCTCTTGTATATCAGTCCCTTGAGCTTGGGCGGTATTCTGCTATCGCAGACCACACCAGTGACCTCCTGCCATTTGGCCCAAGCAGCGCTAACCCGGGCGTGGACTTCGTAGTCGATGCCTCCGGACTCGTGCATAATGGATCCAAGGTACCTGAACTTCTCCGACTTAACGGCTGGCTCAGGCCCGATGTGGATGGTGCTCGAGTCTGGGTTCCCGCAAGCCATGTACTCGGTCTTTGACACATTCAGTTTAAGACCACCGTTCTCAAGCGCACCCTTCCAGGTATTCACTTTACGCTCTAGCATCAGTCGGTTCTCGTCAATGAGTACTATGTCATCGGCATACATCATCAGCCATGGAGGCTGGTCCTGGATGTGAGCCGTGACAGTATCTAGCACTACATTAAACAAAAGTGGACTAAGAGCTGAGCCTTGGTTAACCCCTACTGTAATTGGGAAGGGTTTGGTATCGCCAACAGCGGTCCTAACTGTAGAAACAGAGTCGTTGTACATGTCTCTGATAATAGCAACATAGGATTCAGGGATCCCTTTGGATCGCAGTGCCCACCAGATACACTGACGTGACACACAGTCAAACAGTCAAATATATATAATTAAATAGTATATATATAATAATACTATTCATTTATGATAATACTAACACCTGTGGACTATTTTTTTTTTAAATTAAACAGTAATATTTATAGGTGCTGCCGGCAACAAGAGACGCAAAGATGGCGACAGCAGAAAGAGTTCTATAGTAGAAGGTAAGTTATAGATTTTTTTAAGTCATCATATTATTCATACGACATGGAAAAAAAAATTCGATGGACATTGCGTGTTAAGCGGCGTCGCGCTTTATCTTCTTCTTTTACCAGAGCGAGGAAAGTGAATGTAATTCATTCCCCTGAGTGGGAATCGAACCCACAACGCGTTTACATTTAGACTCTGTGCCGCCATTGGCGAACTTTCATGTGGAGTGTTTTTCCAGGTGAAGTTGGGCTCCAGTAGGTTTGAAATACGTATATACGTATGTACGTATACGTAGGTACGTATATACGTAGGTATACGTATATACGTACGTATACGTATATACGTACGTACGTATATATACGTATGTATATGAATTCTATTATAAAGAAGGCAGATTTCTAAAAAAAAAATCTACATTTAACTTTGTGAAACTGAAAATAAATAAGTATATAATAAGTTATATAGAGGTTCTCAAACTTCTCCACAAGTAATCCAATCTTTCCTTCTAAAGAGAAAAGAGGAAAGTAGTGTTAACTACTATCATGTATCTTTTTTTTTAATTTTCTTTTGTTTCTTCCCCACAGACATTTTTTGGCTTAGTTCTGCTTTTGTTATCTTTGTTTGATTATGGTTGGAGATTTTCGCAATACAAATTTTTAATACATTTGGTCTGTTTGTGTATGTTTCCAGGTACCTTGAGACTTTAATGCGCCTATAATGTAACTTATATATTTAAGATTTTTTTTAGTTCTGTAGATAGAGTCGGGTTATAGGTAGATTTATAAATAAATTTCGTCCCGTTTTTACACTATAGGGTGGGCACCAGACGGGTCTGGGGTGGGCACGGCCATGTGTAGCGCCTCGCCTCTTTATAAGTAAATATATATTATCATTAATTCTTCCAACAGGCTTCACACTGAGCGCATCAAATAACCTGGCACGTCTCACCGCATTAGCGTTAACCCATCTCCTCCTAGCTCCGGGAAGTCCCCGACTTCCCTCACACACGCCATTACGACGAGCTGCAGTCGACCTCTTGGGTCGCGGTTTCGCGGTCTGGGAACCTTATTTGGATGTCAGTCATGTGTTGCTTGGTAAGTTGGATTGACTGACCGCTTGTGACTTTAGCCTTGTGATGTTGAGATGATGTGACAACATCACGTTGTTGGATTGATGTTTTTTAAGGAAATTTATAGTATACTAGTGTTTTAATACTGAAAGTTTATTAATTTAACCAAAATTGAGTCTTGTTTTATAGGAATACAATGCTCGAAAGACAAGAAGTAGGGAAATTCTTTAAAATATCCCCCATTTTGGAGACATTTGCGCAGAGAATTGTCTAATCTAAGAATGTCTAAGGAAATGAAAATATTGTTGATATAAACACTATTAAATGGAATATATTGGAATCTATAAAGCAACGCACTTAGCACATGTAACCCCTTGTATGTATAATAAATGTACATAACATATATTATAGATACATACATATTTAAAAAAAAAAACCTTTGTCGAAATAATACAATTATTATTAAATAACCTAATATTAAAATCCAAATTAAAAACACATTACGTCTTCCCCGATTAGGTCTACTAGAAATGTGTTCGGACGCGGATAAGCTGGTCCCCTCAATGACGTACGGCTTGCCCCTCACTCCCCAAGCGGACTCTTGTCGCACTGCGAGACACGCGCTTACCCTCATCGCCACTGCTAGGTAAGTTTTTAGGTTATGGTAAGTTTAGGTAAGCTAAGTTTTTGATGTTAAAAAATATTAATAATTTTTTCAGTTTTTTTTTTTTTTTGTGATTGCCATTTATTTATATATTTCGTTTTTTAAATGATTTTGAATTGGATTACTGATTTATCTTTAAAGACTAGGACTATACAAAATTACATAGTAACTAAAGCTCACCAATTTTCAAAAACTCAGACCAGCAGCATTCATAACAACAATGGCCCGAGAAGTAGCTCGCTGTGCCGCCGCCCCCGCGGGCGCTCCGCCCCCGCCCGCCGCTCTCGCCTTGCAGCGGGGGCGGGCGGAGGTCTTGCGAGGCATTGAGCTGCTGATTGAGAGAATGCATGGGGAAGTGGCGGAGTTATTGGTTGAGGTAAGTTTGACTTTTACTAAGGTAACAGGTAAGTTGAGGTAATTGTGTTTTAGGGTTCAGGTAAACCTACCTACTTATGTACTATTCTAAAACATGGGAGCGTCAAGTTTTTAGACACGCCGTTCTACACTTTCTGTTCAATGTTGAAACTATGTTGGACTTTGTAAATATGATTCCTTTCCTAGAGTTTGAGGCCGCTCTGGTTCTCTTTGTATTTAATACTAATTCATGAATGAATTCTTTGTATTCAATACTAATTCGGATACCAAGCGAAACGTGTCTGTGCACTTTTTGTCTACCTTGCTCTATGTGATGTTAAGCTAAAAAAAAAAGAAATCTGCTTATTTGTAATTATGTTACTGTACTGGTATCCAATGTTGAAACTATGTTGGACTGAAATGGTGAATTTGGTTCCCGTTGTGATGAATGAATACTCGAAATACTATTGACTCAGAGAAGCCTGGTGTAACAATGGCATTTAAGATAACATAATTAGGATAGTTATATTATTCTATATTGTCTCTTCTGTTTGTTTTTTTTTACTCTGTAAGTTGACAAGTTTGTCCAAAGTAGATTTTTTTATCCAGGTTATGGACATCATCCTCCACTGCGTGGATCAGTCACATCTGAAGAGCAAGGGCTTAAACGAGGTGTTCCCAGCGATATGTCGCTACAACCAGGTCTCTCATTGCCCGGCTACTAGGAGGATTGCTGGTAGGTATTATTTTCACACTTACTTTCACACTTACACTTGTAATACTCTTCTTTCAAAGAAAGACATCGCTGAAGGAGTAATATAAAGCATTTAGTGAAATTGTGTTTGACCAGTTATCTGTCATCCGTCGCTCGTCATACGTCAACGTCTATCCGTGACTTATTTAAAAATAGAAAAAAAAATATCTTATATAATTTATAACATTTCCAGTCGGCAGCCACACAGGTCAACTAGCTATATATGAACTAAGAGCGGGTCGTTGCCAGTCCCTGGCAGCTCACTCAGGACCTGTCACGGCCTGTGCGTTCAGTCCTGATGGTAGATATTTAGTGTCGTACGCCACTTCTGACAACAGATTGTCGTTTTGGCAGAGTACTGCAGGTGGGTGGTCTTTTTTGTATGTAAATTACATATTTTACATTCTGTTTTTGTTTTTCACAATATTACCTAAATTATCTAATAATTGTATCAATTAGTCTATAATTGAATATTATTATATTTTTTTTGGCACATATATTAAAAATATTGAATGAAATATGATTTTTGTAGGTATGTTCGGTCTGGGCGCTGCGCAGACGCGATGCGTCAAATGTTACAGCACTGCTCCAATGGCAGACGTTGCCAGACTAAACCCAGCACGTCTGGCACGACTGGTCTGGACGAACTCACGTACTGTTACTCTAATGTTGGCAGACGGATCAGAAACTAGATTCAATGTTTAAAACTAAAATTGTTAAAATATACGTGTTGTTATCAATTTACCTTAACTTACCCTTTTATTATACCTATTATGTATTATACTTACCCAAGTTACCTTTACGTATTAATGTAATAGCTTACGCTCTTAAAAAATACATTTTATAATTTATTTTATTGTAATAAATGTAATTATTATAAAAAAGAGGACGTCTACATAGTAATATAATTTTTTTTTTAAATCCATATATCATATGTGTATAAATTACCCTTTTAGTTTAGTTTTACTAGAAAATGTTATGTGGTCTTATTTATTATGTAACCTAATATTCGTTTACCTTTACTTATTTACCCAAGCTTACCTCACTTGAATAAAGCTTACCTAATTATACCCCAATTATACTGACATAAAGGAAAACAGCGTGTTCTCTAAAAATATATCGAGAATTTTTAAAACATTCCAGGCTTTTAAAGAAGTTGTTAATAAAATATTGGATATGAATATAGAAATGTTGAAATGAATATGGCTTTATTATCATTTTTTATGCAGCTTCCTTATTATTCCTTACTATACAGACTTATTACAATTTTATATATATATATATATATATATATATATATATATATATATATATATATATATATATATATATATATATATATATATATATATATATATATATATAGCCATACTCGTATTTGTGTTTAAAATAAGATTATAAGTAAATTGTATAAATATTAAACTTTATTCTGTAAAAGTAAGGACTATTTTTATATAATAATAATTAGATTCACATGTTTTAGTGAGAAAGGTTAATAACTCAAAATTTAAGTTCAAATTAAGTTTACACCGACACCTGCCAAAATGACTTGTATTGTATGAAGATATAGTAGAAGAAGGATATATATATATATATATATATATATATATATATATATATATATATATATAGATATATATATATATATTCTACTTATAAATGTTTTGAAGCACAATATTTTATTATTTAAGACGATTATTTTAGTTAGTTTCTTCCTCAACTGGGAATTGAACTAGTGACCTAATACTAAAGTTAACTAACATTTTATGTTGAATGTTTTGAAAATTTGAAAATTATAAAAAAATATATATGTTATTCACAAAAGTATTACTATAATGTATTTAATTGTTTAAAGTGTTGCTAATATTGAATAAATATTTAAAACCATTTATTTATATTGTTTAATTATACCTGGACTTAGGTAAGGTTGGTATATCTAATTACCCACATTACCATTCAGTATATAAGTAGTCTTGTAAAAAATTATTTGAAAATTTTTACCTAAGAATTTTGCCAACGCCATCTAGCGCTTTACATTTAAAACTAATTCGATAAACGAACTCAATTATTTAACTAATAAATAAAAATGGAGTATCTGTTTGTAATATTACAATATATCGAAATATATAGATAGTGTATAAACGGTATATATACCAAATAACATTTATTACAGTTTTTGTCTGTCTGTCTATTTGTTCCGGCTAATCTCTGAAGCGGCTGGACCGATTTTGACGGGCCTTTCACTGACAGGTAGCTTATGTAATAAGTAACTTAGGCTAAAAGTAGCCTAGAAAAAAGAAAATATATTAGAGTAAATACGAGTATACTGAACATGTACAATGTGATTTCATATAACATATCGAATCTAATGCAATACAGTTTAATTAAGCGGCGAAGCTAGACTTTATTCTAGCCAGGTCTTTTTATTTTATTCTCTTGAAATGCGGTTACTCGCCGATATATATGATACTGAATTAATATACAATAAGTCGGGGTATTTGTACACACATATTCTTAGTTAGCTATTTTTTTTTTGTGATATCCAAATAGAAAAAAAAAACAAATTGTTTAATTTTTCTTCACCTTCACCGTGTATTGCAAACTGCATGCCAACGTTCAGCTTCCTGTCAGACGGAACATCTCGTCCGAATGTCGAAAACTCGTGCACCAAAAGTCCCGTACCAATTTCATGATTAAATTCATATCAATAACAAACATATAAGTTTGTAATTTTTTTTGTTCTGTAATATATCTAGAAATTGCCAATTTTAGGATATTTCCCCTTTATTGTACTATAAGTATCTTATTTTCATATTTCTAGGTCACCAGGAAGTACACAATTCAAAAAAAAAAAAAATAAAAACGCTCATATTTCTTAATTAGGTTGATTTGTTTTATTATATCTGTGCTCTAAATTAAATTATACTTAAGGTCAAAGTACACATATCAACTCGGAAACTGAACGTAAATGTATCAACTGGAGCCGCTCAGCATTTTTGATATGTGTGCTATGACCCTTGAGCCTGCCATTTGTATGTACAAATATTCTGAAGGAGATTCGAAGGCGTTACCATCATATTCAATATAATATAATCGACAATAGCTTATCTAACTTAAATTCAGGCATTATTTTGTTTAGAGGTACTGTCCTCCACTCTAAAAAACCTTACTATTTTATTTAAAAAAAATAGCGACGTAGCTTTTATCTATTAACCAAAAAGATTAATAATGAAATATGAACCAGCTAGTAACATACTTTTTAGAAACCTTTCCATCTATTCAATTTCCACTTTTGTGTCTACACTAATATTATAAAACGCGCTAATCTCAGAAACTACTGGATCAAATTAAAAAAAAAAAACAGTTTTAAATAATCCATTTACCATGTCCATATAACACGATTCCCATCGGATTACCTTTTGTAAATCGTAGAAATAAATTAATTAATAAACAACCTGAACTATCACGATAATTTTTTTTTTAATTAAATTTATCCTCAGCATTATGCATATATCATACAAAACTCTATTGCCATTTGACCATAGACTATTCAACCTAAGCTGACCTAACCTAAGAAGCTGGTTAATACCCGGCTGGTTCATTTTATTATACTAATTTAGTGTACCGTAAAACAGAGTAAATAAGTCCATTTTTTACTTTCAACTAGAATTTTAACTTGCTTCTGCAGCCTCTAAATTATTTCAATATGCACATAAGGATTTATGGTACCCCTTTTACCTTTTAAGATGTTTAAAGTTTGAAGCCCCCAACGAGGATAATAAATACGTAAGAGAGGTAAATTGGAATTTTTACAAGGGTTGTCAAAAAAATACTATATATTTATTTGTTTATAATAAAAAAAAAGTTTATAGGAAATATGTTTTTTGTTAGAAAAACGAAAAGGAAGAAAATTCTAATTATTAATAATCAACCTGTTTGTTTGTTATTTTAACATAACTTTTTATCAGGAATCACATTTCTTCATAATAAATATCTATATATATGGTATATATTCTGGTCAAAAAAATTAAAAAAAAGGTCAAAAAAAGAACTTAATTATTATTCTCTCCATTTAACAAATAACACTACTTGTGTCAGTGTCTATAATTTAATAGTACTAAGGTTATTCTTCTTCTAGAATGTATAAAATGTCTAAAACTCCATCTCCTTTGACTAGTTGATTTAATTTTTTCACTAATATTTATAGTTGAATTTAAATGCACCGGCAAGTCAACGGTTGTCTAACGGGTAGCCGCAATCGCCACATATATTTAATTTTTCTACTATATACAGTTCCTTGGTAATTGCTGTTGGTCTACCATGAGGTTTCATATCTCGAGTTTTATGGCGACACAGTACTAATTCTGCTAGCTAGCTAGCTAGCTACACCACATAACGTATTAATAGTTATTTTTTTATAGCGTTTTGCACCTGGTCCGGCTACGTAGTTAGTTACGGGGCATTCTTCAAAATATGAACCAACTAAAATTATAAACATCTTTTTAATATTTTTTACATTTTGGTTAAATACTGCAATTTTTTTTATCTACATTTTTGATAACCCTATTTATGGATCCCAAATTACCTCATATACAAACCAATTTGTCCCCATTACCCCCAAAGTAGCCTGAAATGTTAGTTACGAGTAATTTTTTTTCCAATACGATAATATAATAAATTACTTACTTTAAAGTTTCTTTTAAAAGGCACAATCATCACATCTCCGCGGCGACTCAGATTCAACGTTTTTTTTTAATGTAGAAGCTGATTGGTTTGCTTAAATGTTCAGTGTAGTGTTGCCAACAGTAAATATAGTGGGCTCGGTCAAAATTTAAAGTGTTGACCTCTAATTCCAATACGACAATAGGAAGGCTGTTACATAAAACAGGTTTTGATCCCTATTTACCCCACCATTCCTATTTACCCCGTTTTACTGTAGGGGAAATCGAACCCACTATTCAATGCTTAGTGTGACAGTTTCTGAGCTATTATGACTCTAGTCTTTATTAAATGATAGCATTTAGTGAGCAGAAAGAACCTAGTGTAGACAGTCGAATTCACATTGCATGTAGACTAGCGGATCTCAACGCCGCGCCTTGTCTCGCCGTACCAGAGTAATAATTCTCACCCCAAAATAGGGTACAAACCCACAACCATTTACCGAACAATTAAGACTTATTAAAAAATTACTTTAAATATTCAAAAACACCTTCATAATGGCAAATTTTTCATTATTATTATCAATTAATCAATTAATAATATTATAAATAAACATTTTCATTGAAAGTACTTCCTCTACATAATCTTCTTTCATTTACTTAAAGCGACCACTAGGGGTCACTAGGGGTCACTAGGGGTCACTAGTGGTGTCCAGTGTTGGACACTACTACAGTAATAAGGGTTACAAAATAACATAACAATAATAAGTAAAAAACAAATGTTTTTTTTATTATATACGTTGTTATAGTAGAACAACCATACACCCAAAGTATTTATTCTAATGCAAACAAAGGTTATTTAAAAAAAAGAAACTAATTTTAAAAAAATTGCGACTTGCCATTTAAAAAAAATACTCTGGACAATGGCGTAGCATGAACGGCAAACGAAATAATCCTCCGAACAGATTATTAATTAATATAATATTTAATTATTAATTTGATAATACTTTGCTTAGTTTTTGGTCAACATTCTTCTCTCTATAGACTGTGGTCTTAGCCACTTTAGAAAAAAAAACGAGCAAAAACAAAATGGCTACTTGTAAACTACTACAACCTTGATTAAACCTGTCAAACTGTCATATCACATGTAGTTAAGAACCGCGGCCCTATTTTTTTTAATTAATATTATTATACAGATAATAAATATGATAATTAAAAAACAAACATTGACCCACTTTGTTCGAATCGATTTCAACTCGAGATCTTTATCGATATACCACTCAAGTTGAAAGCTTAATAATAATAAAACTAAAAAAGAGACTTGCAATTTTTACAAAATTTACACTTATCCTATGAAAAAGAAAAAAATACGTTAAAAACTAAAACATTTTCTAACTTCTCCTGATACCGATTATATAATCGATTTTTATTAAACTAACAATACATGTATATAATAAACATACGCCTTCAAACATACGGACAAGTTTTTTGTTCTATTTATTTATATCTATTTATACATTATACACTAAGTCTAGCTTAAATCGTCCATTTATCATAAGAATACGTCTCAAAGTTACTAAAATTAGACTGTATCGTGGTCGCTCACAGCCACATAATTAAAAAAAAAGAATCTTCAATAGTCTTGGGCCTGCCAAAGACAAGAAAAAATATTTCAAGCGGGCCCCTACAACTAATATTAAAACTAAGAAATTACTATTTTTTTGGTCATCTAACCATTTTTTTAAACTTTTTTTTTTTGGAAACTATGACCATTTTTTTTTATTTAATTTAATTTAACGTCACTTAAGTAAATATTCTATATCTATACTTAATTTTCTCTCATTAAGCTACGAAATGACTTTTAAGAGAAACACCAAATATTATAGGTTTAGTAAAATCAAAGAACACTCTAGGTATTAAAACTGTTTGACAAAACGTATCTTTCATAGAAAAAAAATTACAAAACAAAATGACCAAGATATAAAGGTATACAGCCTTGTATACTCTACAAAAGATACGAAAATGATATTCAACGTTAAAGTGAATCAAATACTATTATTTGGCTATTGTCATACATTTAACATTTGTTTTAGACATATAAAAAAAATTACAGAACTTTTTTTTTCAGTCAAGTTATCGTTGAATATTCGTTATCTGTTGGCTATAAATACATATAATCTCAGTCTATAGCGTAGGCTATCTACAATTAAGGCTTTTCTATTATTGCTATTTATATTTTACATGTAAAACGTGAATATTGTGCTATAAGGCATTAGAATTTGTGAATTTCATAAACATTTCTATAATATCGAAGGCAGAATAATTTCGGACTTAAGCCTAGCGGAGTGAAGCTAGCTTAATAATTATTTTTTATCTATATTAATTTAACGGATTAAAACAGATATTCTATAAAAGCATGTTATAAGGAACTTCTTCAATTACATATTTGCGTACAATCGTGAAAAGTCAAAATGACTGACGAACGAACTGAACTGTACCGAAATGAACTGAAAAAAAATATTACAAAACATATTTCACAAAAACCTCTTTGTGTTACACGTTAGTTATTCAACCTTTTCACAATTAATACAAATAATTAATTATTATCACTGATCTTTCGTTCAACTAAATTCTAAATTAAAAAAAAAATAAAGAAATTGAACAAAGCGGTCAATGTGGTCATTCAGTCAATCATTGGGCTAATTACATTGTAAAATGCAGATAATATTAGATTAATAGAACGCAACACGATATTTAATTTTATTTTGTATATACACATTTTCATATTGGAAACTGACCAATAATTCCCATATTTACATACACAATAATCAATCAATCAAACCCAAACCGAACGCGATTGGCGTTCAAAATCACAAGAATCCATGTCTCACAGAACAACAAAAAAAAAAAAAGAAAACGAGTGGGGATAGGGGGTTGAATAATAAAAAAAAATCCGTAGCAACACTACTAGTGAGGTCCGTTTGTTGATGAGGAACGTCGACACACGAAGCTAGTGTCGGCTAGTGGTGTCACTTGCCCGGGTGTCCGTTGCCGTATGTGTCGACCTGCAATACGAGCCGAGTTGAGTGCACAGCCGTGTGTCGTCGTTCCTAGCGAGGCTACGCGCGGCGGTGTGTGCAATAATGTGTGCCAAATTCAGAAAAAACAAAAGACCTGTCGTCGCGACACTGACAGCTGTCACTGTGACACTGACAGCTGTCGCGGCCAAATTGACAATCGCCAGGCAAGTAATTAGAGTGGGCGGTTTACACATTATTGCATGACGAATTAGTGTGTTAACATTGAAGAGACCAACGTGAAAACCACCGCCGCGCGTTTCCACTATCAACTAACTTGTGTTAGACACTGATCGATTGATTGATTGATCAATCGACACGTCAACAAGTTTATTTGATAGTTTTTTTTATAGCTGGGATTGATAGGTTATAGAAAGAAGGCTGTTACCCACAATCCGAACTATAAAAAAAAGCTGCCCGCCACCATTTAGAAGCGAAAACCCAGCGGTAATGTGTTGAATCTGTCCAGCTTTAAAATACTTTTGTAATGTTCGCAAAAAAAATTACAATAATATTTTTCTAGCCCCACAGGACACGATGTACACAGCTGCGCGCTATTATTTGTCCGTTATTTTTTAAGTAAATCGAAAAAAATAACAGCCATGTAATAGAGAAACAATTAAAAATAGGTGCTATAAAATAAAAAGAACGTGTAATAATAATAAAAATAGAAAAAAAAACAGTATATGTCAAGCAAAAATTCAGACATGCAGACGATTTTTTTTAAATATTTATATATGTTTTATATTTATAAATTTATATTTAAACATTGTAAACATAGTTTTTATGTATGTATATATATATATATATATATATATATATATATATATATATATATATATATATATATATATATGTATATATATATATATATATATATATATATATATATATATATATATATATATATAATATATATTTTAAATCGGCTTAATACTCATAGAGACATTTTTATATATATATGGTGTTATAAAAATAAAATTCAAATAATTGTACAGCGTGATGTTTTAATTTAAAAAAAAAAACAATACCTGATTTTGTCTTATATAAAAAAGTCACCTTATGTTAGAAATAACAATTTTCATTTAAATTATTGAAGAAAAAGTTAAGTTGTATTTCGCACACTAGTCTTATTAAGATAATGTATATATAGCTATATTTGGACATACAAATCAAATCCATACAAGCTCAAATATAGCCAAGAAGAAATTTTTATATAATATTTCTGTAAAATTCATTGTAAATTAAATAAACCTATATTAAACTTAACAGGTAGCTACAAATTTAAGTACTTTTTAAAAAGAAAAAAATATGTATAATATAAAAATAATTACTACAATTCATTTATGAATTCTAAGCAAATGGTAACGAAAATGGCACCACTATTTATTTAACACAAAAATTAAGTTTTATAACAAATATATATATGCATACGCTCTCCAATCATCTTTAATTAACCAAAATAAATGAATATATTATCTGTACAAAACGTCAAAAATTATGTGTTTTTTTATGTTGCAAAATTCCTAATACTTTTTATTGGCTTAGAGCAAAGCTCGTAAGGAACTCTACATTGACAACACCCTGTATGATTAAAAATTATATATATTTTTCATTTTAACTTGAGCAAGCGTTATATAAATAACAAAATTAATATATAAAATTAAATTAAAGCTGATATGGTAATGTGTTTTTGATTATTTTGAAAACCTATAAAAAGAATTATATACAAGAACAATTAACTTGCTTAATAAACTTAAACTAATCATAACGAGACAATTTCAATCTAATTTCAAAAATATATTTTTTTTATTTCTAGAATATAAACACAAAAATAAACTTTCTTTCCAATCGGTCAAAATTTTTTTGTGTGTGTGGAATGTCACGATTTTATAATAAATGATCACTTATATATAAAAATCTAGCAACGTCTAATATTTATCTAAAAATAATGAGAATATATCTTCTATTTATATTATATAATTTTATAACACAACATAAAGCAGCAGTTCGAAAAGCTCTCATTTTTTTGTTCAAATCCCAACCATTTTTATTTTTATAACATTTAAATAAATTATAATCTATATTTCTATATTCTCACGATATCACTTGACTTAACTATAATA
This sequence comes from Dione juno, assembly GCA_037127375.1. Taxonomy (NCBI): domain Eukaryota; kingdom Metazoa; phylum Arthropoda; class Insecta; order Lepidoptera; family Nymphalidae; genus Dione; species Dione juno. The sequence goes on from JAXRJS010000093.1 coordinate 1,705,473, forward strand.
TATATATATACTTTATTTATACAACCAACGTGATTAAGATTGTTCTATCTACATCATTTAATATGTTAAATATATATGAATAAAAAAAATATATTTGAGTCTAAAGATTTTTGAGTTATAAGACTAAAGAACTAAGTCGTACTTTTATTAAAAAAAATGCCAGTGAGAATGATTTTATACACCCTGTATTAATCCATATGGAATGCCTTTTTAAAGAAAATATATAACGTAAACGTATGTAACGTAATTTTTGAAAACAAAAGTAAGGCTAAAAAATATATATATGTGTATAAGAAAAAAATAATCATATCAAATATGCATGTAAAAGGGAGACTGTAAGATCTTGACTGGTATGTTTTATTTTTTTTCAACTTTTCGCTTTATATAGGTAGCAGCCGTAACACAGTATCTGGACATCCGGTTCTTCTCTTTCTCCTTGAACCCGAGTGGGAATCGAACCCACAGCCAGACAGATACTGTTCTAATACGCCGTGATGTTTCATTTTATTTAATACAAAAAAAAACTTTAAAAAACTATAAGCTTTTTTTGGCACAATAATTTCATATTCGTTATTCAAACTTCGTCAGTATATTTTATCTATAATAACATTAATAATATATATCTATAACCATAGACAATATAAAATTGTATATAGAAATATATAAACTATAATTTTTAACGTCACATTTGTATGATATAAATATAAATCTCTCTTTAACTATGTATATTTATCATAAATATCTATTACAAAAATCTTCCTACAATTTTTTATCTGTTTCAAATACTGTACTAAAAAGAAACCGATTTAATTTTAAAAATGGTTGCGATCTTATATATGAGAAACTATTTTTTTTTCTATTTCTTTTTTTTACTATTTCAACTATCAGTAAATATTCTATCTACAAGTACATTATATAAAAGATATTATATATTTTCTCTATTATATCGAATATTAGCTATATAAGAATAGACAAATATTTTTTTTTTCGTGCAATAGCAACATTCAATATATAATATAATAGACATCAAGCAACAACCATAGATTATAAATGTATATAAAAAATTTGTACATTCAGAAAGACTATATTAATAAATACGTCGAAGATTTATATTTTAAATACTAATTAAATCTATATAGTATATGAATTAATTAAATGAGAAAATAATTATATATACACTAACTTCCGTATTGATATCTTTTATATGTATAAGAATAATAACGGCATGGAGCTGTCTTTAGGCCTTAATTCTTTTTTTTTTATAGAAAATTGATTATTTTGAAATTGTGTAGACAAAATTTAAAAATGAAAAATGTATGATTCAATACAAATTTTTCACTCATAATCAATTTTTGTATAGAATTTTAAAGTAAAAGACATTTTTTATAAGAGGCCATCTAAAAAATTCTCAAAAATAGAGAGAATATATAACTTTCAAGAAGAGAGAAAGAATAACTTTAAAATATAAAAAGAGAAAAAACGAGAAACAAGAAAAAACATAATTATGGAAATTAAGTAAAAAAGAAAAATAAAATGGCCACTAATAAAAAAAATCGCTTACAATATAATCCATCCAAATCTCTAAAAAATTTAAAAATATCTAAATGTCCCCAATTTACCTCCGTCGCCTCATTCCGGGGGAGGCGGAGGTACAGGAGGCGGAGGCATAGCCGGGAGAGGTGGCTGGGGAGGGGCGAATCTCCCCATTCCCATGGGGAAAAAGTAGTCCATCTGGGGATGGATCCCGTATGGGGAATATAACGGGGGCGGGGGTTGTACCATATAATACGGTAATGGGGGCCTATAAGGGAACCAACCTACCTTGTTCACTGCTTGATCGTGCCTCGCCATCTTCTGTGGGGGTCCAGGTTCGATTCCGCCGGTCCTCTTTCTCGACGTCTCTAGAACTTCCTTGGAAATTTTGATTTTGAGCCCCGGATTTTGGGGAGGAGGGGGTGGGGCGGCCAATCTTTCTTTAGGTATCTTTATCTTTAACCCTGGACTTGTTGATAACTTCTCTCTCGGTATAGTTATACGGAGTGTACCATCATTTTCGGGTACGGGGGGTGGGGGTTCAATTTTCTTTTCCTTTTCCTTATCTTTTTTGTGTTTCTTTCGTTCTTCCTTAGATTTGTCGCGATCTTTGTGTTTGTGTTTGTCTTTCTTTTTCTTTTCCTTTTTATGTTTATGGTCCAGGTCTTCTAAGACCTGGGGTGGGGGTGGAGCTTGAGGTAGCGGTTGTGGAATAGGGGGTGGTTCCACCTGAGGAGGAGGAGCAGGAGGAGGAGCCGGAGTTTCTATGATAGGTTCTTTTCTAATTTCTATGGGGGATTTCTTTTCTGTGGGGACCGTAATGGGTACAGGCTTGGCCAAGCTTTCTTTAAGAAGGTTTGAAACCAAAGTGGGATCGGTTTCTATACCGTTTAGAGACCTGGCATCAGGTTTCCGTTCAGGTTGCCTGTTTTTAGTTGCGCTACCACGCTGTGAGTCTCGTATCACATTTTCATAGCCGGGCGTTTCTTCTATTTTTTTAACTACAGGTACTAATTCCGGTTCGGAATTCGAAGGAAGTCTTTGTCTAGATTTCATTTCTTTATTAGGGGGGGATGAGAATGGGGACAGAATTGCCGGAGGTTGCATATCCCTGACAACTGCTGTGGGATCAGGTCTCTTTTTGTGAGGGCTGGGGGGTCTTTGAGGGTCTTGAGGAGCGGGTTGGGGTACAGGCATAGGCCTGGGTTCTTGTCTTGGTCGAGGAGGGTTAGGGGCTCGTCTAGGGGCGGCAACTGCTGGAGTGGGATTTTCTGGAGAAAATAGAGATGGGGGTCTCGTCCTTTGGGGTTCAGAGGTAGGTTGAGAAGTCGATGGTACAGGTGGTCTATGTCTATGATCGTGTGGGGGTTTATGATGGGGAGGTTTATGTGGCCAGGGGTGTGTTTTGTGGGGAGTGGGTCTATGGTGTGGGGGAGGTTGACTCGGCCTTTGGTTAGGCTGATTGGGCGGAGGTCTTTGTATTTGCTGGCGTCTTTCCCTCTCTTCCCGTCTCTCCCTCTCCTCTCTCTCTCTTTTCTCTCTGTACAGATTGTAATCTATTTTCTGTGGCTGTGGCGGGTTCGGTTGTGTGGTTGCCGGTACATAACCACCAGGCGGTTGTTGACGACGCCTCTCGCGTTCGTATTCTATGAAAAAAGAACAATTGACATAAACAAAGATACTCAAACAATATATTTTCCAGTTTCTCATACATATACAGCATTAAAAACCAGAAAAGAAGGTGAGATTACAATAAACTTATAGAAACAAAATTTGTCTTAATAAGAAGCAGTAACAATTGTAATTGAAACAACCATTTGACCTCAATGTCAATGAAAACAACATTCACTATACTTATAATATTACTTATATTAATTTTGAGCTACTTTTTAAAAATATTATATACCTTTATCAAACGATTTATCAATATCCTCGCTGACAAGCGTGTGTTTCTTGTCGAAGGGCGAGTTGGCCACGCCCGAGCTGGATGGGTGTGCGGCGTTTGAGTGCGGAGAGCCGCCACCTGGAAAAGAAATATGTATTATACACTATAATGTAGGTAAAAGCTTGTAATTATTTTTTAGCTTGATAATATTTCTTAGATATCAGAATCTTACTACAGACATTTTGTCTGTCTGGCATATTTATATAAAAATATTCTCTATATATATCGAAATGCGACAGTTGTGGGTTCAAAGCCCATGAGTTCCATCACTCAGCATCTTGGATTCTAGCAAAAAAAGGAGAGCCTACCTGCTATCTTACACATGGTACAGCATTGTACAGGCAAAAATATACATACCCTTTAGTGAGAGTCAAAAATATAATACATTTTTATATATAAAGAAAATCCAGTGAAACATATTCTAGAACAATCTATGGAAATACAATCTAAAAGGACATTTATCAATGATCTGCAAATTAGTATGTAGATTAGATTAGAATATTATTTTATAAAAAAAAAAACTAGAAAAACCAAGAATCTTCTAGAACAATCCAGAACAATCCACTCACTGTTAGACATAGTCATCATTTTCCTCTTCAATCTCGAGGGACACTTGTCGAATATGTGCAGGAATTCAGCTGTGAGTCGCTCTAATAGCTCAGTGGTCACACTCCTGTCCACATAAGAGAACCAATGTCTGCCCTCGTGGGATTGTGGTATCTAAAAACAAAAATACAAGAATAAAAATTAAATAATTTGCTATAGAAGAATATTATTTAATATCATTTCTCTATTTTGTCATATGGCAAGTAAAATAGGGTCCAACATTGCTTGTTGAAACTCACATTCCCTGAATGGGAATGGAACCCACTACACTAAATATTAAAAGAAATATAACACTCACCGCCCAATTACTCCATTTCGATGCTAAATGTATACAAAAACAAGCAACAACCGTAGGTCTGTATTGTAAACACATTGTTGTTAGATGGAGACTGTTCGACGCCATGAAGTATGACGTCTGGGCCAAGTCTTTCGGAGCTGAAATATTGAGATTAAGGGATTAATATATAATAGATAGTAAAATTTATTTATTTATTGTATGTTTAAATTATGTAGCAGAGGTGGAATGGCTTGATGAGTGGGGGTTCGATTTTGTTGTAAATTAAATTACACAATCTTTAAGCAAATATACACGCAAATACACACATTTATTACAAAATACATGTGTATATTTACTAAAAGAACTTTTAATTATAGTAAAAAAGCATTTAAAAAAAGAAACGAACGATTTTTTCGTTTTTCTTTTTTAAAATTAAATAAACAGCAAAAAAAACGGTATGGTATGAAAATTAGGGATATGTTTGCGAATGGGTGAAGACACACAGACATACAAACTAACATACCTTATCTATATACACTTGTGTATACGGTTTATTTTTGCATAGAGCAGGAGAATGGCTTTGACATAAATGAGCTTATAAAAATTTACAGTAACAATATATTTTCAATGACACTTCAGCCATAGCTACTATTAAAAAAAAATTGGAGTGTCATTAAAACATAATTGTACTGCAAATTACATTAAAAGCTCCCATACAAAAATAAAAATTCAAATTTAATCTCTCCAAAAAATATATACTGGCATTTAGTATAAAACTGGCCATTTAGTATAAAACAAAAAAGAAAACAAAGATCCTACAATCATATCAAAGCCATCGCCACGCCCACGCAACGAAACCGTCCGGACCGTACGTCACGAGCGCAGTCTGTCACCGACCGCCGTCGCGTTAACATCTCACAACGCTCACCTTTCACGAGGTGGCAGGTGCGCACCACGTGGGTGTGCGGGTGGTCTATGGCGACATCGAAACCTAACGTCTGTAGGAGTACGTTCTCGTTGAATACAAGGTCCTGCGCCTGAAATTTATAATTTGTTGATAATTTTTGGTATTATACCAATAAAATATTCTTCACAGCTAAAATTCTAGAAGCGTCTATATAATTATGAAAAAAAATATATAAAATAATAAATAACTAAAATATGGATATTACCTTTTACTAATCTCTAATTATTGTCACAAAAATCTATATATATTCCACTACCTAACACATACATATGTGCAAAATTAATACCAACAATTATTATTATAAATGATTAATAAAAGTAAATATTATTCCAATAATTGATTACATATAAATTATTATTATTACAACTTTTTTGTTTGTTCTCTATGATATTTTTTTATGTCTAATTTAAGCAATTATGTGCATATAATAGATAGTTATTAGTGTTAATGATTATTGTACCAAAGTAGGTACAATAAAACTTTTAATACTATTACAGCCACTCCAACTGCGATAAGAAACAGATGTTCTAGAAACATCTTATCTTATCATTTGCAAGATATATATACTGTTATTATAACATACTATGCAGCTGTGATAGGCTAATACAATTCAAATTATATTTTATATATAATTTGGGTAAATCACCATGAAATCTTTTATAAGAATAAGCTGTTAACTAAATTAACAGCTTTTTAGCTGAATTTAAAGTAGCCACACATAAATATACATATATATTTATTACAGTAGGTAAAAACTTGAACAAAATTATCTATCCCATAATCCATATACCTCAAATGTCAAATACATTAAATCCACAATTCACACAGATAAAAAAGCCAGCAAGATCAAAAAGACAATAAAAAAAATCCCCTAAAATTATATATAAAACAACTTACCTGTTCTTGATATTGTTCAGAAGTGAGAGCATTTACTCCTTCACCTCTGTGGAGGCAAACATGGGCCACTTTTATAACGTATTCTAGTTTCCTTGGCTGTTCTTCTACCTGGAATGTTTAAATCGACTAATATGAAGAAAGTATCCTTCACTATATTTATACATATAATAAAATCCTTTAAAAATTAGTTTCTAATGTATAATTCACTATATAATAGACTAAATAAACAATATTTTTGAGTGAACTGTACATGGATTGCTATATATTTTAAGTTTATATTTTTTTTTTTTTTGAGAATGTCTATAACATATACCTATTTAATACCAACAATATTATTTCCCTTGGTTAACAGTTGTATTAGAAGAGAATAAATAAAATACTAAAAAATAAAAATATATAAAACTAATAAATATTATCCACAAGATGTGCTCCAGTTTATTTTTAAACGCAACCCCAAGTTCAACAAAGACAAATAGGGAATTCCCCACAAGCTAAAAATACACAAACACATTCCAAACATCTAATTATAAATCTGTTCAACACTTGACAATATGTGCTCAGTTTTCCTTACTAAAGTTATCCTTATTATTCCAAATTATCTCAATTTGGTTTTAAGTTTCTAATAAAATTTAAAATTAATTACCATAAAAAGGTATCTTTAAAATGTTTTTCAACACTAAATGAAGGAATAAGATACATATCCAGAAAACGTATAAAAATTTACAATGAAAACATTGCTTGGACAAACAAACAAACAAACAAACAAACAAACAAACACACTCACACAGTGTTCAAGAGGTCATACTACATAAATTTTTTTATGATTTCAAAAAAATACAACAGTATCCATTTTACCTTTTTACTATAAAATTTTGCATTCTTTCTCAATATAAACATAAAATAATAATATATGCTAGCTTCATATATATCTATAAAAGCTGCCCATGCTAGTGACATGACATAGTGTTCAGACACTCTTCATACACAGTCCACACAAGTGGAGACTTGCTTGGTTAAATAATAATGTTACCTGAAAACTTTCCTCTTCAAGGAAATAAATATAGAGAGAAAATTAATAAAATATATAATATAAAAATCATACCTTTGCGGCAAGAAAGAGGGCAGCAGCGGCTATCGCGTTCCTGTGGAACTGCGTGAACGAGTGGAACGCGTAGAACCGATGCATATATACTATGGCCGTATTTATACATAATTGTGAACTGTGTTTACCGTTAAGGAAATATTTGGACATGCATAAAAAATATTATTTAAAAATTATATTAAAAAAAATGTCGAGTACATGTGAGCAGTAAAAATGATTTATATCTTTCATATAAATTATATAAAATATTTATATAAAATTTTATTTATATAAATTTTATTTATATAAAATTTTTTATATTTGTCAAAGTGTTTTAATTTCAGTGATTTCATCTTCTTCTTCTTCTCTATAACATCATGTTAGGCTAAATAAACTGAATACAGAAAAATAATAGTAAATTATACATGACAACAGTTTCTAATGTTGTTTAATTGTCTAATAGATTGTTTTAATATGTGTTTCCTATCAAGTATGTGGTATATTAATACGAAAAGCTTTTGTTTAAAGCAATAATCCGCAGTGGTAAACTAACAAGCTGTGTGAAGCTGTGTGAGCTTTAACACAATGTGGATGACTGAGATGAAGATACAAACAATATTACAAATATTATTTTAATATCCAAAGAAATTTAAAATATTATTAATAGATTTTACCTCTCCAATCAATTTGAATGGCTTATTGTGGATAAACAGATTGCCATGTACACGGGATACAGAGAAAAAAAAATATAAAAATTTCAATCATGGCATCACCTATCAAATATAAATACCAAATGGCAAACACTTATGTATAAGACAAAACACATTTTAAATGCTTGAGATATACTAAAAAGTGTGTAACGGCCTAATTGAATAAAGAAAATTTTAAATTTGATAACCCCAAACAAATGAAGGTGAGTTTACCTATCAAGAATCAAACCAACTACCCATATACACCATGGACCAAACAGCCCAAACTTTCAATTTCACTATAGAAATTAAACAAAACAATGCATATAACATCACATTATTCTAAACATGTGTACACAATTTGAATGACTCACGCCACCATCAATGAGTCATTTACAGCTATTTTCAGCTTAGCTGTAAAATTAACTTACTTATGTATATTTTTACTGGTATTAAGTTAACTATTGTTATGTTAAAATGGCTCTAAATTGTTTGTTTTGTTTGGAAAATGAAGATTTTGTTTTAAATTGTAATTTTTTTTTTTAATTAAAGATTTGGAACTATTTCTAATATAGGTAGGCCTGGAAAATTTATTTTTTTGCCCTTATTTCATATTTTCTTCTGTATATAGAAATATATAAATATGTCTTTACTTGCAACTTTCCCTACATGGGTAAATAGAAATAAGTAAGAATTGTATGTCATAATTATGGAACATCTCAAGTGCAAGGTATCTCTGACCGCATATACAGTGGGTTATGTCAAATATGATACATGGTGATACATAGTCAAGTTTAGTTTATTGTTAGATAGATTAAAAATTAAAAAAACAATAACCGAATTCAGTCATTTCTATAGAATAAAAAATTCATGAAAAGTTCCATAAATTCATAAGCTTAACTCCAATTCATACTTTAGTCACATTCCTTGTCATTGCCATAAAAGAAATATTTCATAAAAAAGGTTTTAGTCAGTTTAATTTGCAATTTTTAATCATTTATATTAATATAAAAAAAAAATATAGACATATTTAAATGCAAAACAGTTGATATAGACAAAGTATGCCAACAAATTTGCATCACTCTAATATTATGTGTATAATATATTAGAATTATATCATCATATGATACATTATTATTTTAAATCAACTCATAAATAATACAATATTAATATATGTACTATGTATGTTTTATATATGTACAGAATGCCACTTGGGTTTTTTTCCATATTAAAAAAAAAACCTTTCACCAAAAGGCACAACTGTACATTCAAAATGATAACAAAAAAGAATACCTGAGTTGGTTACAAAAAGTACCTGACATAGATACAAAAAAATTGGCAGGTAGACAGTCCCTGTACCCAATCTATTGTTAATCTATTGTAACAGGTATTTGAAAAAACTTTTGGGTCAAGTACAAAACACAAAATGGCACAACAATAATATATAAAATATTTTACTGAATCTCAAGTAAATCTTTAGAACATTTGTTTAACAATATTCTAAAAAGCATATAGCAATTATATGTTGTAAAATAATTATTATAGTAAAATTTTGCAACAAGATATTCTAAACTAATTTAAAAGTACCATGAACTTAAAAATCATTGACATTGAAGAGGGGCGGGCCTCCAAAAAAGAAAGGCAAATGATCTAGGTCAGTTACATAGCTTTCAATATTCGCCAGTTGTGTAATTTTTTTCCTGCTTATACCATTGTAGACAAAGATAACTGAATGTTAAGCCAAAAATCTTAATTCTCCTTTACCTTTTGATTGTTTTAAAGGTATCATGTGTGATAGTCAAATATTATTGAAAAATCTAGAATGTTCTTTTTAGTATTAATAGTTCTAATCACATGAAAAAGTTATGAAGTATTATTAAAAAAATTGAACCTACAAACTTTAATTACATACGACAGTCAACTGAGGCACAACAGCGCAAAATGTATGGAAACAGGAAAAATATTATGAAATAACAAAATACCCAGAAGCGTTCAGGCTATCTATGTACAAGTTTGTTATTGTTTAAAACAGTTCAATACTCAAAACGTCAGTTACTTTATCGCTACATTGCCACAATCGACTTGTGAACGTGACTCATAAGTCATAACATTGAAAATCTAGGAATTTACAGTGAAATGTTGCCTCTAATGAAATAAACATATGATTACACGTGTATTTAGTGGATTTGCGATGGCATTTGCCGCGCAAATTGCGTGTACCGTAATGAAATCGCGTAAATTTAGATCCAGACAGTCGATCTACGTCAGCGCGCTTGCGTCCTATACATACTACATCTGTCAAAGAGCACTGACCTAAAAAAAATATCACGCACGCGACCATAACCTAAATACACCATGGTATGATAATGAAAATCCTAAGTTTAAGTTCATGATGAAGTCTTACCTTTAGAAATGTTGACGCCACTCATGGGAATTCCCAAGCGAAAGTGAGTGGAGTGACGCCGTTGTTTCAACGTTTCGTCATTCTTTTTCCAAATCGAATGTTAGCACTGTTTTCACGTATAACCAACTATAATTACACTGAAATAACGATGCTTTCACAAATAAAAACACTTTTGAACATGTTAAAGCCACATGACTCGACAAAAACATTGAAGTTTAGTTGAAAAGGATACACTTGAAGCCGCTGGCCCATATCCTGGATGAGGTTGGCGGCCTGCTGCCGATAAGCTAGCTCCTTATCTGCATCTAAACCGCATTTTCTGCTTGGAGAGTTCTGTAACTGTTCTTTTGTAAAATACCATTTTTCTTGTCCACCAGCCATCGAATGGATATTCTAATGACTAAAGGAACCACGACAGAGCGAGAGAGAACGCTCTCTCTGTCTATATGCCTAAGTGGGAAAGGGACAGCGCTATGACAGCGGCGACCGGAAGCAAACCACGTTAACATTTGAGCGCCTTACAATATATTAAATAACATCGTCAAGTTAACAACACCAAAAGTATTCACAAAATCATATCTAAATTAAATTAAAGTTTTTCGCTACTAACACTTATTTGGGAAGTTATGTAAAAACTGCGTCACTTTTTGTATAAGTAGGTAGCTATAATCAAACGGTCGCCATTATAAAATTTCGGTGACTTCACTGTGAGGACTCCGGTGACAGAATGAAGATCTGTAACAATATCAGGTACGTTTCGCATTAACACTGAGTGTTCTTTTGTTATTCAGTAGTAAAACTTTCTTTTGTGCATATTTTTAAACAATACAATTAACTTTACTTATGGAAAAAACTACTTTAAATATACGGACCTAAAGACTCTGTCACACGGTGCAAATGGCCGACCCACCACTGTAGCATACAATAGACATCATTATTTCATTCATCGAAATAAATTACTTTATAACTTAAAGGTCCACTAATTACATAAAAATTAGTTAATTATTTTTATGATCTATTATGTGTTATTAATTTAGAAAACAACTCTCTACAAAGTATTTAATAATAATTAAGAAATGTGTTTGACAATACGTTTGCTGATATATTTTCGCGGTCCAAATTCCGTAGTTCTTGATCGGTATTCTTAATCTGTGTATGTGTTTTTCCGCTTTTCACAAAAAATACGTTTGTTAATTAATCATTATTGCAATCCTATAATTGGCTTGATTTTTGTTTTTATTTATATTACAGATTAAAAGTCGATTTTATTTAGGTAATTAATTGTTTCCGTAACATAAAATATGTTTCCAATAAAAAAAGAAAACGTGGACCATCTGCAATCCCATAACATTAGAGTTTCTGAGCGTAAGTAAAATGGTTGCTTTTTATTTTGTACAGTAATGTTTATTTATCTCTTAGCATACACGTTTTATTGTATTTTCTAGTGTTAAGAGTTCGTCAATGTACTTATGTCGAAGCAATAAAGTTAAATTTGCAATGTCATGGCTTTTACGTCAACACGCCTACATACATTTTTTATTTCTTTATACTCTAGTAAAGGTAAAGGTCAAAGACTGTACAGCCTATTAATGTTTAACAGTTAAAATGGGTTGCGAAATATTATTTGTGCCGCATATGACCTTACTTTATGTTCATTATTTTAAAACTTGCGAATTTTTTTCTTAAAAACAATTACATTATCTAGGAATTGTATAAAAATATATAGTGCCTAGAAATTTATGATTATTAAAATTTAGTGTACATTTTTTAGTTAATTCATCACCGGAAGACAAAATAAACATGTCACAGCCTCGTAAAGTGATACATCTACAGAAAGTAAGAATGCTCAGCCGTGGGGGAAGGTCTTCAGCATCATCTATTAGGATAACCAATGTGAAATCAATTAAGCCTCCAGACCCTGAGCTCCAGAAAAAACAGGAGGAGGAAAAATTGAGACAACAGGTATTCATAAAAATATTGTTATAACTATGTGAATATTTTTATACATTTAAATTATTATCTTATATATTTAAATTATTATCTTATATATTTATTTCGGGGTTTAAATTAATATTTTGTAAATAGTGCATACAGATAATATAAGTGACTTTGCACCCTTTGGATATTCTCCACACATTCTGGATTCGAGACATGATTCATGATTGTAGAGATGTTTATGTCTAATGTGCATGCATCAAGGTATTTTTTCCATATACATGCCAATTGTGTAGTGATGTTACTCCAGAGACTTTCAATAGCCTACAATTTGAGGGTCTTGAAAGTCCAAACCACAATGCTGAAAACACATCCTCACCATCCTACTCTGTTTATAGATGGTAAAGGTGAAGGTAGCCACTTATCATCGGGCTGCTTGCTCCGGAATGTGGAAGAATTTCCATATCTATTAAATATAATCATACCAATATAATATTTATTATTTTAACTCTAATTATTAACCTCTTTTCCAGCTCCAAAAAGAAATAGTGCTACGAGCAAGGACCTGTGCCCATAAAGCGTATGAGTGCACCCTCCCTGTAGTCGGAGGTCGGGCTTACTGTGCCCGTCATATATTAGATGATACTACGGCACCATACAAGCAGTGTGCGCATGTAGCCGCGTCGGGAGTACGGTGTTCGATGCCGGCTCCTGTTGAGAGGGAACAGGGGTGAGTTGGGCCTAAATAGAATAAAATCTTTTTAAAGTGTTAATCCATACTAAGGAACAGAAACTTTTAGAGAAACCTAATTTAGATTGTACCGGGATTTGAATGCATGTCTCTAGTTAACCGTCTAAGCCCCCCACCCACTAATCGAATCTGCATACAGAGATGCTACCAATATTAACAAGTTGTAACAAGTATATATGAATTGCTTGTAGTCTAGTATGGATCTGGAAAGCTATTAAGGTCTCGAAATACAGCTGGAAATTTAGCATTTATACATGTGTAAACTTTTAGTTTTTTGTAAGTAATTAAATTTCCATAGAAGATAAATTTGAACTGCTGTGCTATCTGTGAATGCAAAACATATTAACTATATTTAAGCATGTCAATGAATTATTAATTATAATGATACTTAATTATTCTTTATTACTATGTATCATTGTCTATAGTATTTAGATAATTACCTTTCCATAATTAGTTTTTTTAATTATAATTATTTTATATACACTATTTTTTGGTTTTATTAATAAATATTTTGGAAAATTTGCTTTCCGCTAGACTTAGACTTTAGGTTTTAAACTAGACTTATTTATTATTATTATTGTTGTTATGTATCACGCTATGTCTCGCACATAGCAAGGTAGGGCGGAGGGAACCGTAGGTTAAAGGAATATAGGAACTTAACGCCGCGCTTTGCCTTGTTGCCACAGCGAAGAAAATGAGAATACTACATTCTTCCCTCTTGGGAATGTCACCCACAAACCGTCACATTACAGGTAGAAGCTATGCCACTGCGTCACGACGGTCCTCAATAAACTCATACTGTACAGATATAATATCTATATGAATAAGTAATCGATGACCGAGTAGTAAATTGAAGGCATGTATTATTATTGCTATATTGATTTTTTATCAGTTTGGTTAGACCAGGATTAACTAATCGGAAGTCTTTGGGAAATCCTGGTCTAGAGGAGGGAAGTCAGATTTTTGATGCTTTAAAATGGACAAAAGTAAAATTGTAGTTAAATTATTTATTATATTTGATATAATTTGCAACTTGGCCAATATTATATTATAAATATCAAATTATATCTCTTCTCTCTCTCTATCTTTCCTTATTCCCCTATTCCATAAAAGAAAAATGGCCTCTAAATCTTTAGAACTTATGCTTTAATTTCCATTTCTTTTACTTAAATAATAGCATTTTTGAACACAATGTCACGTTGTATCCAAAAAATATATAGGAGGTAAGCTTAAGAATTAATTTATCTTTTTCTTTACACGTTGCAGGCTCTGCTTTGAGCACGCGCGCGCGCTGCTGCACGCCCGGCAACACTCCACGGCCCCCCCTCCACCCGTCACCACTACGGAGACACTGTTGAATCAGTTGCAGCATTATGTTAGGTGAGTGGGGTTAGAATCCAGGGTCTATTATCACCACTACTGAGACAATTGTATAAAATAATGAGAATAATTTTGTGGGCACATTTTGCCCCTTCCTCCCCATTGATAATTGTTACTGTGGAGCTATTGAATTAGTTGTAGTACTAAATCTATCGAATTAAGTTATGGAAAAGAAATTATTGATTCTAATATAAATCAATAGTAATAAGATTATGTAGTAGCTTTGTTATATGTATGCATTTTACCTCTACTTCCTCATTGATGGGCCATTCTGAGACGCTGTTCCTCAGTTGCAGCATTTTGTGAGGTGAGTGGGTTCAAATCCTATATCTGAAATTAGATTAAAGGGAGAGGATTTATGGAAATAATATTTTTTTCGCCTGATTTCTGATGTATACAGTATTTGCCCCTTTTCCCCTATCACTTATTACCGCTATGGAATATAAAGAGTATTTTTTTTTATTTCCAGGCCAGAAAGAACGCGCACTACCTCGTGCGCCTCCTCCGTGTCGGTGGTCAGTGATCCTGCTGAGGAACAAATCGCCCCACACGCTGTTGATCCTTTTAGTGAGTTCTTCTTTAATTTTTTTCTTCTAGCTTCATGTGTATCACTCATAGCAAAGTAGTTAAAAGAACCTAGTGTTAAGACACTTTGCCCTCCCACTTTAGTCACTATCATTGAGACGGAACTCAACGCCGCGCTTTGTCCTCATACCAGAGAAATGACATTAAGTAAAATTTTCCCCCCAATTGGGAATAGAACCCACAGCAGTCGTGTCATTTGTTTAGTACAGATGATAAGTGAATTATTTCATATTAATTTAATAAGAAATAATATTTTTTATATTGTATGTCCTTTATTGAGTTAGACACGGTACAGCCTTCATGGCTTTGGAGGGTCTTTGGAAAATGTGGAGGATCACTATGTGGGGATTACCTGAAATTACCACAGCTCTAATATAATATATATGTATATATTTGAATTTTTGAATAATATAAAGGTGTACAGCATTTGCTATATTAAACATTATTAAACATATAATAATTATTATATGTTTAATTCCTTTTTTTTTATTTGTATGTATTCAATATTTATTGTATATAGAATAAAAATATCGTTGGCAGTCAACCAGTGTCCAAAGCACATGATGGCTTAAGTTTTCATTAGTACTAAAGGCATTTGACAATTTAAAGGTGAAATACCATAGATTCCATTTTCAGTTTCTAGACTAGCTCACTTAAGACGAGACTACACTCTGGAAAACAACAATAAAATTACAAAGCTAACATATAATTTAAACTATAAAATTTCCAGAAGAGATAGACGCGACGGCCGTCAACGCGTCCGTGTCGACCTCCATCATGGAGTACGCGAGCGCGAGTGACAGCGACGCGGACAGCGTCACGCTGGCGGACGGCGGCGGCGCGTCCGACGCGGAGGACGCGCCCTGCGAGGCGCAGCCGCTGTGGTGAGTGCCAGGCGTCGTTACTGACGTGCCAGTGCTTGTTACTGAAGTGCCAGTGCTAGTTGATGAAGTGCCAGTGGTTATAAATTATGTGCCAGTGTTTGTTACTAATGTGCCAGTGCCTATTGTTAATATGGCATATGTTGTTTGTATTATTGTAACTTCAATTAGTGCCATGCGGCTAAATATTTTTAATTGCTAGTGCTGTGCCAGTGGTTATTATATCGCTTTAAATTAATTGGTATGTCACATCCTTTGGTGTATAGTTATAAAATAATGTATGATATAGTTAGTGTACGAATGGTGGTGGCGTCATGTCTGACACGGATGACGCTCTGTGTCAGTCACAGAATTGTTGTTGAGCATATTAACATGCCAATAATGTATTCAAATATTACTGACTTGTCAGTCATGATCATATCCTACACCATAGTAATCGTGTTTTCTATATGAAAATCTATAATATATATAATAGTAGATTACCTGACAGTGATTATGATTGTGATATTGTAATATTTATATGTCAATATTTGTTAGTGGCGTGCTAGTGCCTAATGTTGACATGTCAGTCAAGTGTCAGTTGATGTTACTAATGTGCCAACTCACAACTACCGAGCTATCAAGTTAATTATATTTATACGATTAAATCTTAATACAACAATACAATGCAGGCGTGCCGGCGTGCTGACGGCGGAGGAGGCCGTGAGCACGGCGCGCGGCGTGCTGGTGGCGCTCCACGCGGCGTACCGGCGGCAGGCGGCGGGGCTCCGGCAGCGGCTGCGGGGCGCGCGGGCCAGGTACCTGCGGGATGTGCGCGCCGAGCGGGACTTGTACTGTGAGGACATACATATATATATATTTACTTATATTCATATTTATATATATATATATATATATATATATATATATATATATATATATATATATATATATATATATATATATATATATATATATATATATACATATATATATACATATATATTTACTTATATTAATATTTATATGTGATATATAATTTTTCTTTGTGACAGGTTCAATAAATTCTCAAGCGAGGAGCTGCCCTCTGACAGTGAAGGAAAGGAAACAGCTTAGGAAATTGAAAGCCTACGCCGGATACCACAGGAAGCATGGCGTCGATGCGGTCTTGGCGAGGAAGTTGTACCACAAACGGGCCAAGGTGTGTACTTATATGACAAATACATACATACATACATACATACACAAACAGACTGCGCTTACAGTCAGTTTGCACATGTTTATTAAGTATAGGAAATTGGTATCGCCTCATTTTCCGTGAATTAATGAAATTGCATCATAAACGAGCATTTATATGTATTTATTTCCATTTATATTTATTTATATAAATATTTTCATACTTTACCCAATCAAATTAAAACAATAATTTTGCGAGAGATTCGAACCCACACCTATTGTGCTTACTGGCACTGCCATTGAGCCAGAATGACGTCACTATATTTTTTTTAGAGCGTACTCCTTATAAATAATGTTATTACTTATTTACATATATGTAGCTCTTGTAAACATTATAGATAAATAATTGCACGCTGTATCCCGCATATAGCAGGTTGGGCATCCCGCATATAGAGAGGGAGTGTTAAGTAGATTTTGACATGACAATTTTTTTTACAATGTTTGTTTATAAAATGATTTATATATAGTGTTAGAAATCATAAGGGGCAAGTATAAAATAAGACAATTTATAATAAGTCCAAGACTTACAATAATACAAAACCACCCTGAATGAACAATATTTCACATTTAATTATTTAGAAACACTATCTCTAATAATTACTTTATAATCGTTTATCCTTAAACATAAATTGGCACTATAAGTGAGTAAGGTATAAAAGCAAAGACGCTTCAGTCATAAAATACCTAGAAAGAGTTAAGTGCATATTTCTACTGTGTTTCTAGCAAACTGGTATTTATGCCAGAATCAAATGCTGGCCCATTCATTCTAAATCGGTTCTTAAATGGCATAAATTAAAGATAATTAATACAATTGACATCAATTATATACAATTAGGTATGTTTAGTTTAAAAAAAGGTATTTTTGGACTGAAGCGCCATTG
This sequence comes from Dione juno, assembly GCA_037127375.1. Classification (NCBI taxonomy): domain Eukaryota; kingdom Metazoa; phylum Arthropoda; class Insecta; order Lepidoptera; family Nymphalidae; genus Dione; species Dione juno. Next base: position 1,723,500 of record JAXRJS010000093.1, read on the forward strand.
CTTTTATACCCCTCCAGTACAATAACATACGGACGGACTTGCAATATGGACGCCAACTACCTATACCGACGACAGCGCTTATTTTATAAAGTGGGTATAGTGATGGTGGGTACCGATATCTAACAATAGATTATATATGATTTGTTTAATAATAATTCTCTTTTTCAGGTGAACTATATATCAAATCGTCCGATCCCGTCGCAGGGGAGGTGCGCGTTCACAGAGGGAGGTGTCCGGTGTTCGAATCAAACAATGCCCGCAGCTAAACACTGTTTAAAACACATATTGAGTGATGGACAACAGGTGAGAAATTTTTTGAACGCAGCGGGATTTGAACCCGCGCCTCATGGAAACCGTCCAAGCGCTCTGACCACTAAGCCATGCGTTCTTCCTCACGCCGCGTCGAAATTCTTATATGCTTCATACAACTTATTACGTTGTTAGTATCTCTGTAGGGAGATTTTTACAAATTTCCGCTACACAAAGATTATTACAAAGAACAATAATTTGGCAAGAGAGAATACTATTAAACTACTTTTATTAAATATATTTTTAAGTATTCCCGTTGTGTTAAAAATTTTTTCTTTCTTAGTGTGGATTAACACTTCAATAATCATTCAAATACTACTGACGTACTTTGTCAATCAGAAAATGTTAGTTTTAGTTCTTAACCCTTAAATGGATAATGTTGTTAACTACATATTAAACATCACAGATAAAATTGACCTTCTATTAATGTTTTGTTATTTCTGAAACTAGTTCTTATTTCAAAAAAAGTATAGTAAATTCATGTCTAGATTTTTTTTACTCATTTTTCCTAGACAGTAATACACGTCTTCTACACAAATATAATTTTTTTAAACGTTAAAAAAAAATCATCCATTTAAGGGTTAAACAATTGAATACAATTCATTTTTAAATGAATATTTTGAAAAGTTAAAGTTTTGATTTTTTTATCTGTATTTCTTAATACGAAATAGGCGAAACAGCAGCCGCCATGTTGTGACGTCATACGGTCTTGTAAACAAAGCGTCAACTGATTAACGCAACGGCTGATAATATTTTATAACATGGCCTGTTATTTGATCGATTTAAAAAATATACTACACCATTTTGGAATATTTCGTTACTTTAAGTTTTTTTTTTTGTTTTCACGCTGTATCTCGCTTATAGTTGTATAGACAGACAGAACAGTGTTTAGAGCGTGATAGAGCTCAATATCCCGCTTTTTCTACCCTGAGCTGAAAATAGAAATATTTTATTCTTGTGTCTCGTCTTATACAACATTAGTTAACACTGATATATTTGATAATATTCCAGGTATTATTCGCTCCCTGCGGAGATCTGCGGGGTAGTGTCGAGTGCAAGGAGGCTATACCGAAGCTACCTCTACCCACTACCTCGTGTAGATACCATACGGGGCCGCCGGGCTATACTAGTTTTACATTGAAGGTTAGTTATTTTTTATAATATTTTTTTTTATTTATTAAAAATTTAAGAATATCGTGATTTAAATTAATATTAAATGTTTATAATAATTTGTAAGTAAGAGTTGTGTATGACATACGATGCATATAGTAAGCATGTAATATAGCCTTTACCCTAGAGCCTTCCCCTTTACATGGACTATAACACAGTTTTTTTTATCTGTACCTATAGTTCTTAAGATTAGTGCTTTTAACCTTACATATATTTTTGTATATATATATATCTATATATATATATATATATATATATATATATATATATATATATATATATATATATATATATATAATATATATTTTTGTATGTATATATATATATATATATATATATATATATATATATATATATATATATATACCAGAGTGTAGATATGAAAATGATTCATTCACCGAGTAGGAATCGAATCTGCAACCGAATGATTATTATAGAAAAATAAATTATATATTTTCAATACATCATACAAGATAGTAATTTTATAAATAAAGATAAGCCAATAATAATAAATAATAATTATTAATATATTTTGACCTCTTCAACAGAAAGAAGACTCATCCTCCGACCTCTCGAGCCACTGCAGCTCAGATGTCTCCCAGGAGGAGTTGCCTCTGACCTCCTGACATCAGTTCTTGGATATACCAGAATGTGATATGTTCTATTGTGATGATTATTAATATAATAATTCATGATTCTCATCTCCTCGCTCCTCATTGGTACCAACAATGTTTTGAAAATTGTGTGGAAAACGAAGAATGGAGTGTCTTAACACTAGCTTCCCGCTGTCTATCCTGCTACATGCGGGATACAGCGTGAAGCTGAAAAAAAATAGACGGTTACCCAGATTGATCTGGATTAGATTGAATAATTAATAATATGACAGTGCGATGTTGAATTCTGCTCAACATGTGGCAATTTAACGCAGAAAGCGGTGGGGATATGTAGTGTCTTGACACTCATCTCTCCGTCTATCCAGCTATAATGGAATCTTAGTGGAATGTGTAAGAATGTAAAAGACATTTAAAGTGTATATTTAAAACCAGTCATAATTATTGTTTGAAAGTGTAATTATTAATATAGAATGCATTTTATTAATAATAGATAGATATATAAGAATAATGTGTGATAAAATTTAGTTAGTTAGTTAGTTGTAAGTTACGCCAACACTATGCACAATGAATAAGTCATATTAAAAAAATTTGATTCTTATATAGAAATTTGAGATTATTGTATGTGGATGTGGATAATGCGCGGCGTTGAGTTCCGCCATACAATCTAATGTCTAAAGGAATGTAAATATTGACTGCTTCAATGTAGGCTAGGCAGTAAAGCTTACAGCATTAGCCTCAAAATAAAAAAATAAAAAAGAAATAAATAAAAAATATAGTAATATTAGTATTAAATGCTATAAATTGTTATCGATCTCAGTAATAAATAAAATGCTTTTTAAGGTTAGTACTTTTTACTTATTAATGTATATATACCTATAGTGTCCTCGGAATGAAAGTGGTCTATCTCAAAAATGCTATTTGTTAGAATTCACTGTAAAATATTGAAATAGGCTTTTTAATGTCGGTTTTTAGGTAAATTAGTAATTAAAGGATTTTGAGTTAGGCCACTTTTGTTTTAAATATGTTATATTCATATATGGATTTAATAAAAATGCATGTGATAGTTGTATGTGTGTATGTGGAAAACATATAAAAATAAAAACTATTATTGTGAGCATTTTTATAAATGTAAGAGAACATTGATTATTAAAAAAAAAATTTTTGTCTGCGTTTGTGCACGCTACCTCAGGAACGACTAACCGGTTCAAATTTAGATATTACCATTGAGTCATGGTGAGTTTCACTTAAAATTTAGACTGTTTTATTTCAATCCATTTATAAATAAAAAAGCTATATCAATATCATAATAATGTCTATAATAATGTATATCTTTAAAATGTGAAATAAATTAAGAAGAGATAAGCATAATTTGCCATTTTTTATGTGAAAACATGAACCTGCACCAACGTAAATATGTTGCTATGACTTAATAAAAGTTTTGTGTGTAAATATAATTGTATTAAAATTTAACGATCTCTTGCTCACTTATCGACTCCTGGTACCTGCTGCTCTATTTCACTCAGTCACATATTTGAGATTGTAGAGGCGTCGGTCGCGGGTTCGAACTCCGCTCGGGGCAATGACACTATCTATATAAAAGTTGCATACAATTGTACTCTATAGTGACGAGGAGGGGAGATCTCTTGCTCGCTCATGAGCGCCTGGTACCTGCTGCTTCATTTTACTTGAGAACGTTCATAAACGAGGTATCCCATACAATTGTACTCTATTGAGACGAGGAGGACGACGAGGAGTCCCCAGAGAACAAAATGAGCATTGTGGCAGCTCAGAAGATGGTACATGGGACGGTCATTGATCTTCAATAAGCGCGTCTATCTCCACCTTGAAGGTCGACAACGCACCTGTAGCACCTCTGGTGTGGTACGGGGACGTGGGCGGCGGTGATCCCTTACCATCAGGTGACCCAAACGCTCGTTGGCCTTGTCTCTATAATAAAAAAAACACGTTAGGACCCTGTCCATGCCACTTCCAATGTTATCTTAAATAATATTAATATTAACAAGTGAGATCTCGTTTTTCTCGATCCCGTAGAAATTTCGAGAAGACCATCCTATTGTGTTCCCTAAGGATTGGTTATACAGGATGTCCAGGTTAACGAAGCGATGTCCCTCTTAGGGTACCTCTTGATAGACTGTAGAGGCGACGGTCGCGGGTTCGATCCCGCTCGAGGCAATAACACTATATAAACGAAGTCGCGTACAATTGTACTCTATAGTGACGAGGAGAGCTTTAGTAGTAGTAGTATATATAGCATTAGTTTGATATTATACCTGTAATAATAAACGTAAGATATTTAATAGTTGTAACAATTTAAATACCTCAACCTCATTTCCCTCATACCTCTAGCTCATTTCCTCGCTCTGGTATATCTTTTTTGACGTAGAAATTTCGAGAAGACCCTCTTATATGTTAATAGCGTAAGCTGATTTTGGTCCCAGCGGTCATGGGATATAAAACATTGGTTGTCATTTATGAAGATCCCGCCGTAGCCGTAGACGTGCAGAAAATAAAGAAGATTCTTGATTGCTAATGAATAAATTGTTACGATTAAATCTTAAGCGGTTAACAGATACTGGCAGGTTAGAGAGCGGCGCTACGTTTGTAGGACAGGACACAGGGGTACCTGGATTGACGAATCCCACTGGATAACCACGAAACCCCTTTGTTCAATCCCTGTCTGTGCTTTTATGAAAATATTTGTTAGAAAAGTATTGGAAAATATAGACTGGCGTCTGCACATGAGATTATATATATATATATATATATATATATATATATATATATATATATATATATATATATATATATATATACTATATATATATATATATTGTTTTTTCACAATCCATTTAAATGTATTAATTCAGAAATAATATGTTACTCCAGTAACTTACTTAGCCGTAACCATGGTAACGGTTTCACTACATTATATATTTATAGTGTTCTTACACTAATACAAATATGTTTTACATACACAATCTATATGTGTAAATATCATTGAAGTGTCTGTTTGTGATTTACAAGTAACTCATTTTTCCCACATGGAAAATTAATTTTCCCACATTACAGTTATTAACTTAAAACCTACCAAAACATAACAAAAACATTTGAAATTTTCTAATCTCCGGAATACAAATTTACGCGGGAAATACTTTTTCCGCGTTCCTAGTAGTTTCCGTTCAGTAAAAATGTTGCATATGAAAGTTATATTAATAAAAAATTATTTGTATTAATTATTATTTTTCATTGACAGAGCGAAATGCCCAAATACCCCTCAATTTCCCACTTTCCGCCCAATTCTGAGACATAGTGAGTGGGGTGACGGAACTCAACGCCGCGCTGAAGGTCACTATTCTAGTGTAATAAAACTGAACAGTACGTTTATTAATATCACACAAATTACTATAATATATTTGATAACATACACTTCTATATGAAACGACATGCACGTTGCTATGACAACAAGCGTCACGCGTCAAGGTACATGGAAACCGCCTTTATAATTATTTTATTCATATAGTTTTTAGCTTCACGCTGTATCCCGCATAACAGAAGGAAGACAGAGATTAAGTCACTCCACTCCCCGGTTTTTCGCCCAATTTTCTAGACATGGAAATGGAAATAATTAATTCCCCCGATTGAGAATCGAACCCACAACAAAGAAACACCACAAAAAAGGAACAAATAAATAAAACAAGGTCGACTTGAAACAGAATCGTCGCTTTATTCAGCAATTTCCGGTTGAAAAAAAAATATATATAATCAACAAAACTACACTGAAATTCTGAACATGACTATTTTACAAACAATTTACAGCAATATTATAATAATACGGTTACTTCGAACGCTTGACGTTTCAGGAGAAAAGGGGAGGGGGGATAAAAAAATTATATTTACAATTAAAAAAAAAGGCGAAGCGAAGTTCGCTCCGAGAACGGGCAAGCGTTCGAGATCCGAACCTACACTAAGGATCAAACTTATGAGGTACATCATCCTAACGACTTTACTAAGCGTATGTAACCAGCCCCAAAAATGAGGCCAACAAATGTTTTTTTTTACATTTTTTTTCAAATCTGCAGCCTTTTTGTACAGTATATGATACTTACTAACAATATATGTATAGACATAGTTAAAACCGTATTTTTTTGGTCGCGAGGTATTTCCGACCGCGCGCGGTCGCGTGGTACCGAAAACCCTCACATTTTCACGGCACTGCTATACAAACCCCAGTTACAATTACACGTAATAAGATATATTTTTTGCGGTTTTCTGTGTTTTTTTTTTGTTTAAATTTTTACTAACAAGACGAGTGACATCCGTAAAGAAACTACCGTTAACGCCGTCTCCCTAACAAATGTTCTAAAACTACATTAACACCAATTTCGATTTATTCGTTTTATTCAAAAGGAAAAAGCAAAAAAAAAAGTGACTCAGCCGACAAATTGTCCAAAATAAAAAAAAACGGTGTGACGTCACAGCACAACTTCACGGTACTACTTGTTAATTGTAGTTTCTTTGACGCAAATTGTTGTAATATTACATACATAGTAGTGATACGACGAATATTTTATTAAATTACAACACTTCTATGGGAAGCTCGCTAAGGGATTGTGTGACATTTATTTCTTGTACACCAGAGACTCGATTATCCGGCCAGTAACTATACAGGCAGACGTGCAAATACAGACCGATATTGACAAGTATTTAAAAAAGTAGCTTCACGCCGTTTCCCCTGGTATGGCAGGCAGGGCAGACGGAGTGTTAGGTTAACACTTAGTGTTAAGACACTCAGCTCCCGGCGGCACTGGTGCGGCCGCCCTTGTCTTGCTACCACAGCGAGGAAATGTAAAATACTACATCCCCCTGAATTGCAATCGAACCTACAACAAACCCAACTTTACTAAACATGAAGAGTTAATTTTGAATTATGATATAAATCTTATATTATTTCAAATCTCTTCATTAATTCCATTAAAGGAATGTAGTAATAGTAGCATAGTTAACGCGAACGCTTCAGAGCATCAAAAGGTCCGGTTAATCGAGTGTCTGGTATACGTTACAATAATATTGATTACGACGTTTTCTTTTGTAAATCTATTAAACATCCGAAGCTAACGACGCGACGTTCGAAACGAAACAAGCGTTTCTCAAAATTAAATTTACACGTAAATTCGCGGTACAATTGTATTAATTATAAACTAAAAACTGATGTGGAGGTGTGTTGTGATAATTTTCAAAAAACATCACTAATAAAAAACAAAACAAAACGACAGTTAAATAAAAAAAAAAAAGTAAAAAGATAATTCTAGAACAATAAAAAAATTCAACACACCACCACTCAGCCTAGAGCATACATTTTACAACATTTATTTGGCTATTTATTTTTTATAGAAAAAATATTACATTTTTTCAATACAGGGTACAGATAAAAAATCCAAAAAATTTCCAATAGTACAAAACTACAGTACAATAAATACACGCTCGCACGCGGGGGGTTAGTTTGCGATACTGTTTTTATTTATTTATTTATTATATTAAAAATCAAAATTATTCACACTATTTAAGTAATTTAATAATTAAATATTGAGTTACTATTAAAGAAAATGAACTCAACAAAATTCTAATAAATCAACTAAAGATTGTGTGAACAATTTTGATACATACAGAAAGTCCTATAACTTCATTATATAATAGAAGAAAAAGGCAAAAATAAACTAAAAATAGCAATAAAACGTGCCAACTAAATTGAAAATTTCCATAGAGATAACAGGTTCGATTACTGACGAATACAATTTCTTATTATACAATGAAGTGTATAGCATTTTAAAAAGATTTTCTAAGCATTTGGATCTTAACATGAAAATCTGGTCCGGCCAGTTCTAAATTACAACTATTTATTATATATAATACAGTACATACATCAAATATACACTCGACGACGGTTTGTATCGCAAATTAATTCTTATTTTTTTTTTATTTTTTCATTCGCGTGAAAAATAATAACTAGAGAATGTTTCATTTCTTTTCTAATTAAAAAAAATCCTAAGCGCAATGCCGGCCTTACTTTTGCCTGTCATTAGTATTATATATACAAAAAAAAAAAACAACCATACATTCACTATAGTCATACTATTAAAAGCACACAATTAGTGACAATTTTACTATTACACATATAAAAAAAAACAACATTTACTTTAAAAATAAATCCAAAAATTTCATTAACCTTCAATCATATGACCTTACACCGTTTAATATAAAAAAAATGAAAAAAAATTACATACATACATAAATTAAAAAAAAAAACAACAAGAAAAGATAATAAAAGGCCGGCATTTTCATTGTATGTTACAAGTATTAACTATGTCACAGCCACTTAAATTATTTTTAATGAAGCTTGCAATTTACAAATGGACAAAATCCCATGACATCAAACCACACATTGATTGCAAAGTACAAACATGGCGACAGATTATATTATATCATAAATACAATTATAATTATAGTACAAGTTCTATAATCATAATTTATTACAATTTAAGTAATATCATGACTTTTATTATATAGTCCGTGTCCGTCTATCACTTTCACTTTATATGTATGTCACAATCAAACATTATGTTTCTAATAGAATTTTTAAACATTTATTAGCATTTGCAATTTTGTAATTTACTTTTTTTTAAATATTTATAACAACACATCAATATTTTTTTATACAAGTTGGGTTACACATATAGTTACTGTAAACTCTAGAAGCTATTGTTCAAGAAAATTTGACATATATTTGATGAGAACATTTAAACAAGTTATTACATTAATTAGTCATACATTTTTTACGTATGATCAATAAAGTCCGAATTTCAATGTTTAGGCTTTTGCTAAAATGCTAATATAGGCAGACTGGATGAGTCTAGGCTATTTGAAACAAGATATAAATCTGATTGTAGCTCATTTGGGGAAATGTCAGCATCCGTTGTAGGTATGTCTGAGAAGTCGTTGGACATGTCCACTTTTACCGTTACATTGATATCATCATTGATATAACGGACTAAATCTCCAAGATCATCTAATCCATTGTCTTTAACGTCACTTTCACCTTTGTTTTCACTTGGGAGAGTCACCTCACCAATCACCTCTACACTTAAGTCTTCATTTACACTGATTTTTCCTTCAATATGGCCTCCTGTTGGGTGTTTTACTTCACTTTCGTCATTATGCCTTGTATTTGCATTTTCTGCTATTTTTTCTCCCATATTTAGTAAATTATCAAAATCTTTGTTAGATCTGTTAGCACACTCTGCCACTGGTTGGGTTACATTGCCAAGTGTATTTGTATTTGGATTAGCACTTTTAAGAAGGTCATCAAAGCTGTTTGTCTTATCTCCACTTTTATAAGACTGTATAACACTTTCTCTAGACTGAATATTAAGAACTTTAACTTCTGTATTTATATCTGTTTGACCAAAATGATTTTTTTCATTTAGTTTAACTTTTTCACTGTAGCTCTTAAGCAGTTCATCAAAACTCATTGTATAACTTCTTTCAGTTCTACATTTTTTTATTACACTTTTGCGGCGTTGAGATTTGTTTAGGTTATTTTTACACTTTTCAATATCACTTCTGCTTGGCTGGTCGTAAACACTTCCTTCAGTACAGCTTTTTAGAAGTTCATCAAAACTCATATTTCGATATTTATTCTGGTATCTTTTGTGAATGTTCTGAGGATGAGGTCTTTCAAAATTTCTACTGTTACTAGATTTCAGTTCTTGAGTTTTGAGTGTTTGAGTTTTCTTCCCAGTTTTATGCAGATCAGTTTTATGATTCTCAGTATTTTTCCAATCGCCACTCGATTTATTCGGTGTTTTATCACTACTCTTACCTTCATCTTTGCTTCCTTTCTGTTTCTGAACTTGTCTACATTTATCCGTTTTGCACTTCTTTGTATTTTTTATTTGACTATCATTTTCACACTTCTTGTCACTTGTATTATAATTATTATTACATTTTCCGCCACTATTCCGAATATTACGTTTGCGCTTTTCGCTATCAGTTTTTTGTGTGTCACCATCACTTTGAGCGTCACTTTTTCGACTGTATTTACGTTTCCTAACATTTTCACTTTTGACACTTGCACTTTCACCACTAAACCGACAATTTTCGCCAGTTTTTTTAACGTCACATTTTTTAACACTCTTCTTTCTGGTTGCTTGGTTCTGTGGACCTTGGTTTCGGTTTCGGTTTCGGTTGCTATTGCCCGGTTGTCACGTGACCTCCATGGGTAGCGTGTCGGTGGGTCGCCTTCGGACGCCGTTGGTCGTGGATTCATTCTCGTCTGGGGTAAGATCGGCAGACATGTTGGTGTTGGTGGACGTGGTGGGTGCTGTTGATGCCTCTACTATTTCACTGGAATTAGAATGATAAATGCGTTACTATTGAGAACTTTCTGTAGAGAACAGACTACAATTATCTTATCTAACATCAAAATCATATTTAAATTTGCTGCCTCATCGAAAGTAAGCAGCGAAAAATTTATTTATTCACAAGCTAATATATTCCACAGAGAACCTAGCGTCAAAACATTTCGTTCTTCGCTTTCCACCTGAATTAATAAAGATAGCGTATTAAGCGGAACCCAATGCCGCATGAAGATAAATCATTAAAAAAAATACTTACGCTACGGGCGTCGGTCTGGGCTGGGCGATTAATCTCCCTTGCCTAGCTTTAAGTTGAGCCGTCGTAATCGCTATAGCTTGTACATTAGCAGAAAGAGCTTGACCACCAGGTCCAGAAATTGCAATTTTCTGACCCTTCGGCAAAACATTCTTCTGTAGCAAATTAGCCACTACCGAGCTAGGAATAGAGGCTGTTTTCGTTGGCGCTATAGTTATACTTGTCGAGGGTTCAGATGAACTTCTTGCTATGGGGGTGGAGACTTGAATTGTCCGATTTTTCAACTGAACCTGTGGGAAATGCTGTCTTACTGGTGGTCTCACTGGTAACGCCGCTCTCACTATCTGTCTTCCATCCAAACTGACACTAACTCGATGTCTTGTGGCCGCTGTTACATTTCCTTTTAGGGTTCCATCGAAAACCACTTGTCTTTTCTTAGCATCGAAGTCTAATCTTGCCACTGAAGCTTTAACCGGTGGAGGTTGTCTCAACACGTTGACTAAATGAGGACCCTTGCCAAGTTGTCCGCTTTTAATTTCAAAGAATTGTGCCATAGAACCCGGCGTTTTGAGTAACGCTGGCGGTTTAGCGTCTCCTAGAGCCGCCAAAGATACCACAGCTGGTAACTGAGCTATAGATCTATTTTGGGCGATTAATTGAGCTCTCTGGGTGTGAGATAGAGGATGGGCGTGTAGTACTTTTAACTTGCTGGGAGCAACGTGATGCATTTGAGGAGCAACGACTACTGAAGGATGATGAATTTGTAAGGGTTTATGGGCCAAGGCAGGAGCTAGCTGGACGAAGGGAGTGACACGCCGCGTATTGGCCATGTTCGCCATGGACACGTTGGCCATGGACACATTCGCCATGGACACGTTCGCCATGGACACGTTTGCCATGGACACGTTGGCCATGCTGACGTTAGCCATGTTAGTCACATTGGTAACATTGGGTATTTTGCCAGTTCCTGCAGTTACCACGTTGGCCACGCTTGCTACTGTTGCTGAACCTATAATATAAGAAAAAAATATTTAAATAGTAGCTAAGTTATATTATAAGTACTAAAATGAGATATCGTTCTTTTAGCAACAAATTTAATGCATTATTTATCACATTGGATTTCCATGAGAGCTATATTTAAAATTATCTTTTAATTGGGGCGTTGTAAAAAAAAATCAGTTGGAACCAGAAGTTCCTGATATTAGCGTGTTCAAACAAACAAACTTCACTTTACAATATTAATATAGAAATATATCTAGATGTTTTCAACACGCATTTTTAATTGCCTTAAACATGGGATAGGTCCCATGTACACTACATATATAACAATTAAGAGCACCCACCAATCTCCCTGTGCTGGGCATTGTGTACCGGCAACGCGACGGCCGTGAAGGGCCCGTTCTGCAGCAGCCCCACCACGGTGCCCGCCGTCGAGCACGCGTTCGCCTGCCCTTGGTTTTGGAGACGCACCTGGAAATTATTATTATTTGATTTATTATAATTATATATAAATTAATAATAAAAAATCGGTTGGCCGGAATAATTATTTGGACCGTTATATTAGAGGGGTCACTAGTCACAGTGGGGCGATGTCTGACTTTAAACCCGACGGTGTCGTATGTTCGATTCCCATGAAGACAAGTTAATTATTGTCATTTTCACGGCCTGCCTACCCTGCTATATGCGGGATACAACGTGAAGGGGAATGATAATATATATGGGGCAACGTGACATTGGCGAAGTGAATTGTGCTCAACTGGCACGCTCGAAACGCCATTACTGCAGTACAGAACAGAATATATATGGGGGATGTCTCGTTATAGTCTAGTTCTGGTTAGAAGACAGCACAGCGAGACACACACCGGCGTAAAAAACAAAGAGCAATCATTATTTATCTTAAAGACAATATAAAAAAATTAACATACAATAATAATCACGCACCATCTCAAATTGAGGAGTGTCTTAACACTACGTCCTCTCTCTCTACTGTCTGTCTTTTTTATAAAAAAAACTAACCTTCAAACTATCAGAAACCGCAACAGTAACAATATGAGGCGCAGAATGCGTAACGTGCGTGCTGTCTGAAGAAATAACCACCTCCCGACGCTGTGCCGACGCTATAATATGCTTTTTAAGCGGCGAACTCTTCACCACATTCTTCACTTGCACCACCGCCTCTTCAATATCCTCCCTCTTCTTCTTTTCCACTTTGACCGGCACTTCGTTAACCTCCTCGACGATTATCTTCGACGTTGGCACCGGACACTTCTCCACATTTTTCGGTTTCTCCAATTTGGGCGTTACTGGAATTATTTTATCTATATACACCGGCTCTTTATCCACTTGCGTGACTTGCACGGAGCTCGAACCGAAACCCTCCGCTCTCCTTTGGCCAGAGACAGTACGCCCCTCCTGGCTCCGGCCGTGACATAAAAAAGAATCTGTCACCAAATCTTCTAGGAGATCGTCTGATAAGGCGATTTTCTTATCATCCTTCGTCAGATCCACATCGGCTAGGGCTTTCAGGTCTGTTTCGGATAATATACTTTCTACTTGAGCTTCGGTGAGTCCTGTAAAGTTCTCCGCTAGTAGATCTTCTCCGCTTGTGTCGAGGCTCTTCTCCCCGCTCTCCGTGTCTACATGTGACACTATATCACCGTACAGATCGTTGAGTGTGAACTCGGTGGTCCTGAAGGTGAGTCCCTCGGAGGGTTCCGTCAGTTCGACGGTGATGGGCAGGTCGGGTGAGATGGGAAATTGATCGTTTGACGGTCTCTCTATGTAGGGCGGCGACGGTGGTGGTGTTTTTGGTCGGAAGTGTAACCTGGAATTATTGAAAATACGTTATATATAATGATAAAGTCCGGCGTTGAGTGCCGTCTGCCAACACCAAAAATCAATAATATTACGCGAGAAGCTCTGTCATCAGGTACTCAATACAGGAAGCAGTAGGTTTCATAAGGAACATGGCTGTGAATCGTATTCATTTCTATGGTAGAGATATTGTGATGCTATATCCCAAACATTGGGAGAAAGTAAATATATGCCTTATGCATACTCTAAAACTAGGTTCTCACTAAAAAAAACTGTAAAAAGGACTCAAACCCACCATTTCTTATGTACTTCATTGATGAACTTCTCAAACTCAATCTCGACTGGTTGCAAGCTGTCCTCTGAGTCGTAGCTGTTATCACTGCATCCGGACCACGATCTCTTCCTTATCACTCGCTGCAAGTTCTCCCTCACATAACCGTCTATGGTTCTTTTATCACTATATTCACTTTCACTGTTTATCACTTTATCACTGTCCACTTCCATTTTGACGTTGCTGACGACGTCAACGTCAGGTTTGACGACGTCGGCGTCGTGTTTGACGTCATTAACGTCACTCTTGACGGGAGCCGTCCAGAGATGAGCGTGCGTCGACAAGTGTTTTCTAAAGGCATGCCGCCAGGAGTACTTCCCACCGCTGTGGTAGTCGCGGGTGATCTCCTTTGGGGTTCTGTGGGGTTTGGTTTCGAGGTCAATCTGTACAAAAAAAAAATTGTTTTATTAGTATGATGTCATATTTTAGGTGCTTTTATTCGTTATTTTTTGAAAGTATGTAGGTTTTTTGTTATTCTAAATTAAAGTCATGAATTAATGCGTGTGTGTGTGAGTGCGCACCTGGCCGGGGGCGGGGGCGGGCGCGCGGCGCTCCGGCGCGGGCAGCGCGCGCCACAGCGGGTCGAGCGGCGTGGCGCGGCGGTCGAGCGCCACGCGGCCGCCGCGCGCCACGCGCCGCCGCGCGAAGCCCACGCAGCGCGGGTGCGGCTGCGACACCGACGTCAGCGTGTACCTGCCACAGACACCACACAGGACATAAAGCTAGCACGGTAGCAAGCAGTGCGGCGGCTCGGAGGCCCAAAATTTTTATAACATTCAAATGTTACTGAACAGTGTAATACTTATTACGCTGTACTTACTACCACTGTTTTTACCTTTTTTTTTATTTCAATAGTAACGAATATAAAATAAATTTTAGTTTAAAAAGGCAATAGCCCACATTAGTATCACATCATTAAGCTGTGTACTGGGACTGACCATACCAAGGAAGCGCCTATATCTGGGCAACTAGTAGACAACAACATTCCAATATCATTCTATATAATAACGACATGAGATATTCATTTTATTAATTAATACAATTTATCTCGTCTATTATGGTGCTAAATCATATGTTCCAATATTTAATATATTTAATAAATAAATCACGTATACTCTATGTCCCAGTCAATATTTTATAGCTATTAGGAACATAAACTTAAAAAATATTAAAAAGCATAGAGTTAAAAAAATCCGTCCAGATCAGTTCTGATGGTATATAGAAACATTAAGGTTTTACTAATTTATTATAAAATTTAGCATCTTGTAACATAGCACCAATATTAAAATAAGTGCACTCACCTCATCCTCTCATCGACCTCGTGCTCAAACAGTCCGTCTTTAGAGGGATTCTCAGGGTCCAAGGGATCTCCGTAAAGTGTCGACGTGGGCTGGAAATAACAAAAATAAAAAAATATACATATTATTTTTGTTTTATTTATAAAAATAGTTTTTAACCGTAGCTCAATCAAATTGAAACGCTTTTAAGAAAAAATTGGACCAAGGATTTCTAAGACTAGCGCGTCCATTCACAAAATCCACAAACCCCACATGTAGCTAGGTAGGCAGAGGAAACATTACGGGTTCAATCACACAAGAAAATTGTTTAAAAATTTTCGCTACAGCAAGACAAAGCGCGGCGTATAATTCCGGAGAACGGAGAACTGAGTGCTTTAACACTAGCTTCACGCGCCTACCCTGCTATATGCGGGATACTGCGTGAAAGTTTAACAGAAAGAAAATTAAAAAACAACCATAATATATAGTACCATTTCATAGAAGCATCCGGGTTTGCGTCGGAACGCGAACGGTCCGTCGTCGGGGGGCGCGGTTTCCTCCTCGGATGACGTACAAACACCGGAATCTGGAAATATTAAATTAAAAAAATTATTGAATTGCTTATACAGTATATATAAATATCTCATTCACAATTTTTTTTAAATAACTTTAATTTTTACTATTGACTTGAATCCATGATCCTTAATTTGCAGTTTGTTGCGTCGGTTCCTCGCAGGTCTGAGGCATTAACTTTACAACGTTCGAAATTTATTAAGCGTATATCATCTTATTTTAAAGAAAATTAATTGACTTTGATGCTAAAGTCACTGTACTGTATGTATACTTTTATACTAATCCTAAAAAGAAAGTTGAAACCTATTTCTTAGTAATAATTTTAAGCCTAATATGACGGTAGTAGTACTGCAACTCTGGGCTGGACAACCTAAATACGGAGGCAGCACTGACTGACACTCGGCTTTTTAACTTCTAACATAAATATGGCATATCTGGTGAGTAGACCACCCAAACCCCCGCAACCCCCGTGACCCCGATACTGACCTCGGTGCGGGTGCGCGGGCGCGTGGTGTCGATGCTTGCGCCGCTTGTACGGGCGCTTCTCGCGCTGCAATATAATGAAATATATGCGTACTACCACTGTGTTGTCATATGTTTATTTTTTTTATTTTTCATATACACTTTGAGATTTATATTATATAGTTTCATAGTTAGTTATTATATTTTAAATTCTTTGATTTCAACCATAACATCGTTTTTTTAGAAATAGAAATCAGATATTTTGTTTTATAGGAACCTTTTGAAGGAAATTAATCGGAGTCTAATATATAAAAGAAATATTTTAAAACGATTTATATGCAATATACATACACTACAACATACACACATATATATATTTCAATTCATGCAGCATTTTGATTATATTGGTAATGACAATGCTGTGTTTTCAATGCAAGGTGATCATTAATATAATCATAAAATGTTTGATTATTTTAATCAACACAATATATTTTTTTCATCAAAAATCATCCAATTTTTTGTTCCACTGCGATCTTCACATTCAGTCCTAAACCTGCCCACATAAACACATATAAATTCAAACATAAAACCCACCTGTCTCGGTGTATCGACAGGCGTGGCGGGCGCTCTGGGCGCGTAGCTCTGCACCGTGTACTCGCGACGAAACGCCGGCGTTATGGGCACGGCCGTGTATTGTGGTCTGTTGGAGTTGAAATAAGATAAATTATTATTTTTATTTCCAGCGTCACACCTTATGCCGCTTATAGCTGGGTACACTGCGATAGCCTAGTGTCAAAACGTGCCATGACTTATGTCAATGGAAAGTGAGAAATGAGAATAACTGGGGATGGGGATACCACGGGAGAGCATCAAACCAACATCCATCAAATATTACGATATGCTATACTATTACTACTTATTCTTATTTCGCTTATCGTAAGGAAAAAAAATGTATCTGTTTTACGTTTGTAAAGTAAGCATTTACGTTTTAGTAATCTGTTGACGATCCTTCAAAATTAAAATATAACCCAAAAATGATAATATTTAATAAACAAAAAGTTCCTGCCTGTATATATATATATATACTACCTGTATATACTGCCTGTATATATATACTGCCTGTACAGCTTACAAAGTTACATACATAATATTGTAACTTTACTTAACGTAGTAGACTACGGTACGATTCAGAGGTGACATTCTCTCGGGACATTGCGTAACGAGTGGCAGAGCTTAACACCGCGCTTTGGCTACAACACAGCTTTGCTACAGAGCAATAAAATGAAAATAATTTAAATATATCAATACGAGTAGAGATCGACCTAACAACCATAGCGTTTACGGTCTGATCACAACGTTATTTATATCGTTCTTAGATTTTTTTATACAAAATAACTATATATCATAAATATCTCCATGAACTCACCTCGGCGGCGGATCAGGCAACAGCTGGCTAGCGAAGTCTCCGGCGGCGTAACGTCTCTCCGTCAGTAGCGCGGTGAGTCTGACCAGCTCCCTCTTGGAGTGTTCTCTTTTTGCGACCAGTTCTAATAGTGTCAATGCTCGGGCGAGATCACGACGCAGTTTGAGCATCTTCTCGTATGAGCTTTCATCATTTTTCCTGTGAAATATTTAATTATTTAAATTACCATTACAGCGTACACTCACATTACATACAATTCTTTTTTTTTACCAAATATCTCCAAAATCATATAAAATTTACACTTAACGAGTTGTATCCTGCAACCCGTGGGAATTTCTAAAAATTCTCTTTTAGTGCCCCCCTCACACTCCCACGAGAACTCAAATGTCAAATTTCAACTGTCCGCGGTCAGTCAGTCACTCAGTAAAGGAATAGTGAACAAACATTATTGTAATGCATTCGTCCTTCTGCAGTCCCGTACTCAACTTGTACTAAATATAATATAGTAAGGGCTCCATCACACCGTTCTCAATATTTCATATTAGGAGTGACACTGACAGTTTATTTTTTTTAAACTATGAACGTTTTATTCCACATATAGCAGGGTAAAAAAGTGGCGGAAATCAACGCCGCACTTTGTTTTATCAGAGCGCAAGGATCAAACCCTCTATTTCATCATTATATTCTCAATCAAACACTCTATTTCATCACTATATAGTTTCAGTGACTGTATTTTAAAGTGGTATGAAATAATTGTATGCTATTGTATATAGACAACAAAATATGTTTTATCGCCACTAATTGCCACACAATATTATTCCTAAGAAAAACACCAAGATAATGGAATAATAAGAAAGTTCAACGTGCAGACAGACTTGTATATGTTACCTATTTTTCCTAGTCTGCATCTTCTCTGTTCTCCGCCTGAACGCTAAGTAGGGGTTATTGGCCGACTGGCCGGGCCTACTCTCCGTCTTGACCGACAGTATGAGAGGGTGTTGCTGGAAACAATACATCTATTTTTGTTACTCTAGCGACCGATCGATGGTTTGCTTATCTGATGCCCGTTGCAAAAGATTTAATTAATAATTAATTATTTGCTAAGGAAATATATTTTGTTCAATATCATGATATAACTGATCGTTGTCGGTAAATTATATAAAAAACCTATTATTGAGTTCACTTATAAGTTTAAGATAATCAAAAACAATTAAATTTTTTGTCTGTTTGTGAGTACGTTTGTGCAGGTTTATGTCAGGAACAGCTTAATCGATTCAAATGTAGTTTTCACCATTAAATTATGGTTAACTTCACTTAATATCACTGTGAATCAAATTGATTTATAGTGAGATTGTTAGCCAATATTAAATTAATTGTTATTCATTATTAGTTAAGTTATTAATAAAGTTTACAAAAGGTAACCCGATGGAAATCGCGTTATATGGCTACTTCGGCCTTGAGCTATCATTAAGTTTTCAATTTAGATACGCTATAATAAATTATCAACAGAAACCATAGAAGTTACCATTCTATTAATATTTACAAATGAATGGAGTCTCAATTCCTTATATAAATAAACTATTTGTCTATTTTGTTTTTTAGGTTTTTATTACTAAGACTGCAAAAACTAAATACAGTAACAGTTCAGTACAGTTAGTCGCCTTTCTCAAAAAAAAAAAACAACTTACAGTAGTCAATCGCTTATTGAGCCAGTAGTCATACACGGCTATGACGAGATCGTCGTGCCTCTCCAACAGTAGCTTCGCCTCGCTCAGCGTGACCACTGTCTGTCCCGAGCTCTTTTCCAGCTTGTCCATCATCTGTTCGAACTTTAGCTCTGAAATTAATAAAATTCAACGTTCAATAATATTTTTAAAATTTTATGATTGAGATTTGAATCTACGACCCTTTCAGATGTTTTGTGTTTGCTTTTATGTACCTATTTTGTACCTGTTTACTTTTATGTACCTATATTACGTGTTTTATAGAGGATAGTTTCTTTAAAAAGTAAATAGGTAAGTGCAGAGAATTTATTTAACTAAAAACTAGAACACCGAAATCCTTGCTCAGTGGCGAACCAGATGAAAGGAGAAACCAATGGAGACCCAAGCTAGGAGAAAGCATGAAGGAATCAAGAATTGGAGAAAGAAAGCCAGGATTAGGGCATTGTGAAGAAATATTCTGGACCAGACCAAGGCCAATCCGTGGCTGTGCTACTTATAATACTTAAAATCAGACGAACTCAGAGCAAACTGCTAGCTAAACTATGCGCATAACAAAAGCAATACGTACTTACTAAATATCTCTATACAAAACCTATTAAATCTTAATAAGCTTTTACAAATTAAAATGTATAGAATATTCATAGGACTTTGAACAATATTCAACATTGTTTTGAAATTTCATAAATTCAGATACCAGGGAAACCTTTGTTCGGAATACTTCAACAATAATATTCAAATTACTCAAATATGGTTGCTACATGAATATTATTATAAGCTATAAGTTAGATGCCATAATTCTTAGAACGAAAAGCTAAAAAAGACCTTTAAACTAGAGCTAGGTATACAATGTTATAATACAATGTTAATATATATAATGTTATAATACATTATTAGAAAGAAACTATAACGTGTTGTATACAGGTACAAGTAGACTACGTATAGGTATACATATATAGGTTGTCTACGTTAGCTATAGAATCTCATTTCCCGTTCCCTTAGGAATCTCAAGAAATCCTTTTTTAGAAATTCCCATGGTGTCTACAATCTACATGCCAAATTTCGCTCAACAATGGTAATATATACTGAATATAGTCAATTTTATATTAGAAAGAAACAATTCTGTTGTGAAACGTTCTAAAAGAAGTTAAGATGTGTATATTCGTCGTCAATTTTAAATCGATTCAGTAGTGTGTAAGTGATTGCGGTTTCAAATACAAACACGATTCTAAAACGATTAGAATTGAAAATGTTTATAGAATAATAGCTTTTACCGGCAACTTCGCCAACGTGGTCAAATAGAAATAAAGAATTGTATATACATACTACACGTTTTAAGTGCGCGAGGTTGGTCTAGCCGCTGATATAGTTACATCGACGATATATATAGCCTAAAGCCTAGCCTTCCTTGAAAAATGGACTATCCCATACTAAAACCTTTTCTTTTAACATTAGAACCAGTTGTTTCTGAATAATGCGCGCTTAACAAATAAAACACTTCAGCTTTATAATATTACTATTGATTTTTGTAACATAACTTTAAATAATGTTCTTTTTCCTTCGCGCAATACCTGTTGTTCTGAATAAATCGTTACGCTGTGATTGGTCACGATACGTTGTTATATTATATTATATTCAATTCTATACAAGTCACCTGTGAGTTCGGGATGTCGCTGCTGTTTCAACCACCTCTCGTCCTCCGAGTCGATGTCGTATTCCGGCGCCTCCTGTTCCTCCCATAGCGCTGTAACAAATAAAATAAAATATTTTTTTTATATTGCCATAGTTGCAATTATTGTTTTTTTTTTAATAATATATACACACTAATAAACACAAAATTAAAAAGAATACACATGTAAAATTAAAATGTATGCATGGCACCTGAAAAGATCTGACAATCTTCTATACCTATATATATACTCGTACTAACTATCAAAGTTTATACCATTAACTCGATTACGGGATAGCCGCTTCTAAATTGGGCTGTCTTTTAACTTATTTTCACGTGATGTAAGAAATATGACCAATAAACTTTTATCTTTTATTAACATTGCGTGATTATTATCACAAATAACGTAAGATAGCGAAATACAACGCGATTTCTGTGTAAATAAGCCAACTGTACCACGATGGCGGACTTAATTAGTTACAAACAAATTTGAGAGATAATAGAGATGAACGCCGCGTAGGAATCGTACCCACAACCGTAGTTTTTCCAAGCAATCAATACTCACATATTTATATACACAACTGATTTAAACTTAGACAGGATACGGTCAACATGACATTATCCCTGTCTACTTCCTTCATAAATGAAAACAATATAACTACCGTATCCTGTACAGTGTTATATTATTAAACAATAACGTGTTGGCATGACTAGAATATATGTGACTCGTTTATTTGTGTTGTAAATAATTAACAAATCAAAATATTTATTAAATAGCGTTATTTATTATTAAATAAAAACGGCTATGTTATCAAATATTTAGTGTAAAATAGAAGACTAATGTAAGCCATACAGGCTACGGTTCACCGGGGTTTATCTATGTAGATTTGCACGCACTGATGATCTTCAATACTCTGTACGATATTTCCTTAAAGGAATTTATTCTCCACTTTTCAACTCTCTCCTCTCCTAAGATCTCTCCGTTCGACCGTAGTGTGTGGGCAATGAGTGTCTCAATATAATTGTCACGATTCATTAAATTACAAGTTACACTAAGTAATAAGAAATTATGTATGTATATTGCAACGGCGTTAAATTGAAATAAATTAAACATAATAAAATAGCTATTTACAATTGAAATGCAACCAATGGCTAATTATGAAATTATCGTGGTTTATGTTATTTTTACTTTGTGAATTATTTATATATTCCCACAATAGTGAGACTAAATATGAAATATTTCTATCGATGGTAAACGGACTGTAATGACACTAGGTTATCTTTGTTTGACCTAGCACGTGGAGAAAGTGTAAAGCCAAAGAAGTAAATTCAAATATAAATTAAAGTCTACTTTTAATTTTAAATTTTTATTCAATTTATGAAATTTCTTAGAAAAAATAGATTTAAATACTTTAAACCTGATACAAAAGACATCAAGCCGTGTCAAGTATTGCCGTGGCTATAAAAATATTGCATTGTGATCACATCGGAACAAGTGAGCAAATTTCCAAGAAAATCATATAACCAGAAGTTTATATATATAATATATGTATACATATATATATATATATATATATATATATATATATATATATATATATATATATATATATATATATATATATATATATATATTACACGTGTATAGTGTGCGGTAGAACCGCAGTGGCTTGTACGTAGAAGGCCGAGTGTAATCGAATTACTTGTGCATACGAGACTAGCCTGTGTAAGGGCCGAACACGCTCTATGATTTTATAGTATTATACAGTGTTATTTGTTGAAGATTAATACATACTAGCTTTTACATGTGGCTTCGTCCGCGTGATCAAATGAAATTAAGACTTGTGTATGGCACATGAGACATTCTAAGTGGCCGAGGTAGCTCTGAGTAGATTTACAACGAATTACATCGAATAAATTTACACGATTTATAACCTCATAACTGGTCAATGGACCTCTAAAGTAACCATAGAAAAATTTGTCTTCAATTCAAATCAGTACTTTCTAACTTCACACCACCAAACAAAGTAGTAAAGTAGTCGTAGATTGACAATATTTCAGCCGTAGTTCAGTTTCACGGAGTATTCCGCTTCTAGCAGAATAAGCAGAGGCAACCAAGTTAAAAAGTTATTATATATATATATATATATATATATATATATATATATATATATATATATATATATATATATATATATCATCTACATTTTCAATAAGCATTTTCAGGTATGCTCCATCGTCTGACTGGAAACGTGATGGTTTTGAGTTTCAATTCCCACACGGCGGAATCAATTATTTTCATATCCTCGCTCCAATAGACGAAGTACTTTGGTCGCGAGGAAAATGGAGGACGGAGCGTCTTAGATCTCGATACTCTCTGTCTAGCGTGTAGCTTTAAAAAAAAGCGTGTAGCTTTAAAAAAAGAAGCATAAATTATAGTTGCATTAGTCAACAGAAACATTATATAAAGCTGTTGTTTAATAAAAGAATGTACGATTACAAATTCATGTACATACATTTGTCCTATACTTATTGTGGAAAATGGTACATTATAAATGATGACTTTATTTACTGCTGAATAAAATGTTAATAATATTATTGACTTTTTTTGTTTTACGCTTTGTTCCGCATATAGCACAGCAAGGAGAGAGAAGCTGTGAGGGCACTCCGCTCTCACTCTTCCTCCACAATTTAAAACTCTTCCTCCAGAATTTGAATTCACTGTCTTTTACATAACAAACCAAATACAAGTATATTTAGAATACAAAAAATTATATCAACGTTTTTCCAAAGGAAATGCTAATAGCTTGGCGGACTCCCAGTTGTTATTCAATGTGCCGCTGTAGCGGAAGGATGTTCGTGGATCTAAAGCCGCTTCAGACGGGCCGAGTTACCCGAGCGAGTGTTAAATTTAGTTAATTATTATTTTTATTAATAAACGGCTAAAATCAGTATAGTGTGTTGATATTGCTTAAATACTTAACCATTAAGTGAGTCAGACTAAATTTATTTCTCAAATTCTAAGTTATTCTTCTAATATATATTTAGATTTGTTATTGATAATAATCAATAATATTCTATTTTTAGTTTAAAGCTGTACATTCCTTATAACATGGTTTATAAGTACGAGCTGTATGCCTAATAAATGACTACTAATTTAGTAGCAGTGTGGACACTTAGTTTAGCGTTTCCCGCTAGATTTCCATATATTAATTGTCGAGTGGCGTAACTCAATTTCGCGTAACCCAGATTGCATCGCCTTAACAGTCAGACGTTGTACCACTGTGCCACGGTGGCATCTATTCGTTAAGTTTTAACATAATTTAAAAAACTTTCTCTCATGAAAATGTAATCTTATAACATTGTAAGTTTTATATCAAAAGAATGTATTAAATTTTACAACAAAGTTTAGCTGCCTCACAAAGTTCGTCAAAGTTACAATTTAAGGTACACATTTTACAAGTATGACGTTGACTGAAAGCTCTGTTGAAATTTGACTGAAAACCTCATTTGAATGAAAAGTTCACTTGGTTATTATTTATAGTTAAATATCAAATCTGCATTAATTACGTGTAGCAAAAAAGTACTAAATAAATAAATAAGGGTCACGACGCATCTTTTGAATATAAGTAAAACGAATACCTAATAATAATTAAATATCAAGGAAAGCGTAAGGGTTCTTCTTATAAACGTTTGCTTATAATCGTTGTAGCTGGGTAAATTTCCAGCAAATATTTATTCTGTATAGTAAAATATAAGATTGAAAGGAGTATTACCACTTAAAGTAAGCTAGTTAGGAATAATCTCTGGATATGTAAAATTTGTAAAAAGTCTCCCTACATAAACTTTGTCATTTTACTTTTCCCTCGATATAATTATTATTAACCGTGAGGTGAAAATAGCATTAAATTTTAAATAACAAATAACCTTATAAAAAATAATTGTTTATTAAATTGATAAGTCATATAATTTTATCTTAAATAATATATAGATGGATTCAATATGCCTGATTAAAAAATACCATTGTATTTTGTACCATTGTACCATTGTACCAGTTTCATTGTATTTAGTATTACATACAAAAAAATTGTCAAAGTTATAAAACACAAACAATAATTAAAAAAAACGCTACAAAATAAACGTAGTCCATCTGTTAGCACCCCACTCACAATAAATTCATTACAACATACCACGCGTCTACGTACACGTCTGCGAGAAATGAGCGTAATTCCTTTTGATATTCTACATTAAGTATTTTCTTGTATAGGAAAATGTTTCTTACAGTGTACGGAACAGAATAGAATTTGCTTTGGTTTGAACATTGTGATATATTGCCATGGTAATATGAGGTAATTCATGAAATTAAACTGACAAAACATTCGAGTTTTTCCATCTAAACTTCAGGTTTCCGTATGTTTGTGACAGTTTTATTAAAATACATACATGGTGGTTTTGGGTTCGATTTCACATAAAAAAAAGTTTATCTTTAAATTATTTTCTTTTCTCTAGTTTAGCAGATAAATGACGCCAAGAACGAATCTTACACTGTACAACTTGTACTGTCTGAAAATAAAGGGTACTCCGATATTCCGATTTGGTCCTTATCGTAAGCGATGACTAAACGAAAAAAAGTATAATAAAAATAAAATATTCATATATGATGATATATAGAATAAACAATGATGACACAGTGTAAAATTAAATACTCTTATAAGGATTTTTCTATACAAAAGATGTAGTGAGTCATTCAATTACCTTGCTGAGTGAGTAATCTACCTGTTACGAGATCACCAACATTACTATATAGGTACTATACAGTGTGCACCATTATTAAATAATAAAAGTATTTTTTTTATAAAATATCGTTTAAATGATTACTATAATATAGTATAAATGTCACTACATATAAAATGATTCAAGACATAGCACATGCACAATATAGCAGAGGAACGTTGCTCTCTTGTCTTGTTGTCTCTAATGAGATATCTTTCACATGGCCAATTATTAGTCGCTCTATCAAGAGTAATATCTAAAGAAAATGTGTTTGTTGTGTGCAATGATAAAAAAGCAGTAAACGTTATATGCAAAAACGTTCTGTTTATTTAATATCAACGGGACGGATCGCTAGCTTAATATAAAATAGTAAATAAAATAGCTTCACGCTGTATCCCGCATACGGAACCCAGTTCACCTTTCATTTGTTTCGTTCAATTTCATTAGCTCGAGTGGGAACCGAACACTCAACAGTCGCATTTTATGTTATTATCATAACTAAAAGAGCTACACGTAAATCGATCACAGGATCATCCAGCGCTTAAAACAATAACACCAAATAAATAACATATATAAAAGCTACAATAGCCTCAATAATATAACAAACAGCGAAGTAATTAATTTCTGTACCTCCGTCGAAATAAATAAAGCCGATCACTAAGCCACTGTACCCTACTATCCGTACAGTTATAGCGAGAGGACTTCAAATAGCTTTCAATGTCGTTATACTAGACAGTTGGAGGCTAATGATCTAATAGGGGGTATCGAGAGTACTGTGAGTGTGTGCGTAAAGCGCACCTATACGTGCATATATATATATATATATATATATATATATATATATATATATATATATATATATATATATATATATATCAAAATTAGCTTTTATCTGTGGCTTTGTTCGCATGGTCAAATGAAAATAACAATACAATACAATACGTAAATGTTATATAGCTTTCCTCGATAAATGGACGGTAAATAGTCGAGACAAGAATATTTTTAATTTGAATAGTTACTTTCTGAGATTAGACCGATCAACTAAACATATAACATTTGTTAATACATCATCATCATCATCATCGTCATACCAGCCGGGAGACGTCCACTGATGGACAAAGGCACATCATGGAACTACTGGAAAAGATCTATCTAGTATGTAATGTCAAAAAATGTGCAAAAAGTAGAGAACGTAGTAACATAGTCTTAACACTAAGTCCAAATTCGTACAAGTATTCAAAGAGAAAATTATCTGTAAAATTAATTTATTATAAGTTTTAATGTTTATTGTTACAATATAAAATAGGTCTACAATTACACAGGTTAACTTACTTAATAAATTTTTAGTAGATAAAATACGACTCGGAAGTTTAAAAGTACGAACTTGAGGTTTAGCAAAAGCGAATTTGGTGCGTAAAAGCAAAAATGGAGTTTAAAATCTATATAAGAGAATACAGTAGTATACGTTGAACGTAGCGGGAAATCCCTGGAGACTGTCTGTCTGTATGAAAGCGGCGATCGCGATAGTTTCTATACAATTTATGAAAGGGGTTACGCTGGGACTACGGTGCAGTGTATTTCTAGTAGAAAGTAATACAGATAGAGTAAACTTAATGCCATCTGAGATTTAGGAAACTAGATTTTGTGAAATTCGATTTCGGAACTAAAATTCCACTTAACACAGTGTAGTGTAGTTGTTTAAATTATGACAAAAAACTTAAACACAAGGATCGTTTTCACGTCTGTCAGATAAAATACAAAGTACGTTGCACGAGATCCTGAAAAAGAAACCAAAAAGCGAAAACCGGGCAAAGTTGCAATATCCTCTCTGCTTTCCCCATAAAATATCTTAATATCCAATCGTACCAAACCAACATTCTACCGAATATGGATTGAACCTATAACCACCCCGCCTACACTCGTACATACATCTCTACAGTCTACTAAAGTATTATGGTAAATAAAAATGATATATATGAAATAAAATGAAACATAAACGTCGTATTATAGCGTACAATCCCTCGCTAATTGTACTAGTCGTAGACCGGTTGGACCGCTTATCAAATAAAAAGTTTGCTATGTGGTTTAAGGTCTTCTCTGCGACTGCTATTGTATACGAGGATCGTATGACAAGACTCATATAAACTTAAATTCCTTCATTTATTATATTATTCATTATGTTTTTAGTTTAACGCTGTAGCCCGCATATAGCAGTATAGACAGAGGGCACGTAGTGTTAAAATACTCATAAATATATATAGATATTTTTAATATATACCATCATTTTATTTATATATAAAACACATGTATATACCTGTATAATATACAGATATATATGGCTACGACGTAAAACGCTAAAGAACCTAGCTACCTAGTGTCATATGAATGATATGTACATTTTCCATTCCATTAATGCAACTTCTGAGAAACGGAGCCGGAAACAAGAGCGGTTGAAAACGTTTTATATATATATTTTTAATAAATATTATTTACGCTAGAAATCCAACGTATCAGATAACATAAGTAGGTACATATTGTGTAAGGTATGTTCGAAGACATGGTGGTGCTATTGAAATCCATTTTAGAACAAATTTATGTAGGTATATATTAATAATAGGTGTGATTTGCGCGAAGCTCGCTACACCACGATGCGCTCAAAGTAGTAGTAGCATGTATAAATAATGGGTATAATCATATATCATTAGTCATCACTTAAACGACGTATATGTATGTATAAGATAAATATTTTTTTAATGACGTAATAAAAAAAAGTTGAATATTAACGTATACGTTGTTTAATGCTTAATAATTTATACGGTGGTTTGATAATATTCACCAAATCGAAATCTCTATCTGATGATAGAATCTAATCTTACTCTTTTAATAGTATTTACATCAAGAGTGCTTAAAAAATAAAAACAATTAAAATTCCTTACTCTGACTAACAAAAGGCGGAGTGTCATTTTGGTTTCCAATATATTTTATGTGTCCAAAGGTAGACAAAGACAATTACGTGGTAGAACCGAGTATTGGAATTTAACGCCGCAATTTAACGTTGAAATAGGTATGTAAGTAATACCGTTGAAATAGTAATAAGTCAAATATAAATCGAAAAAAGATCGAATATAAATCATTTACTTATTATAATATGCATTTTATATACCTCACTAAGGAGGTGCGAGCCGGACTGCCCCATCAAGGGTTGGGTAGCAGCATGTAACATAATATAAAAGTACTCGTAGTTCGTCGCAACTTTCACCGATGGTTTAATAACGATCGTATACAATTTGTTGTTATATTTATTATATGTTTTTGTCAAGCGGTAATTGCCGTCTGCGATTTGTGACGTATTAAAAAAAGTCTACTGACAAGATCACGTGCAAAGCAATTTTCGGTGTAAGTTCATTTTATAATGTACATTATATTATTTTTTTTTTCCTATTTGGAAGTATCTCTCGCGCAAGCTATTCTGTTTAGAGAAAAATGATATAAGAAACCTCAATATCATTTTTGAAGATCATATGGAATTGAGCCCCAAAATTTGTTGTATTTTTTCTATTTTTGTGCGAAAATCTTAAAGCGGCTTACAGAATACATTAACTGACAAAGTTTCAACAGTATAACATATAAAAAAAAGAAAAAAGCAAGTGAAAAATAAGGTCAAACAAAACCCCCGCCCCACTACAAAGCACACAGGTAACAAAGTGTTATTCCATAGATTCATAATAATAACTTTGTTTCCATATCGAACGGCCATACACCGTGAACGCGGCTTGATTAAAAATAAAAGAGGGGAAACCCCCAAAGGGTGTAGAGTAGGGGCGCTACCCTTTGTAGATGGCAAAATGTATTTTTTTAATTAGTGATACACTTAGGACTTAAGTGTAATGACAATTAAAAAATTCTCCCTCTTAGCATAAGAAATTATATAATTATCAAAGTATGTAAAATAATCTTAACTATAGCCTAAAACGCATTTTTAACTACTATTTCAGAGTTTTTTTTATGAATATGATCATAGAGAATTTTGAAAGTATTAACTCAGAAGAAGGAAAGAGCAATATTTTAGACAATGCGACATGTAACAATTTGGACGTAGCAGGACTCAAACTCGCGTCTATTGGACGCAGTCCAAGAGCTAGTCGCCAATTAAGCCGTATATTTCAATGCAGAATTTCAATATATATGTATATACATATATAAATTGTAAGTCTGTGCATAAAAAAATTAAATAAACAAATTAAAATATGTACTAAAAGTAATTTTTACTTTATCTATAAAACCATGGAATGCAAGAGTTTCTTCCTTGTAACAGTCTTACGCTGTTGAGTAAGTGACAAAAAATGCTCTTATTTTATAGATTCTTTGGCAAGTAGCGGTGGAGAGTACTATGAGCGAATTTCCCAAAAATTCTACAAGAAAAATAAAATTATATGTATTATAATCCACGCAAATGAATTTAGAAGAAAGCAAATAAATATATGATTCTATTACATTATAAACTATATGGTGGAAACATATTCTCGTGCCAAAATCTTGTTGTTACTTATAAAGAATCTACTTCCGTTATAAGTGGCAAAATAAGAATATTACTATGAAGTTATTTACATTACATTTATATTCATTTTCTGAAAGAACACAGTGTTTAAAAACTACAGATTTGTAGTTTTACATCTACCTTCACATGTGCGGGATAAAACGTGAAATTAAAAAAATTATATCCTATAGGTTCACTCTTTATCACGCAAAATAGGATGGCAGAGAGTGTGTCAATATATTATACTCTAATCTATATTTTCCAGTTCATTAATTAATTATTAATAATAAAGATAAACATTACTAATAATAAACATTGACAAGATAATAATAATATTATACTAACATCCTCTTATCTAAGGCGCTAGTTCAAATACCATTTCGTTTAGATCATTTCGATATATACATATATACATTTATATATATATATATATATATATATATATATATATATATATATATATATATATATATATATATATATATATATATATATATATATATATATATATATATATATATATATATATATATATATATATTGTTCGATTCATAAGTTATATTATTAATAATGTACCAAGATATTAAAAGAAACTCAATTATAAACAATGGCTAATAATACTTAGGTTTTTTTCCCTTCCTTTAAACTTCTATATGGATTGATCTTAGAATAATGAGTAACCAATATAACCACATTCTTAAATGTCATTAAGAAGTCAATTAGAAGAATTTTTGTTCTTTTCTGTATATAATTAAACCATTATGGAGATTTTCCCCCCTATCTTTTTCTGCTCTCTTGTAATGAATGTCTTTTAGTAATTCTTAGTGAGTAATAAATAATGTGATTTAATGCAGTGCAAAGTGTTTGTGTGTGTGTGTGTGTGTGTGTGTGTGTGTGTGTGTGTGTGTTTGTGTTTGTGTGTGTGTGTGTGACGCCTAGAAGAGCCTTAAGCTACTAGGAAATTTAACTATTATCAAATCGATATAAACGTCTATATATCAGTGGCGTAGTGTGATTTTTATAAAGGAGTGCCACTTATAGAAATAAAAACGGAATACCAAACATTTAATGCTATATCTGGCATGATGTTAGAATCAAAATAATACGTTTTATAATACAAATATCGTACATTGTTGTTCTCACAATTCAATCCAAGCCCAATCTAACCAATAGGAAAAACTAAATAAAACTATACGCGCACGAGTAAGCATAACCGCAAAATATTTCGAAAAAAAAAAGACAAAAATACGTTTAATATTATTTTATTACATTCCTTAATTCTAGGCCGTCGTGGCGTAGTGGCATAGCATGTGAGTGCAAAAGCAAGGGTTGTGGGTTCAATTCCCTACTAGTGGGAATTAATCATTTTCTTGTCCTCGCTTTGGTAACGAAACAAAACGCGGCGTTGAGTTCCAAC
The DNA here is from genome assembly GCA_037127375.1 of Dione juno. Lineage (NCBI taxonomy): Eukaryota > Metazoa > Arthropoda > Insecta > Lepidoptera > Nymphalidae > Dione > Dione juno. Next base: position 1,755,278 of record JAXRJS010000093.1, read on the forward strand.
ATTCAACACGCAATGTTTTTTAATATTGTGCGCAAAGTGGGGAACGGGTATCTTAACGGGGAATCTTAACTCTAGGTCCCCTCTGTCCACCCCGCTCTATGCCAGATAAAGAGGTAAACTAAAAAAAAAAATGTACATATTTTATAAAAAAGTCTGACAACCCTGCGTTACGGCTGGCTGAATATCAATTTGGGTGGAGGGTGGAGTCTTTACACAACGTATTCTGAGCTTAAAAGCTTTAGAAATACAGAAAGTTTTCCTTTAAACGTCAAGTCACTAATCGGATTTTCAGCGAAGCTTTATTTAGTTGGGTGTCGTATGATTTTTGTATAGTATTATAACTTCAAAGTGTTTCAACAAGTTTTTGATATTAAAACGCCTCTTGTAATAATCGTTTGAAATTATAAGCAGAGATTAAATTTACTATTTTTATTCTAGTTATATTTTAAAAAATATGTACAGGTAAAGATTGTAATGCAAATATGTATGTTTAAAAGGAAAAAGTTTGCGAAGCGAAAATGATACCTATGTATCCGTTTTTCCTTCTCGTATTAAAAGATGTTATCTTCGTGAACAGAATCTTTCGTTTAATGTTAAGTGGAGATTGGAGTGTCGATTAACTTATGTTCATTATCAATTATTCATAATAAGATAAGACCAGCGCAGCTCAGTGGACCTGACTGTAGACGCGATGATTGTGGGTACAAATGCCACTTAAGGGATCTAAAAAGACAAAATGACACGCAATATCTGAAATTCGGACAAAAAGCGGAGAACGGAGTGTCTAACACTGTATGCTCTTTTCATACCCTGCTTTATACGGTATAGGTACGGCACCGCCAAGCAAATGTGTAAAAACTAAAAATGTTTAAATCAACACGATTGTTTAAACGCCACCCACAACGCTTACATATGTTTACAATTAATTTACATAATAATATGAGAATCTTTTAGTGCTATCTCTTAAATACGGTAGGCAATTAAAAAGGCTGGGTATTTTAGATAGTAACTGAGCTTATATTATTAAGGTTTTCCTACCAGCGGGCAATCTTTTTTATCTATAAATGTTATTTTTTGTTAAAAATGTTTTTTTTTATGACAACTTTTTATTTTCAGGAAAATTGTATTTAATATCGGTCAAAACTAAGTTAAAAACCAGCCGTCTCTGCTATGAAAACATATAAAGAAATTGTATGGCTATTTAAAATAAAATAATAAATAAACGTACTGTATATCATATATTAAGGAAGTCAGCGTACGACTGTTAATACGATGGTTCTGAGTTTGATCCCCCCTCGGGGTAGTATTTAAATTTTTAGTATTATATAAAGACCATAAAATGGATGCCAAAATAAGATAGTGTTAAATTTAAAAGAAAAAAATTTTAACTACTGAGTAATTTCATAACAAATTTCTATGAATTTCTACTATATCAATTTAAAGCAGTCTTATAAAGTAAAAGCACTTCCTCTCAGCAAAGAAACGAGGATTGTTTGTGAAAGTTTAAGTGAGTATTCTGTTATAAGGATTCACTTACTACTTACTACTTAGTATATTATATATCTAATATTTATTTATAATTGAAAAGTTGTTTTATAGGATCGTTTGTTTGCATTAGTCTGATTAAGGTGTAATTTTTCACATACAAATATAATGTAGGTACTTATCAATACCTATCACAGGCATATCATTGTACATTTATTTACGAAAATTCATCCCAAATTAATTTAAAAGAATGTCCGAAAACGCTTCCTTATTCTTATTTTACAAAAAAAATATATAAATATACGCTTAGGTCGTTTTCTGTACGAATTTCCTTTTAGTCTAATAAAACAGCACTGGCGTGGTGCCCACGATCACACTAGTGAATTACCTACAGTGGAAAACGATAAAATAGTGCCGCTAAGTAAATAGTCTAGCAGAAGCCAAGAACATGCTACATATAGAAGATACGTAGAAAATTTCATATATTTTAGTATTTATACATTACGTATTATAAAAATATTTGAAATTCTAGTGTTTCAAGATATCGTGGCACAGTTGATACTGTGATTGTGGTTCGCGGTTGTTCTAAGTTCGATTATCACTCTGAATAATCAATTTTATCTGTAAAAATTAGATAAAACTCGGCACTGATGCTATCACACCCCACACGCAACCTATATAAACTACTAAAGAGGCGTGAAGTTCAAAATATAATTATTTCTTTTCAGCTTCAAGCCCTATTCTGCATTTATCAAAGGTAATAATAACCTAGTTTCAATTCTATCCGCTCCTCGCTTGAATTTGAAATGTTGCATATTGTATGGCGGAACTCAACGCTGCATTTTTTCTTACCAGTGAGATCGAACCCACAACCAACGCATTAACAGTCAGAAACCGTTCCACAAGCCGCGATAATATATCTATTTAAAACTATTGATTTTAGAAAAGCATTTCCATAAAAAACAAGTAGACAAAAAAATAACACCTACAGTAAGCTCTTCACAATTACTTTAACGCAAAAACATCATAATTTCTTCTTTGCAAGAAGAAAGGCTTTAGCATATTAAAGTGAATAAAATATTATTATAAAGATTATGTTATTATATATTTAGACATTTTATGAGAACCGGTCTCATGTAAAAACTTTTAGTACATTAAGAAATATTTAATACCTTACATAATATAATACGTATATTATGTAGGTATAAGCGAGCTCGCGATCCTTTATTAGTGCATCCCGAGAACCTGGTGTGTATTTAAGTAAGTCCAGTGCTTAAGTCAGTTTTATATTGATAAATTCTTTGAATATTATTACAAGAAAACGTAAATTCTAAAAACTGTCGTTACACGAGAGCGTAGTAATTTATTACCAGGTTGACGTAGCGTACTCCAATATCATGACGAAAAGGTGTGCAAACCATTTGAGGACAAAAACACGTTCATGATTGTAACAAATATTAGAAAAAATGGTATACAATAGAATCCGTTTAATATGACTCTATATGACGTCCTATAATGACTATCTGCCTATTATGACGCAATTACACAACAAAGTCGATTGTCATATAAAATTCTTTGTGAAAAAGTTGGATATAATGACTTGAACGGGCTGCTCTCAAGATTCTCTCAAAAGAATCTCTCTCAGTTCGAATTGAAATAACTACGAGTGTCATACACAAGTCCACTCTAATTTACATTTGATCACTCAATGCTACAGATAATAAAATCTAGTATTATAAAAAAAAAATAGAAACGTTGTGAGTTTGTTTCCCCTCTTGAGATACAAAAGACTCTTGAATTTGTTATAAAAAAATGACGCGTGAGAGACGCCGAACCACAACTGCCCCATGGGATAGTAAAAGTTTATGAAGAAGTTAGGTAGTAGTTAGTTAGTTAGGAAGTTACATGGTGAGTTCTTAGTTATCTGATGAAGAAACAATAATGTTGATTGTGATAATACTTTAAGCTGTGTCTAATATGTAATTTATCGGGATTAAGGTGAATTACACATTATAGTTAGAACTAACGATTCGAAAGTTCTGCAAAAGTCTATTTACATAAAGTATATTTTGAATTTGAAAAAAAAAAATTCAAACCATACAGAAGAAATAGTATATACGTCTTTAAATAGAAAAAAAAACATTGTTAACAGAACGACATACACCAAGTTATTTATAGCTTATTTACGCTTAACGCAAAGGACGTTAGAAAAATAAAACTTCGCAATAATAATCTTTTATGAATAACTTTTAACTACCGCGTCACAATGTGGTCAAATTGCAGTAGTACAGTCGTACAGTGGGTTATATCGAAACGATAAACGTGATGTAATATAGCCTATAATAGAGCCTATCTCAATAAATGGACTATTTAGTACAAAAAGATTTTTCGAGCCAGTAGTTCCTGAGCGTAGCGTGTTCAAGCAAACTAACTCTAATTATATATAAGGCATATGTGTATGTATGATGATACGATTCATTGAATGCGCCATATATACATCTAACATATTATTTACATCTTCCACAAACCATAGGTCTCGTTTTATTTACCCATAGGACCCATACTTTGTATAAGCACCGATTGCGAGTTGGAAATTTAATTAAATTGAACCTAATTAAAAGCTCTCATTCCAGAGATATCTTGCTATTTACTGTAAGTACAGTATGCGTTTTTCATTACTTGTGTTTAATTTGTAAAAGGTATTTATAAAGCTTAAGAGGTACCAAATAGTAGCTTTTAAGGTAAAATAAGCTGAATAAAAAAATCCTTATATGTGTAATTGATGTTTGCATTTTATGAAGACCCTTTTAGGGACACAATTACATAAAATATATGAAACCTTCTTTTTGATGATCATTAATAAACACAGCTTAAGTACTAAAACATTTTTGTGAGTTTAAGATTAGAATGTTTATGTGCGAAGGTACGTTATCTAGACTTTACTTACTTACTTTTTAAAGAGGCCATTTAATAGCAAATAATATCTATGACTTACTTTTTAACTTATACCTACTCTACTTTAGCTTATGACTAAAATAAAACAAACTAAAAATACATAAACGTTAGCGTATTACGTCTAAATCACATTTATTTTTAAATATTACCGTGGAAACCTAAACCTGTCCACCATTACGCCATAATAAATTTAACACACGCTATTCTTTAGTCATTCCATATACATAGATCCAATATGTATAGTAGAGATGTCAATAAAATGGAACAAAGTAAAATTGGCTAGCCAATTATTTAACAAACGTAATTCTTTCTTTTTATGGTATCTGGACATTTAGAAAGAGAGTTAATTAGTAATAATTGGCAGTCAACTTCGCATATTTTGTCCAATGCTTGGGTTAAAATAAAACATCTACGACGCTTCTGACCCTCGCCCATTGCCTCCAGTTCCAGAGCCACCACTTTCTTCTATATCCGCCTTACTCTTTTCCAGCAATTATGAAAACTTAACGTAAATACTAAAAATATAAAATACTATACACTAAAACGCAAAGTATATACATATATATATATATATATATATATATATATATATATATATATATATATATATATATATATATATATATATATATATATATATATATATATATATATATATATATATATATATATATATATATATATATATATATATATGTCCTATACTTACTACTTATCTTATATATAACATATAGTTCAAGAGATTGTTTGGTTTATTTAACGCGTAAATATTTTCCCTCCGTAATAGTTGCCGGCAGAGGGTACCCAGTGTGAAGACATTCCGATCCGTTCCCCGTTTTCTATATTTCGAGATGGCGTGTTGCGTCGCGGAACTTAACGCCGCGCTTTGTCTATTTACCGGAGCGACGAAAATGAAAATTTAGTGGTAATCGAACCCACACCCGTCGCTTTTACAACCAGACGGTGTGCCGCTGCGCGTGCTGGCCTCGTTATGTCACGTTATCATATCGCAAGTCATTTTGATTAGATCTAGTGAACCCGCGGTCAGAGCTGAATCTAATATTTAATGTATAATATGTTTATACAACTGTAGGTTATTTTCACTTGACCAAGTGGGCGAAGCCGCTGTTAAAAGCTAGTATTAAGCTAGTATTAAGCTAGTTTTCAATATAAGCAAGCAATCACGGATTGCACGTGTAGGCTTAGAAATCTTCAATTAATTTAGTAAGTTTTTAAAAACACCTACACACAGATATTCGTGTCGCTGTTAGTAATATAGGAAGGTAATTAATATGTGCAGGTGTTTCTCGAAACTGTTTATAAAATGTTTAAAAACGTAAAAAAATTAAGTACTAAATTTTTTTTTTGCTTGATGGTGCATAGAAGCGTTGAGACACTCCGTTCTTCAGCTCTGGCGAACAACAATCACACCTCCTTGTTAGAATCGATCCTCCTCCTCACAATCATCGCGTTTACAGTCAGACGGTCCCATTACTGTAGGGTAGCCTCGAGAACGGAAACATAAGTTAATAACAGACTATTAATATTGCGGGGCGTTAGAGACGTAAAAAATAAACATTAAATGATTTATTAAAGCTATATTGGATTCCCAGACATTACAAGTTCAATTTAAGATATAAATTTGTAACAATTATCATCTCTAACATAATAAAATAGATACTGGAAATTTAAATACATACTATGTACGATATATGCATAATTTTTCTTACCTTATTAAGGTACCTCTAAGCCCTATATGGAACGACATCATATGAGAAGCTTAAGTTGTGTAATTGAAGTTTCTGGAGCGTTTACAAAATAAAATTTCATATTCCTTTCCTTGTAATGGCAATGTCTTGCTGCTGCTTGCTTTCACCATTTTCATTGATTTTAAAGTGGTATTCCACATTTAAAATTTGAACGTAGCGGGATTTGAACCCGTGCCTCTTGGCAACCTTCCTATTTGAACCAAGAGGTGCAGATTCAAATACAATTACGTTTAAATATTATATGTGTTCTAAAAATGTGATTTCATCATAATTCATATACAGATATGTGTGACTCTGCCATCTTCACCTATGCTTAATGCTGAGCATTCTCTTCCAAACGTGCAGAATTATAGATAAAGAAATATATATTCATAATAAAGATACAAAACTAAATATTATGTTTGGTAAAATGTGGGTATATAATATATGAAGGACGTGGGTAGCGGCCTCCACCACCCACCCAATCTCCCATTAAAATAATATCGAATTATTTATAATTCAAAATAATTGGTTTAAAAATATTTGTAAGTACACAATTAAGTACACAATTTGATTACTCTATATTTTTGCAATTAGAGCGCTCTCTATTTACCTTACCTATTGATCCAGGTTCGATTCTTACGCAAAAAGAACATTCGTGGTGGTTTATCATATATACAGTATTCTTTATATAACAGTGTATGTATACGTAGAAGGAACCTAGAGTCAAGGCAGTCTGTTAATTTTCGAGAAATTGCGTGGTGAGTGGCGGAGCTCAACGCCGCGCTTTGTTTTATTGCCAAAGCGAGAAAATAACAATAACTCATTTCACTCAACATATAACTGTCATGTTATTCAGGCTCTATGCCACCTCGGCCACTATGCTACGTACATAATATATATATATATATATATATATATATATATATATATATATATATATATATATATATATATATATATATATATATATATATATATATATATATACGTAGCTTAGTGGCCGAGGTGGCACAGAGTATATATATATATATATATATATATATATATATATATATATATATATATATATATATATATATATATATATATATATGGGCGCAAATCATTATATGTACATTTAAAGATTTTATTGCTTTGAAAATATCAAGTACTGAAATGATTGTTTAATTATTCAAATAACTAAAACCTATTTGTAATAAAAAAAATATTTTTGATATAAATTTCGAATGTAGAAACACAAAGTGTCAGTTGCTACATTGTTTTTGATCATATAAAAAAAAATTTAATTATACAAAATCGAGAGTTCCTATTATAGTTCTGTACTAACTATCTCATTGCTTTACAATTGATATTTAGCCTTGTATTTTCATTATGAAACATGGTCTCCCAACATTGAAACTCTGGATAAGCGTCGACATGTACTATCTACTATGTTTCAATTCTCTATGTAATATTAAAAATTACCTAATATTAACATTTACTTGCGACTTTCGCCTCCCTGGTTAAAGCGATAAACCCGTTTTGATTGGCCGACCGTTTCGACTTGATGATAAATCGATTGACAAATACAAAACAAATTTTCAATTTGATCAAGTAGTTCATATCAACGAGATTATCGCGTTCAACCAAACTGACTGTTCAGCTTTATAATAATATAAGATTAATATAATTAGTATACATTAGTATTAGGATAGAGTATTAGGATTGGTTTTTAGAAACTTTGCTTAATACTCTAACACCCATAAATCATATAGTTCTTTATCAAAAATGTTATAGAATTTAAAATGCTTTATGAGATAATGTGTTCAAATCAAACGTACTTACATATCTGACTGCCATTAGCCCGTATATAGCAAGGGAGATGTGTGTAAAGGCTAAAACATTTCTTCACTATACTTGTATAAACAGCAGTAAAGAGCAGAGTAATATTATTACAACAAATATATATATATATATATATATATATATATATATATATATATATATATATATATATATATATATATATATATATCGTAAATCGATACTTTAGTATATAATATTTTAATATAAACATATAATATTGCAAACTATAATAATATTACAATTATATAACGTATAAATCTATAATAAACAATATATATACAGTATACACACAGTAGCTACCAGTCATAAAGACTGGTTATAGACAGATGGCCTCTAACATGTGGTTCCTACGTTATAGGGCACATCCTGTGCGGTAAGTAAAACATAAAATACTAATAATAAAATAGTGCGTTTGTTAGTCATAGAGTTATCTAGAAAACGATCATTGTAATATTTTTTTCCCAAAAATTTAAGAGCTTGCGCATTGAATGGCGGAACTCAACGCCGTTCTTACTTACACAACTTACTAGAGGTGTAAATAATTCCCCCAAGTGGGAATCAAACTTAAAACCATCGCAAATACCACCACCACTACGTCATGGGAGCCACAATATACATTAATATCTTAATATGTTTAAAAGAAAAACTAAACATAATACCTAAACCAATACTAATCTATTCATGACTAGCACTTCTTAGAATGAGAAGAAATAACACAAAATAAATAAAACCTCCATTCCATAGATCGATAAAGCTGGCTCTAACTTGGAAAATCCCCTTCTAACAACCCCATGGGATATATAATATGTAAATACATTAGCGAGTCTGTCGTTGCGTAGTGAATACAAGTACGAAGAAAACGATTTAATGATTAACACGAGACAAGGATAGTGTGTTCAAATTCCACTAGTGAGAATATAATTATAATTATAGTATAGAACTTGAGGGGGTCATGGCGTAATGGTACTGGCTGTAAACGCCATGGTTACGGGTTCGATTCACACTCGGTGAAAGGAGTTATTTAAATTACTTAGTTCCGGTAATAAGACAAAGTGCGAAGAGTTCCGTCAGTAAACATGTGCAACTAAGCACTGCTGACACTAAGCAACACTAGGTTCCCTGCTATATGCGAGATACAGCGTAAAGTTAGAAAAGAAATAGAATATAAAATTAAGCTTTTCACTTATATTACTTATTCACAAACAATGACTGTAATTTCAGATCTATGCTGGTTGTAAAGTCTTTTTTGTCAATACGTAATAAAGTTTGGGGACTTTCATCAAATAAAATCAACGGCAAAACCAAAGTCCAGAGGAAACTAGCTCCCTTTGCAAGATTCCTTACAACTTCCCTTTATAGATTTACGCATACAAACAGAAAACAACTTTAAATTTTATGCCATAAAGTATATATTCCTTTATATATAACTTCAGCTGGTACAATCAGCTGTGACGATTCAATTATATTGACTCATTGCAACGCGAACTAATGCTATTACATTGTAAGTCCTATTACTATAAAATAAAGTTGAAATTCAATTACAACGCCATGTTAATAGCTATCGTGGCTAAGCTAAGCTATTATAAACTCTATTGCTCAAGTAATAAAGAGTTAGGTTTATTTTCAGGGATAACGGTAAAACAATGCTTTATCATTAACGGTCGGAAACGGTACGTTTAGATTTTTGCAGAGCGCATTTGGATATTTAAAGTTTTTGTTTTACAGATTTTCATTTAAGTAATATTTGACTTATCTGTTAGGTTTAATATAAGCTAATAATTTAATATAAGCTTTTATCTGTGGTGTCGCCCGCATGGTCAACTGATATCCATACAATGAAACGAATAACGTGACGTCATAATGCCTTTAACCTTCTTCGATACATGGGACTATCCAGCACAAAAAATGTTTCAATTCGAGCCAGCAGTTCCACAACGGGTTCGAACAAACAAACTCTATAATATTTATATAGTTATATATTATAGATAGTATAGAAATTAAGATATATATGAAACCCTATTTCTCTTAGTTATACAATCACGCGTGTACGGTGGCTGGACAAATTACTACAATTCGCTACTTCTGGTGTTTGTTACTGTCAGGAGCAGGCTCACTTTATTACCATATAACCTAAACGCCATAGACCATTGTTAGTGTCAAAGATAAATAATTTTATTTAAAATAAAAAGATAGATACTTCGTTTTTTGAACGTCAAAAACATTACCACCGGATCACTAAAGTTAATGCCTCAGACCTGAGAAGAACCGGCGCAAGAAACTCAGCGGGATTTCTTTCTTGTTTCCTTTTTTTTTTTAACACTTTAAACTTAACATTAACTTGTTGTATTTACCGATACTAACATATATCTTTATTGACTTATAGAAACACCACTCTATCTTGATAGTTAAGCTTAAGCTGTCAGTAAATGGGATGTATACTGATTATAAATGGCAACATTGCACGTTATGTTTTTAATAATAATAATAATAATAATATTTTATTTAACATAAAAAAAGAAGTATAACAAATCATTACAACGAAAACAGCTAATATACATAATATTATGTGCAGTGGCGGCCTTATCACTACAAGCGATCTCTTACAGGCAACCATTTAGAGACAGTACCCATTATAAGGGGAGACGGAACGGTGCAAAAAGTATTAACAAAACTTAAGTAAAGTTGGTCCATATTTTTACATAAAGCCATATAAATTTGTAAGTACATACATAGAACATACAAACATATATATAAATGATAACAAACCGAATACTCTGATTATTAAGTAACTTAATTTGAATGTATTTCATTAGGCATATTGAGCGGATCATTCTAAGGCGACCCCTGAAGTCTACACTTGGGCAACAAATCCTAGGCATTGCTCCGTTCTCCTATCTGACTTGCAGGTTTATTAGACCAATAACTAAAATGAAAATATTTGTAACTGTAAATTGTAATTATGTGTCGGACAACGTTTGTCGTCTTATTTCTAAGCGTGTGTGTTTAAAGATACAACATACATACATACACACATAAACATATCATATAGTTAGTTACGACTATATAATAAGAATGGGTTATGAAATATAAAAAATACCTCGCTCCCCTTACTAATGGGAACTAGGAATAACCTTTTCACTATGATTGACTCAGGAAAAATTCAAAAGAATTTCCATTAGGTCCATATAGCAATATTTATAGCAACTACAAAAAAAACCCTACCATAAGATTATACCTACAACAATATAAAAAGCTCGTTTTTTACGAGCTTTTTATATTGTTGTAGGTAAAAAAAAGCTACCCAATAATCTTACAATCTTAACATTTCAACAACAAAATATGAGGTCAAAACTAAATGGCGTCCTTACGTATCCTTTCTAATATTATAACGTCACGCCAATGCCACGGTTTTAGTCGGCCACGAGGTCCATGTTGCCTAGAATAATGTACTAAGATAATTTTGTTGCTAGGGACAGGCATATTATACATGTAATAAATTTATATACAAGTATATAATTTATATACAAGTAAATTTATATACAAGTATATAATTTATATACAATTCTATATAAGAATTCTCAAAACGAAAGTGATTCAAATGAAAAGTTCGCGATTTGTGTGTAATCGAAAAAAAAACTTCAATATCAATATTCATACATTTTAAAATTTTAATTATTATCGTTGGGACAGGGTCTGATAGCAAATGCAAACAGTTTTTTTGAGTGGATTTCGATCCACACTCGAGGCAGTGACTTTTTTATTTTTCCCACTCTAGTAAGTAGTATTATAGTTGAAGATATTATATATATGTATATATATATATATATATATATATATATATATATATATATATATATATATATATATATATATATATATATATATATATAACATCTTCAACTGTCTGTGTGTTTTCGAAGGCTACCGAGGACTCCCCTTACCTCTTTATTATAGATAGAGAGAGGTAACCTAGATGGTAAAGACACCTCTACAACTATCTATCGAAACACAGGCATTGTTTAGGGTACAAAAATCTAAATTTAGCAAACAAACTACGAATAAATCTTCATCTTTAATTCATACCTTGAAAATGATTAGTACATTCGACTCACTTTGTATATTGCACAAGAATTAATTTATATATGAAATGTTCTAATAAATTTAACAAAACTTTAAATATATATATTTTTAACGCTTTAGGTGACGACCCACAAATAACTATATTTTGTAGATTAAACAGACTTATTTTTCAAAACACTTAGATATTTACATGACAGAATATGTTGGCATAACAATTACAACCAATTTAAAAGCATCTATGTATATTTTTAATTGCTATATATCTAAAACGTGCTATATCTTTATTACTAAATTGCTATTCACGCAATATCCCGGATATATAAACCAGGGTTAGCATGGAATCTAGTTTTACGATACTATATCTAAATTTGCGACAGTTAGTGACTGGTAACTGGCGTAACTCAACGTCGCGCACGTCGTAATCAACCAGAGTGCAATAATAATATAAATAAATATTTCACCCGAGTATCTTGCTAAGTTATGCTTGTAATATATATTAATCGTAGCTTAACTATTAAAAATTAAACATAATCAAAATGTATGGAACGAGATAATAGAAATAATGGATGTCTTACTGTGTATTTAATGTCACAGCCAGATTATTTTATGCTAGTGACATGATGTAGACGCCATCGCGGCACCAATACGCAAGTTGGGGACGCGCCTGACGCCCAGTGTAGGATAGTGTATATAATATAATATATTCACTTTTATTTATTATTAAAACCTTTGAGTTTTGTACAGATAAGAATACCGCAGTAATGATTCCGAACTACTCGGTTTTTTGGCCACCAGATTTATATATATATATATATACATATATATATATACATATATATATATATATATATATATATATATATATATATATATATATATATATATATATATATATATATATACATATATATATATACATATATATATATATATATATATATATATATATATATATATATATATATATATATATATACCTATATATGTATTTTCTCTTTTGTAGAGGAAATGTGCTCTTCGTAGAAGTCAATATTTTATCAAATTTTCTATAGTTATTCCATCTTCTGATTGAACCGGATCTAAATTATCAAGGTTTTAAACGTCTTTCCCTTTCTCACGCATTTCTATGAATCGTCAGCTGATTGTCCTGACTGTGAGAATCCGGCATGTTCTAAACGTCACCACTATCAAATACTAATAAATAAAAATGGAGTGTCTGTTTGTAATATTAAAATAACTTTTTACTCCATGCATATGAATATATATACGGTACATATACTAAAACTGTATGTCTGTTTGTTCTGGCTAATCTCTGAAAGGGCTCGACCGATTTTTGATTTAATCGAATAACGTGACTTTTCTGGCAGGTAGCTAATGTAATAAGGAAAACTTAGGATATTTTCAATTTAGTAAATAAATATATATTATATTAGAGTGAATACAACCATGTCCAATGGAATTTCGTATAACATATAAAAACGAACGCAATTCAGATGAGAGCGAGAGATGCGCTATGAGATGATGTAACTTCTAAACAACATCGACGTAAGCATTGCTCAAAACGTGTTCAATATTTATAAGATAGTAGTATGTATAGAGTGACCGGCAATTAAGTTTTTTGGAAACATTATTGTTTATGAATTTAAGTTATATTCAAGGACTTTTTGGAGGACATGTATATATACTAAACTCTTGACCTTCAGTGGTTAAGTCTGCGAAATATAGTTTTTTTATAGCGCACCTATTTCATTCAATTACCTACGTATTTTCCATAAGAATATTATGTATTTCTATATTGTTAACTTTTTTATTATTCTGTAATTATTTACTTATTTTTGATTTATTTGTATTATTGTACCTAACACTTTTTGCACATTACAGTGCTCTTAATATTAATTCCTTTGATATAATGGTTGCCTGTAAGAGATCAATCCTAGTGATAAGAGCCGCCATTGCACGTAACGTCAATTTGTATTATTATTTTCTCTTATGTAAATTTGTTAGATGTTATATGACAAAAATATTATTATTATAACAATCAAATCGAGTGCTAGAATATGCAATAGCTAACATCCAACAAACTGTTTTAAATAAATATAACTAAAAAAACATTTTCAAGCACCAAAAGGAAAAAAAACCCCAACTTAACCAAAAAACAACACAACAATAAACTTTCATTTCCACTTAAAATTTCAATCAATAAAAAAACGAAACACTGCGTCAACTTACGTTGCATATGTATATGCTGCTTGGGCATCTTGTAGTCTGGCGGGTAACATCGCTCGTAGAAGTCCACGTCGGTGACTTGCGAGACTTCCGGCGTTGGTATAATGAGACCTGTACCCGATATCGCCCTCTGGAGGTGGTGTTCCTGTGAATAAAATATATTAAATTAGATGTGGTTATATATTATTGCTATTTGTGTTTGTAAAGCTGACTTGTTAAAAACACTTTATATGAATCAACATTTAGACATCTTCAACATAGTATGCTTAAACGTGTAATAGAAAAAAAAGCTTTTACTTCCAACCCCGTAAAATCCGAGTCAAATGTTTATTAAAAATCCATTCGTAATTGCTTGTTATGTTAATTCGTACACAATTAATAAATACCAAGTAATTATATATATATATATATATATATATATATATATATATATATATATATATATATATATATACATATATATATATATGTATATATATATATATATATATATATATATATATATATATATATATATATATATATATATATATATATATATATTAGGTATATAAAATTTATAACATAATTTTAGCTATAAATTCTGAAACATTCAAGTGCGAAGTTAAGTGGTACTTCACAATTTATTTTAATCAGATCACTCTAGTTGATCATTTTTTAACGTATCTTTGTATGTAAAGCTGAAAAAGAAATTCCCGTATAAAAGGGTAGGTAAAGGGAACATACGTGTCAAGACACATGCGTGTCAAATAGAAGAACTTGTGACTATTATAATAAGTATTTCATTTTCGTACATTGAGTTTCGCCACTACACAATACACATAATGTCTCAAAAATTGGGAGGTGACTCCCTCTGTCTACCCTGCTATATGCTGGACACAACGAGAAGCTGCATAGCATCATATAATATAAATAATATGGGATCTTTTCTGTACTTAACTAACATATCGCTAGATTTCTACCACTTAAATGATCAATTGAACATTTCCAGAATGTTCTATTAAGAAATATAACGTTATTTTTACCACTTAATTTATATAAAATAATAAAAGTAATAAATTCATAATAGACAAGAGCCGGTATTGAACCGGTAATCTATATCTTAATTGCATCAGGTATATTGTACCGATAACAACGCCTATCTCCACTAAACTAGACGATCGTAAAATAAATTTTAACGGTATTTGTAAATATCGTAAAAATAAAGTGTTTTTTTTACTATAAATCGTAAAATTTCAGAAGATTTAATGGACAGGAAGGATTATCTTTTATAGTTCTTATTACTAATAACCGCACTCTAAAATCTCAATTAATCATTAATTGGCATTATATTGTTTCATATTAATCTTATATTTGTAACTTGTTTAAAACGATATCTAAGAACTAGTTGGCATCTCTGTGTGCAGTAGGTTTCCTTTACATAAAAAAAAACATAATTTCATATTATACCTAAAACGCAAGATTTCGCGCATCACTATCTATTTATATCCACATGAAACAATTAAGCAAATTAAACCAGTTAAAGCCAAACATGTTCCCACGATAAATATTCCGCATAGATACGTCACTAGTGTCGAGTTTACGTGATGGCGTCACTATTTCATTTCATCGATAACAGATTGAACGCTTGTCGATAAGATAAATAGCAAAACAAAGAGCGTTCGGATGTGTGCGTAAGTTTCGTTTTACGACAAATTGCGTAGATTTATCTAGCTTGGTAGTTATACAGATAATTTGTTTTTGTATTTTATATTTTCGATTAAATGTTTTACGTAGTTTTTTATAGCTTCACACTTTATTCTACATATAGGAAGCCTAGTGTTAAGACACTTCGTTCTTCGCTATCTGCCTTTCGAGACATTACGTGTTGAGTGGCGGAACTCAACGCCGCGCTTTGTCTTATGACCGGAACAAGGAATATGGAAATAATAAATTTTTGCCCGAGCGAGAATCGAACCCACAATCGCCACGTGATTGACCACGTGAGACAAAGCGTGAAGCTATAAAAACAACTCCCAAGCAAAATTGACTTAAATTAAAATCAATCAATATACTTGCTAAATAGCCTTAGAACAACACCAACGAAAGAAGACGAAAGAAATATCGTACAAAAACAATAGGTACTAACAGGGTTATTCGAAACTTATTTAAATGTAAATATTTTGAATAGGAATCGTCTTGTAAATAAGCTGGGGGAGGCCAGGTTAGGCAAACGATCGCTTTCATTCAATAAATCTCCCATAAGCCTAAGTTACATAGGGTTGGCTACCCTTTTGGAAACAGCTTATATTTTATTCTAACGTTATCAGTTTCTATATTATACGTACATACGTAAGTACGGCAATAATATTGCAATGAGTGACTCTGTTCTGCGCGTTTCTATAATAGAAATGCCGCGAATTATAAATATCGCTGAAAACGTTTTAAATATTTCAGCATATGTGAATATTACACAAACTAGACCTGTGTAATAATAGTACCAACTAATGTAAGCAGCAACCCTAGTCATGTAAGAAGAAGAATAATAATAATAGCCAAAAAGCAGGTGTTTGGCAGTGAATATTAATTTCATAGTTAATATTAAATATAAAAAGTTTGAACACGCATGAAATTTAAAAAGTAACAGGATTCAAACCCAAGCACGAGACCAAAGTTGCAGGTAAAAAGCCTATTAAGTGAATATTCCTAGTAAATAGTAAAATATGCCATTTAAAAATATTATATATATATATATATATATATATATATATATATATATATATATATATATATATATATATATATATATATATATATATATATATATATATATATATATATATATATATATATATATGTTAGCTAAAGCTAAACTATCTTATTTAGCCATGTATAGAAGTCTATACATTCAATATAACGGCACTTCGTTAATAGCCTTCACTCATCTGTCTGTCTGTCAGAATCATATATTATGTACCTGGTCTACCTGCTAATAACTTTACTGATTGGATAGAATAATGTTTGAAACGTGCAATTACAGCGTCTCCTGTATTTAGTCATTTGGCTTAACTTACTTTATAACGTATTACGAAACCCAATGTCACGTACAGGCTCTTCATGCATCGCTTATTTATACTGAGGAAACGAAACGTTTACAGTCAGAAGATGTCCCCCTACGCCTCTTTATAAAATAGTATACCAGCTTTTGCCTGCGATTCCATTCGCGGTTAATAATGATAATAGCCTGTATTTACAATCTTACATAGTATATTACTTAACCTATTACATTTTTTTTAATTTTTTTACTATCTGACACCAGCACGTGTAGATGCTAGATTTAGATTTACTTTCCTGCCTGCCCAAGAATTACTATAACTACAGAGTGGGATTCTATGCTTGCCTCGTCCATGTAATGCCCGCTATTCGTTTACGGTCACTCGCATGGCGGTATACAAATAACTAACATACATATATCTCACTAAAACTTAATGTTTTAGTGAGATATATCATCATCAACATGTTTCAATACAATTTTGTTCCACAAGTGACTATTCAAGAGATCAGAGAAGAAAATTTTTTCAATTTGTAGCACAGCCTGAGATTAGTGGATTCAAACAAATCTACTCTTCACTTTTACATCATTGCCATAGAAAAGTAAATGTGATATTGTTAAACAAATATTTAAACCGTACATACAGGTATTTTCTAAAAATACATAAGGTTTTTGTTACACAGAAAACAGATGGCGATCAGAGCACAATAAATCCTTTTTGTTACGCGTCCGTGTATCCTTTCCATTTATCCGTATCGAGTAGGGATTTCTAAAGGGAGACTAGACCAGTCGTTCAGAGGGTAAGCGTTTTATAAACCCTACTGGTGGGAGCTAATTTTAGAATTATTATTTATTTTTTTATTTCACTATTTTGTGTATGAGGTATAATACCTAATCAATAAAATAAATATAAAAGAATATTTTTTTATCAATATATATATATATATATATATATATATATATATATATATATATATATATATACATATAAAATTAAAAAACGTAAACTAGGTATATATAAAACGATAAATATACATAACAGGATAAGCTGAGAGAACCTAACTTGTTCTCTACTGTCCATTACATTTTGTAAATTTAAGCTTTTTTAAAGCTTTAACTTACCAGAGCGAGAAAATGAAAATAATTTAAATGTCAAATCACTTAGGCGAATGGAGATTAAACTCATAACGAATTGTGTTTACAGACTGCCCCATTGCGCCACGATGACCTTAAATTTAGATAGTCTAGTTATTTAAATTGTATCCAGTACATTATATATATATATATATATATATATATATATATATATATATATATATATATATATATATATATATATATATATATATATATATACATATATATATATATATCTTGTGTTAAGTTTTCACTAGTTAAGTCTAGAGCGATTTTGGAGTTCTTGCGCCTTGAGTGACAGAACTCAACGTGGCGGTCTGTCTTCACACCAGAGCGAACCGAACCCACAGACCACAATCGTCGCGTTTACAGTGAAACGCTTGCGCCACGACGACCTCATAGTATAAAAATTTCAATCTATATTACAAACGCAAATAAATGAAAAACCTCCACGCGTTATTGCCGTGTGATGTGATTTGCTTAGTGCGTAACTATTAAACAAATATTAAAACCGAAACTGATAACAATTCACTTATTATATTAAACCGTTACCAAAACAAGTGTTTTAATGTAAATTAAACCGAAACGGATGGTCTCTTGGTATTCCTGTGTGTACACATAAGGTATAAGTAGACAAAAGAAATACAAGTCATATGGGCAAAGCTACACAATCCACAACGCAGTAACAATTAAAAAGTTCAAGAAATCTTATCGGAAAGCATTACTTAATTTGAAGCTGCACAATTCTTTGAAAACAAAAAAGTTAACACTAATCTCTCGGCGGTACTTCAACCCTTATCAAGCGAAGGGTTTAGAAAGTGCTCAAATGACAATTTATACCCAACGAAGCTGGGCCTATTTCGTGTCGGTTTTATGCTACATGTAAATTTATTTGAAAATTTACATTTTGCAAGATAAAGTTTAAAACTTTCTATACAAAAAAAGTTCTGATGAAACGTTTCTGTATGTCGCAGGATTTGGAGTCACACCTCATCTATATGGTTTAAACGCTAGTTAAACGCAGTTGTTACAAATTTTGCAGTTAGCACTTGTGTAAGAAAAATTAGCTAAAAGCTTTTAAAAAATACTTTTAATGAACGATTCACAAACATATTATTATATAACGAAAATATCATTATTAACTAACTAATTTAAAAATATATTAAAAATGTATTCAAACGTATACCTTACAATAATAACACCTTGAAACATTTTGTATGTTCATACATATGTATGTATGAATTTGTAGTCGTTATGAAAATTTTGACCCAAATTAAATTACATATGTTTTGAACAAAAATTATTTCAAATAGGTACAGATAGAATCTAATCAAATTATTATTTATTTCAATAGTTTTACAGTGGACTCGTAGAATAAATGTAAAGTTACCACCAATTCGGACGGCCGGCTAACAAACTATATAAAACTATAGTTGCTCTTCTCAATATTAATGCTACAATTTTATTATTAAATACAATGGTACTCTATCCTGCATAAAATTCAAATTATATTAATTCCATAATTTTATTTTTTAAATACTCCTCGGACACAGTAATGGACACATATATATGTAATACGTTATTTTGGCAGTTGCTATAAATTTCTGTAGTGGCAAATCTGTGTTAAAAAATTGTTAAAGCGTACTCAATAATTTTTTTATGTATGAAACAACTATCTCATTTTTATGGTAACATAGAAAATGCAGAGTTAAAGTAATTAATTTTTTACTTTCTGACTGAAACTGACAGTCAGAGAATTGTGGAACTTCAAATTAACCCAACACTTTAGTTTAATTTACTAAATCTAAAATGTCAACTATTTTAACAAACAGCTATCGAACCCTAAACCACCGTATACAGGCATCAGACAGTTCCCCACTGCGCCGCAGAGCAGTATAAATATATTTACATACAATTCACGTCACTCGCCCTATGAAACAGGAACGTAATTGCATTATTGAAAAAGCTTTTAAAAGTTTCTGATTAAAAATATATATGGCCTGCGTGCCTCACACGTGTGGATGTATCGTGTGTGAATACAATATATCAATCTACTAATAAATTCCGTGAAAACGTTTAAATACAAAAAATAAAGTTTAAAAACCAGCTCCGCATATTACCAACGGACTGAAGAAACTAAGTACGTCGTGTTTTGAGATGATTTGAGTGGCGTGTAAATAAAAACAGTCACTCTCCCGAGTGGAAATTGAACCTATAATCATTGCTATACAGTCACATACTGTCTCACTGAACCACGATGACCTCGTCGTGTTTTCTCCTTTAAAAATTAGCGCAAAAAGATTTCGTAACCGGTATATTAACATAATTTTTTTCATAATTTATGTGTGGGAACTTGTTTAACATACACGTATAATAGTAAAAGTCCTAGTTTTAGTTTATAAATAAGAAATTTATTTGAAAAAAATCCAAAACCAAAACATTTATTCCATAAAAGCTCCAAAAAGTGAGTCTCCATAATAATTATATCTCATCAAAATATCTCAAACCACTTCATATTATATATAAAGTATAAACATTAATTATTTTTCTTTAAAGTTTTAAAGTATTTTAAAAATTTCATATTTAAAATTCTATAAATGGTTTCGAGCTCGCAACTCGTTTCATAGAATCGCACTGGAGCTGCAATTTTATATAAAATCAAATTCAATGTCAATTTTACAGGAAACTGTACTATAAGACTATATAAATACAGTATATTTTCGCTGGAACGATTTAATAGAAGCAGTGGGAGATTTTGAGACGTACTAAAATGAATCCTAATAAATGAACATAGAGTTTCATTTTCAATAATACCTTTATACACGGAACGTTCCTGGGCGGAAAATTTTAGAGACCTAGAAAGGTCGTATATAAGCAATTTATTCGTTATGAAACTAAATTCTAAAATTTTATAGTATATAAATTGTTATGAATGTCAAAGTCCAAATAAAAAAGTGTTATAATTTATTACTCTTAAATTTAAATTCATAAACCTTTAACAGTCGTAGTTACTTCTATATCGAGGACTTTGGTAAATACTTTCTTTATTTTTCTTTGACAGCGTCAGCGTTAATTAAACGGAGAGTGGAGAAACATATATCTTACATATAAGTAGGATAGGTATATAGGTATATATATATATATATATATATATATATATATATATATATATATATATATATATATATATATATATATATATATATATATATATATATATATATATATATATATATATATCCATTTCAAAGGCGAACCCAAAGGTAACGTAATTTGGACCGTGCGTGATTCATGCCTTGATTGCGACATTACATTACCCAAAAATTAGTCATTTGCTATAAAAATAACTCAACTAAATGCCTTAATTAACAAAATTGTGTTTTACACAATGGTGGCTCATTTAAAATAAATTAGATAAGTAATTGACATAACAATATTAAATTAAACTATATTTTAGGTAAAAGATTAAAGACAAATTTAAGCATTTTGTTTTATTTGGTCATTACTTTGATAATCTATACTAATAAATAAAATTGGGAGTATCTGTTTGTAACATCAAAACTGCTTTTTACTACATGCATCTGTCATATACCAAAATAGCATTTTCACAATTTTTGCCTGTCTATTTATTCCAGCTAATCTCTGAAACTGCTAGCTGACAGGTAGCTGATGTCATAAGGACTAGGCTACTTAGGCTACTTTTATTTTAGATATATATATATATATATATATATATATATATATATATATATATATATATATATATATATATATATATATATATATATATATTAGAGTAAATACGAATATACTAAACATGCAAATTGTGATTCCTAATATATCGAAACCAACGTAATTCAATTTACTTAAGCGGAGTAGCCGCGAGCGGGTCGCTAGTAAATTATATATAAAGGCTGGATTATTATTTAGAACAACATTTGTAATGAACATACGATAACCTAAATAGGTTTACAGATTTTCTTTTATTAAAAAATATTGTTTGTTTTTAATTAAAAAGCTAAAGAGAAACTAGTAAATAAAGTTATAATAAAAGTATTTCTGATCTGAAGTTAATACGTTGAATTGTTTGTTTCGATGAGCGCGCCATTCGTGCTCCACTGTAAGACTGGCCAACACCCACTTTGTGATTAAGTAGAAATCTAAGAAATTTCTACACTTGAGGGAATAATTAATATTATTATTATTTTCAGTTCCCGCTTTGGTAGACAAAGCACGGCGTTGGTGCCCGCCTCTAAGCACGCAATATCTCGAAAATATTGCGTAAAGCGGGGAAAGGAGTGTTATCTCTGCCAGGCCTACCCTACTATGCGGGAAAACGCGCGCTTTACTAAGTTTATATAGTTAGAGAGAATACGATCACTTGTTACATTGAACGTGTAATTCAATAATAAACAGCGTTGAGTAGTATTAACCTACCATCTTAAAGAAATTTACGTTCAAATTTTAACAATTATTTGGATCGTGAATGGGAGCGTTAAAACTTAAGTCTACCCTTTTGCTGTTGCTAAATGACAATAACTCCGATTTCAAATGGTTTTAATACATATGAATGGCGAAAAGACGAAGTGCGGCGTTGAACTCTGCATGCCAATTCGCTATTTTTTTAATCGGCTAGAGAGGATGATACTCTATTGAGACTAGGTTCCCTATAAATATTATATAATGGTTTTTCTTATCTAAAATGAAAGTGGGGAACGTAGTGTCTTAACACTAGGTTCCTTCTGCCTAACCTGCTATGTGCGGGATACGGCGTGAAGCTAAATATATAAATAATATATAAAATCTAAATATAACAATGCCAGTTTATATTAAACATTATCAAATACATCATAATAATATACCTATAATACCAACACAATTACAGCAGCTCTCCCAAGTCCCAGATGCTTAAATACATTCGTATCTAATCCCGGGCTAATGCCAGCATTAGGTGAACCAGCGGAGCGTGGAAACAACGTGAAGGCTTACCCGTGGAATTAAAAATACTCAAATGAATACTTCTGTTAGTGTACGATTAATTAATTTGTATTATTTTGTATGTATGTATGTATGTATGTATGTATATGAAAGTAATTCATTTTTAATTAGTTATTCTAAGGTTTATTATTAATCTTTCAATTTTTTAGTAGGTTTGCCATTCATATACATTACGTTTTCGATTGAAGTTAAAGTTGTGAACTTAGAGCTAATTAAATCATAGCTTATATCGTTTTCAACTGATCATCACTATATAAGACATGTCGATGAGTTAAACCTTCAAGGCATCCTGGTTTTTGAGCTGTGAGGTGTGGCAAAAAAATGAACGTCATACATACACTCGAAAAGCATTACCCTCCTTCTGACGTAGTTGGATAAAACAGAAGCTCGTTTAACACTATTAATTATTATTGAATTCATTGTAACATTTTTCAAGGAACTTCTAATTTACAGTCTACTGTAATCGGTTATTTTGAGAAAAAAGAAATATTTTAAGTTGCTAACTCAATAAATGCCACCCCACGCCTAGCTTACCCGCCCACTTGATACTGACTGTTTAATTACATTTTCCTCTACAAGTGACTACTTGGTTCTCTCAGTTCTATATTGTTACTTTGTGTTGAAATAGTAAATGTACAATTGCACATACAATATACTATGGTTTACTTCATGATAAGTAGTGAAAAAATTAAGAATTAGCCTGTGATTAGCCCGTTCAACCAAAATATTCTTACTTTATATATATATATATATATATATATATATATATATATATATATATATATATATATATATATATATATATATATATATATATATATATATATATATATATATATATATATATATATATATATATATATATATATATATATATATAAAACTTGTCTATCCTAACAAATTTAGAAGACAAAATTCAATTAAACACCTACCAACAAAAAAACGCGATATTGCGTAGATTCAATTAAGATAATAAAAACACACATTCACATGAAATTATAAAACATTTACATACAAAATACAAAGATTATTTAATATATAGGCTTTTTACGAGCTCGCAATATGCATATATGTATCTATTTTACGTAGCTAAACACTTTCTCTTGTATATAGCAAAACAGAGAGAAGTTAGTGTATAGACATTCTGCTCTCCAACACTGGGTGAGTGCAAATAGTTTTAAATTTATTCATTCCGCCGTATTCCGAGTTCACAAGCTGCGTTAACAGTCCCACAACGCTATAAAAGTGTATAATATATTCATATATGAACGTGAACCATAAGAAAATGTAAGTGAGCTTAAGTAAGGGTAAATCACAGTTGACAATGTCGTAGGAACATTATGAATAACTGAGAGCAGCCCTTCGATCGAGATTTATTATGGACGTGGCCCGTTTTATATGTTGAAAAGTTTTAGTAAGCTATATGTACGACTTGAGATAGTTTTCTAAGATATATAGAACTCGTGGTGTTATTTAAAGGTGATTGACTTATCGCGACGATTGGGTATTTCGTAAGAAAAAAAAAATAACATTTGTACCTCAATTGTATTTTTTTATTTTAAGAATTTTAAAATAATTTTTTATTTTAAGTTTATTCAAATAAGAAATTGAGTTATAAAATTAATTTATGATATCATACGGCCCTATTAAAATAGAAACTAGTAAGTTTACTTGGATTAAGATTAGTATCGAATTGAGACACTTTTCAATTTTCACGAGCCAAACATCCCATTGTATCTACCAGTTAAACACACAATTTCGATTAAAAAATCAAAAAAAAAATACAGGAAATCAAAACTGGCAAATTTATTATCAATCTCTATCTCTCTCTCTCTACCCCTCGCATGATCGAAAGGATGTAAAATGAAAAAAAAATAAAGTTTATTTTTATTTTACACATATACCTATGACAACATATTTTTTTTATTAGCCTGTTCCAGTTTTTACAAAAAAAATAGGTATAAAGAAATATTTAATATAAATATAAATGAAATCGAGTACCATCAGACGTAGTGTTGTAAAACAATAGTTTTAACCTCAATCGTCTAAATTAAGAGGTCATAATCGAACCAATGAAAATCGAATGAAGCCTTACGATATGTTGTTTACATAACCTATCAATATCGATTAATATATTATAACGGACAATTTAGGCTCTTAGCTTTTACAAATTTGTGTACATCTTTTTACACTGTCATTTTTGATTCTTTTATTTTTAGCCGGGTACGAAATGAGATCACCAGAAAAATGGAAATATTTTGAATATAAACCTAGAGGAAATCAAATCTACTGCAATTTTTTTTTAAATCCTTTTTGTATCCTGCGATCTGCCCTTTTTGGGCATTTAGCTGGTGGTTATGAGTGGCTTAATGACATGCATGGCATACGCCCAGTGGCATATCCATATAATGTGGAGGAATATCACGAAAGGTATAATTTTGTGATCATAGGAGGTCCTGGGGTGCTCTTTTCTTAAGTCGTTTGAAAACGCATGTTTGCTTCATTGAGTCACAAGCAAGCTCGTTTGGGTGCCTTTCCAGGCGACGGGCATACGCTTGTATATTGGTTGATATTTCCTCTACTCACTGTAGGCACCATGAGGTCTCGGTGCAGCTGGGAGTTCGTTTTGTTACTTCAATTTAATTCCCAGACAGCTTCTGTCTGTCCGTAAATGCGACAGTTAACTATTATCCTATACCTAACACGAAATATAAATAAAATATGAACAAAGTTTTCTTTGTTATAGTAGTCGTATTTTGTAACGAAATATTGTTACTGGTACGTTTTTTATTTTATTATATGTATTGACAAAGCCTCGTGTCATATCACAATATAGATAGATAAAGGCAACCCGGACAAAAGCTCACTCCTTTGTTGCAAATAAAATGAAAATAATTTAACCGTATTTACATTTTACTTATTTATTGTGCTCGTAAATACAGTGTTAGTCGGGACACTAATTAGCGCATGCTGCGTTTAATTTAGAAACGTTGTTCAGAATTTTGCTCTATTTTGTCTTATACTCTACATAGATGCATTAATGTTATGTATTAAGTCGTGTTCCTAGTAATAAATGTAAGTTTTATTTCAGCTCCGCGATTTATCCAAATCATTCGTGGCACAAGATATACGTAGCACGATAGCCCCTGTAAAAAACGGCCACATATTTAAATAAGAAAATAATTAAATAGTACATAAACATTTCAAAAACATGTAAGTTAAGTCTTTTAGTTCTAAAATAGAACTTAAAAAAACAATAATATCTTTTTAAAGTAAGCGAGATGTAGATTTGTCTTACTTCATACGCTAGTTATATATATAAACACATAACAAAAATTAAAAGAAAAAAAAATTAAAAAGTCACATAATATATATTAGTTACTTATGTAGCAATTATTATCACTTTTCTTATCAATAGGCATTACAAAGTATATTCACAAACTTTTCTCTATAAATCTCGCACAAAATGACCGGGCATTGTATAGCGGTTTCGAGTAAAGATTTATAGTAGACTGAGTGTTGTGTACTTTTTCTTTGTTCGAGCTGTGTACAAAGGAAATTATTAAAGGTTATTTCCATTACGAAAGCTCCTTGTTATAATTAATATTACTTGGGAGTTATTCTTTCATATAATTTTTGAGATATTCAAGGGATGTTGTGATTCTAGAAGTTAAGCATAGCAAATTTAGTAATCCGTTAGTATCAAGTTCGCTTCTGATTATATTTTTAATAGTGAAAGAAAAACTTAATTTATATCAGTATTTTAAAGCTGATGACATTTTTTGGTCGAATGCGCTAATTCCTAACTAAAAACCAAGTCTAGTTCAAATTCAAAAATATTTTTTCGTGTTGGATAATCCAACTACCAAGAAAGACTTATATAAGGTTATATTACTTTAATCGTTTTGATATAATAACCCACTGTACCACGGGCATTTAGAATGTGTCATGTGTCATGGTCATATACAATTATCAGTTATGAACACAAAGCCGCAGTTAAAAGCTATTAAGCTTATATGCAGATATGATTAACTAATACTTATTTAAATATAACATAATATAAGTACGTGAAGCAAGAAAAACCTCAAAAAAATATACAGGTCCTTTTTAACAGTAGCAAAGTAACAATATAATTCAGTCTATTATATGACTTAAATAAAATTTAAGAGCATTTTTTTTAATAGTATGAATAAACTTATTGAATATTAGAATATACTGTATTGCTAATAGACAACAGGCAACAATTAAACAATTATACAAAATATAACAATAATTGTACAAAACGGAGAACGAAGTGTCTCAGCACTACATCCTCTCTACCTACCTCTCCTCCTTACTTACATAATATATCAAGAAGCCGCCATAAACAAAATAACTACTAGAAAGTGACTAAAATATAAGGAATATCTTACAAGTATCTATTAAAGTACCAATAGAAAAAAAACACAGCCGGGGTGAATTTCAATCAATAACGTCTTGATTGGCTTCACTGTAGCTTCGTTGCATACAAATATTTTCTATTCTAACCGACCCACGTTTATCTACAGTTTCGCGCTTTTTCTCGCTTAGCAAGAGGTAGGCAGGCTATAGCTGTTCCCCACATGCTTCTCAATATGCAGGAACTTCAGTTTTTAATGGTGACAGTAAGCTTCGGTGCTCACATCATTCACGGTCTGAAGCTGTCGTACTGCGCCACTGTGGCCACATTTAATAAATAAATAATAAATGGCCATAAATAATATTTATTAGGTATTAAATTATATTGTAAAATACAATAAAGGTAATGTTATCTTAGCTTATGATTAAACATAAAGAAATTTTGTTGCTAAAGCCTGATAAAATGCTATCAATGTCGATATTCGACATAATAATAGTCTTGTGTAGATAAAAATCTAAATTATGGAGCTGCCGTAGCACAGTTCACAATGGTTATTAATTAGACTCCTTTCCAAGGTTATCGATAGTTAGACATATCGTTGAAATATGTCTTAAACTTTCGATTTGATTAAACAAAGGGGTCCATATAAATAAATCCTTAATAAGCCATAAGGCTTATTTCTATTGTATATTCGAAGCATATAGATTTTACCCAGATTCATCACAATATCTAAATTTCCTTTAGAAGATAACTCCAGTGCTTTATAATTTAACTTTAATAGGTACAATATGGTTAGCACTAAACTAATATTGGCTGTTACTCAACCTTTATGACACTTTGGTGACGTTCAAAAGCTTTTAGTGCATGAAATATTCTGTCTAAAGTGTGTACTGTCTACTGTCTTAGCATAAAGATAAAAATGTAAGCTTCGTTCTCTACCGCGTTAGTCGTTAGAGACGTAGAAAGAAAATACGTTCACTCACAACTCTCCATACATATATATACGTTTATGGAAACCATAAAAACTAGCCATATAATCCATAATATAAAATTGTAAATTAGCTACATTTTCGCAGTTATAACACTTAACACGAATTTTATGACGCCATAAGTTTTGGCATAACATAACGACAATATAAATGTCACTACAAAGAGGGTATGGACGTTAAAAAAGAAAGAGAATATTTTGCCCAGGATAGTGTTCTTTATTTATATTTAGATGATTATTTATGTACGTATATACAGCTGGATTTAAATTATTTAAAATTATCCTGATCATAACTCCTTTCTAGTAATCCAGTCGTTTAGTATTTATGATGTTGCAGACAAACAAACACGTTTCATAGCATCTATTAAATAACATATTATGTAACATATACAGATCAAGGCGTAGTCGTTAGTATTATATACTATTCTTCATATAGATATATAAACACACATATGATATAAGCTGGTTATGTTGGAAGCTATCGACTAAATCCTATTAAAACTAAAACTATTCTCGTTAAACAACGTCTCGGGAGTGGAAGTAATGATCGAATATTATATCGAACATGTTAACTGATGGGTATTTGGTTCAGAAAATATTTGTCTTTGAATTTACTTATTCATTGCCGTATAGTGTCCGACCGAAAGTTCGGTTTCAGATTCGGTTTAGGCCGAAACTGAAACTGTTTCATCGTTTTCGTCATTTTCGTTCGGACACTACAAGTTGGTAAATAATTTATTGTTATGACATGTTTCCAGTTTCTGCCCAAAAAGTGCGTATTGGCATAGCATGTTGATACGCCAAACCAACTATTCAACATATATTATATATTACACACACACACACACACACACACACGCACGCACGCACGCACGCACGCACGCACGCACGCACGCACGCACGCACGCACGCACGCACGCACGCACGCACGCACGCACGCACGCACGCACGCACGCACGCACGCACGCACGCACGCACGCACGCACGCACGCACGCACGCACGCACGCACGCACGCACGCACGCACGCACGCACGCACGCACGCACGCACGCACGCACGCACGCACGCACGCACGCACGCACGCACGCACGCACGCACGCACGCACGCACGCACGCACGCACGCACGCACGCACGCACGCACGCACGCACGCACGCACGCACGCACGCACGCACGCACGCACGCACGCACGCACGCACGCACGCACGCACGCACGCACGCACGCACGCACGCACGCACGCACGCACGCACGCACGCACGCACGCACGCACGCACGCACGCACGCACGCACGCACGCACGCACGCACGCACGCACGCACGCACGCACGCACGCACGCACGCACGCACGCACGCACGCACGCACGCACGCACGCACACACACACACACACACACACACACACACACACACACACACACACACACACACACACACACACACACACACACACACACACACACACACACACACACACACACACACACACACACACACACACACACACACACACACACACACATATATATATATATATATATATATATATATATATATATATATATATAAACATTTATTATTACAACAATTATTATTTAAGACGAGCGAAGCCGCTGTTAAAACAAGTATAGATATAAAAGAACAATATTAGAAAATGTTATTAGAGTTATACATAAACAAATTATACATATCAAGTTTAGAAAACTACAAAACAGCTTAACTTTCTATATATCAATGATAGTGCAAAATAAGACAAGTGTCATGATTTATGTACAGCACGATACATTGGATGAATATCTAATGTCGATCAATGTTGCTCAAAGAGATACACTATTACTCAAAATAACAGTAAAGTGAAAATTAGATTCGAAACAAGGCTGAGACAGAAAAGATTTTTTTAAAACGATTTATTTTAATAATTTTATATGTAGTCCCCATGGGCTACCAATATCACATGTTACATGTAATAACTTTCCCTTATACTAATAAAAGTAGTCAACAGTAGACTACCTTTTATTACAACAATGGGTAATTCGTACCCAAAATCTTTGCAACCACTGATCCATCACCACCCAAAAAGCAAATAGTACATAAACATGAAAAGACAGATTAATCAAATATTAATTTTAATAATATTCATTGTTTATTTTAATCATCAGAATATTTAAATTGAGAAGTTTTCATCAACAAACAAATTTACGCCGAAACTCAATTATGTCCCTTTAATTTGCTGTATAAATTGTTCCACGGGGCTTATATAAAACGAATCATACGTACGTGTGTATTTTGCAGTACTATAGCATAGTATATACAAATTTAAATGTAAGCCCTTTTAAGTTGTAATATTAGAGACTAATAAAAACTTTGATAGAGCAATGAAATTTATCATTAAGGCGGCGTGGAAATGATAGATCTGGTTATTCAATATTATACATCACATTAAGGCCATGGTGGCAGCTTAACGTCGGTAAGCACCATAGATGTGGGTTCGATTCTAAGGAGATTCGTTAACAAGGTTTTGGCCTTAAGATATAGCGTGCTGTTTCCGACACTAAACACATAATACCTACATGTGATTGACAAGGAGTCCCACTGGGAACTCAGCGCCACTCTTATCTAACCATAGCAGGAAACCAGCAATATTCCTAATATAAATATTTTACTCTAGTATAACGAACCTTAATATAACTTCAAACACATACATTTCAATTGCTATAAATGGCATAAAATGTTGTAAATAAACCACCTAAAAAACGGCACAAGAACATAACGAGTAGCTTTATAAAATAATATTCTTGTTTTTACTTTGAAATGAATTTGGTAAAATATCTAAAACGAATTACTTTAAGCAAAGTTAAAACGGAAACAAAATGGCAACACAAATATTAAACAAAAATCTTCACCCCTCGCATACCGTGGTCTGAAAAATGCGGGCAATTAACGTGAAACACGGTCCCGAGCCGTAGCACAAAATACTCTACTAGCAGGCAAATCGTCTACTTCTCTTCCATTTGAGACTCCCCCTCGGTGGAATTAAGGACGTTCTTTTTGTACATGACGTGATTTCAAAATTTAAATTCTTGTTAATTTTGTCAATTTAAAGCTTACTCGTTTATGTAATAAAAATAAACCGATCCAAACTTAATTTCGTACTAGCTTTTTTTACCAGCTCTACTAAAGAGCTGGCCTTTAATTTTATTTTCATTAGCATTGAATTATGTTATTCACCAATGCTATAATACGTATGGAAAAAATCTTTGTACCACAGCACTCATTGGAGACAAGATATCAATAACGATGTCTAGCGAAAAGAAATTACCCAAATAACTTACCCATTTTTAAATTGAAATTAATAGTAATTCAAATAGAATCTCAATTTTATTTGACATGCTCTTACTGGCTGTATTACCATTATACCTAGTAGCCTTACAAACACTTACACTCTTGACAAAACGGACGCGGACTTGCGAGACTAATCCAAGCTCTGCTATTACGACACTCCATTAGAACTTTACGAGATCTTTTATACTTATTAAGACGAACAAATGTATTATTAAGCTTTACTTGGTAATAATTGTAATTCAATTTATTAATAATAATTGTTTAAAGTTAATAATTATCCATAGGCCTCTGAGGCGCAGTAGGGTATCGTTTAAATGTATACACAATGTATGTGAATTCGACACCCGGTCAGAATTTGGCAAAATTTGTCTATAAAAATGTTTTTTTTTTTGCATTTTCCTGTTCTGGTAGACAAAGCGCTGCTTCGAGTTACACTATTTGGCACGAAATACCTCATATCTTGGCGCAGAATGTCTTG
Organism: Dione juno; assembly: GCA_037127375.1. Classification (NCBI taxonomy): domain Eukaryota; kingdom Metazoa; phylum Arthropoda; class Insecta; order Lepidoptera; family Nymphalidae; genus Dione; species Dione juno. The sequence goes on from JAXRJS010000093.1 coordinate 1,787,967, forward strand.
AAACTAATTTATTTCTGCCTATCTTGTTATATAAGGTATAAAGTGTGTAAACTGATAATTACATTTTCAAAATGAAAATGAAGTTCAGTAGTAGTAGGTTCAAATATATATTTGAACTTACTACTACTAAGATAGATAAAACTGGGCACAAAGAAATTCAATATTCAAACTATGCATTTTTTATTATCTCGTCCTATTTTCGTAATATACTAATAAATAAAAATGTGAATTATAATGAAAGAAGCATAATATCCAAATACTGTATATAATTAATACACCAAACAATTTCAATATAAATACAACAGTAATGTTCATGGAAAGAAGTAAATACTCCTTTGTACCTTATTATTCTTACTTATTCTGAAAATAGATAAATATATACACATATACTATAATTAAACGTAAAATAATGTTTACATCATCGATATGCAATGTGTATGTCAAATTGTCATGGTCACAAGTACGATGTTGTGTAAAACGACGTTAAATTCTACATATATTTTTACCCACACACTGAATTCCACTGTATTGTATAGCAGAGAAGACAAAAGAGAAAGAAAATTTTGAGTCATATTCGAGTGAGATGAGATTTGGCCGAGTGAGGATTGGAACTAGAGCCTTTGCGTTATATATATATATATATATATATATATATATATATATATATATATATATATATATATATATATATATATATATCGTATTTCGTTTTGGATCAATAGAGCGTCTATAAGTCTAACTATCTTCGAGTAAATAGAAACATTCTTTGGATATGACAACGTTTACTGTAAATACTTATCTATATACATGCATACAGGGAAGAAATTTTATCACCAATTTTATAAGATCAACAAAACACCTATCAGCGTATGATAAATCACTTTGCACATTAAAGAAAAGCTGACAAACACAAGGTCAATGCCATCGTTTAAAATGTCAAATTCAGGAACTACATCAATATAAGCTTAAAGCTTTTCGTATAACACAATGTCTTAATTGTGGTGTTATTTGACTGGAATTTTGTATATAATAAAGGTGTTTCAAGAGGAATGTTTATATGTATAATATATTCATTTAACATAAGAATATAGCCGAAATGTGTGCAGTCTACGTGCAAAAAGTCGCCAGCAGAACGCTAGTATAATATATATCTGTGGTGTAGTAATTCTATTAAAGAGCGTATTGTTTTATATATATATATATATATATATATATATATATATATATATATTATATATATATATATATATATATATATATATATATATATATATATATATATATAGCATGTCTTTAGGGATAAGCGGAAAATTAAATACCCTTTATCTAATTTTCCGCTATCTAACGATGAATTGTAAAACTAAACGCCAAAGTTTCTTTTAAGCAACAAAAATAGCTTGATCAAATATAAATAATCTGAACTGGCATTAGATTCATACATTTTGTACATAAAATATTTATCAGTCGTCTGTGTTTCATTTTATTGCTATACAGTCTTCACCCACGTTGGCGTTAGGTGACCGTGCATTAGGGTTTCCCAAATACGAATTTGTTAAATGGAGAAAATCGTTATACAATGAAGTTCGGACACGTTGGGCAAGTATTGTTATACTGTGTGACTATGTATATTATTATATATATACTCAAAATAAAGCAGTACAATGAATTAATTGTAATATACATCTATTTATTTATTTCCTAATTCTATTAATTTGCTAGGTACAAGAAGGCACTATATATTAAGTTTAAAAAGTAAATTTTGTAATAAAAATATTTATACGTAAATAATTATCATCAATGCTTTTAGCGACAAATTTTCATTCTACACTTCATACAAAAACAAATGCTTAAATTAATGCCCAAAATTAATTCGAAACGACTGTCCTAGTGTTAAAAATGTAGTATATATATATATATATATATATATATATATATATATATATATATATATATATATATATATATATATATATATATATATATATATATATATATATATATATAAATAAGTACCGTTAAATCGTTAAATAAAAGATTAAATAACACATTACAATGCCGGCACTAGCATACAGTTATTTCTGTGCTAATTTTGCATAATAAATTAATAACTTAATCATATTTAATAGTAACTAAGCATAATAACAATGGGTTGCCATTTTGTGTATACTGCTATTATAAATTTATATGACTATACAATAAAATAATGAATACGGTAGAAACGTTTTATATGTAATTAAAATAATATTCCGCTTTTAATCAACATAATTAAAAAATATTGTATTCATAAAATCTTTGCCGATATTTAACGTAACTCATGAAGAGTTATTGACTAAACGCGATCATTACAGGTCCATTGATCCATTCATATTTATTGGAACGTACGTATACTATTATTTTATTTATATGACAAATATTTCTTTAACTTTAATAAACAAAACCGAGTAGGCTAGTGACTCTAAAACATTTGATAATAGAAAACTATAATAATATATAAGCAGCACAAAATATCCCTAACTTTTCCAATCCTTCATATGTTTTTCTTTGCTACCTCATTAAAATAGTGAAAAATAAAATGAATTAATACAAAATAAACGAAATTCAATTCCCATATAACAAAAACCCATGGCCACCATATCGCTATGGCAATAGCAATACAAATTCCTTTAATTTTGGCTGTTACGTAACGCGACAACCGACCAAGGTGAACGACCGGGGCCCGCGACGTAAGATTAGCGTGGACTCGTGGAGCGCACTCGAGACTCGAGCAAAGTTTCAAATATTTTTTGCGAGTTAGGTATGTACATATATATTCGTATATGTAGAATGGTTTATAGTCGTTAGGCAGTTTGATGGGAAATATTTTTTTTGAATTTTAATATATTACGCGATGGTCGCGCTGTTTTAAAGATAAGGACTAAAAGCTCTAGTTCAGGTTCAATGATCGCTCATATATAAAATCGCAAGAAAAGGTTTTACTTATATACTATTACAAGAAAAATTATATCGTTAATTGGTTGAAAGGAAGACAAACTTTTGTTTCATACAAGTTGTAACTGCTATATTGCAAAGCAGGCTAAAGGCATTTTGTGCTTTTGCCCAATTGAACTCAACAAAAGAAATACATTCCCCCCAAAGTTGGGATCGAATTCATAACCATCGAACCTGCAGCCCCACTGAACCACAATAATCTCGAAAGTTCACTTTATTATAACAGTAAAATACCAAAAAGAACAACAAAATATATTTATATATTCAAGTTTGAATCTTATGATGCTGTAAAATTTTACGAACTATATTTAAGTATAACTTTCAAACGAAAATTAAAACGTATTTAAGTATCTTTGTTTTCCCCAAAACTTTTGTAATAAAATAATACTTCAATAAAATTATTTATATTATAAAGTTTAATGAAAAAGCTAGTTAATATATTTTCGAACATCACGCTTTGTCTCGCATATAGTAGACAGAGTTTCCAGACACTAGGCACAGTTTAGGTGGAAGAACTCATCGCCGAACTTATGTAGAATATACACCGAACATACAATAATAATAAATACATGACACATACATAAAAAATTATTACAAAAGAAATTCCGACATTAATTGGCCTAAGATAAGATTAAAACCATAGTTCTAGCGATAGCTACAATGTGATTTCTGAGTAGAAAATCTAACAAATAGCATACAAACATTCTAATAGACCGCTTACAAGTGCTAACTAAATAGTATCAAATTGAACAAAGCAGTGTATTGCCTGTAAAAAATATTTAAACGGTTTTTTTTACGTTTTACGTACGCCTTAGCATTGCTACGTGACTATGTAACGATATATAGCTTTTATATTTGTCTGGATTACACAAAAAGTACTAATATCAGATTTTTTATTTTTTCATTTACCAGATTAAGAAAAAGAGATTTAGACGTAGACGTAGACTATAGGAACCGTAGGGACGTTCATATTTCACAAATTCACCCTTTGGTTTCATACATGAACTACACAGCCTTCCAAGCAGTAGTTTCGCTACGCGTTTTCTGCCAGTAAATGTACTCAGTAACGACTCTAGTGTTTAAATAAAAAAACTAATACTGTTATCTGTAGATTAAGTTATTATTTGGTAATATTAAATAAATAACGATTACATACGTTATTATCAGAAAAAATGTTTTTAATTTAAGGCGTAGGTACATGATAAACTGAATACCCGTTACACGACATTTAATATTAAATATATAATAAGTACACATTTTCAATTTATACATTTTTTGCTTGAACCCAAAGTAATGAACGTAAGTGTTTACATAAAAAAAAACATGTTATCTTAAAATAATTATTATGAGAGATAAGCGTAATTGACTGTCGTGGCGCATTCCGAATATGAAATCTTGCTCGATGGACTGATTTCTGTTTACGAACAGGAAGGTAAAAACAATTATATTCCACACTTTTTAATATCTTAGAGATTTTGTGTATTAATGTGGACTTATAATAATTTATTTAAAGTATATTTCTTGGATAAATTTGGGCATTACACTCCAATACTCAATATAGCAAATAAAAGAAATAAGTACGAAACCATCAAGTTCTCTCCTCTATAAAATAGCGAGATTTTTTGCAGAACACTTGGGCCCACATATTATACGTTAAGCTGAGAAAACCTAGTGTTAAGACACTCCGTGGTCCGAGGGAGATTCATGGACACAAAGTTTGGTGCGTGAGAAAAACAAGCACAATCTAAAAATACTAATTTAATATGACCTACTTGAAATAACTAAACGTAATCAAAACAAAATATAAAAAGCTATGCAATAAAAGACAATGGATCGTGAATATATGTACGCCTAGAACAATGAAATTTGAAGATTACGCATAATACTGAATTCGCACACGAATTATTATATTGTACACACAAAAACACCTAGAATGTTGTGTAATATCTATACTAATATATATATATATATATATATATATATATATATATATATATATATATATATATATATATATATATATATATATATATATATTACACAACATTCTAGGTGTTTTTGTGTGTACAATATAATAATTCGTGTGCGAATTCAGTATTATGCGTAATATATATATATATATATATATATATATATATATATATATATATATATTATATATATATATATATATATATATATAGATAGATAGATGGATAGTTCTTTTATCTACTGTGCGTCGAGCACTTAGCACCTGTCATGGGTCCAAGGGGGCGATGCTGCGGGTAAAAGGTTGTTAACACATTAACTACCTTTCTAATTCAAATTATATAGTAGATTATACATAAACAATTAATATAAGATTTCGTCTTGCTCAGAGATGTCATTTAACACTTAGCTGGTACTTAAACGATATATTGCTGGATTTTATGACAATTAAAAAGTATTTTACATCTTAAAGTGTGACTAATGGTAATAAACCATAAAGAACAGAACTAAAGTTAAACAAATGTACCGCTGATACGTGACATATCTCATTCTAAGTTACGTGCAGTAAACATATTATAAACATAGTACTAAGTAACTATTAGTAGTCTTATAGTTATAGTAATGAATGTTTGTAATAATAAAATAAATTTTGATTAAAACTTATGAAGAAAAGAATATAAAGTATTTTTATAAATATATATAGTAAAAATATATATATTTATAAAAATGATAAAAATAATAGATATTAAATATAAAAAAAATAACCGTACATATCTAAGCACATTAATCTTTTACTTTGGACCTTTTAAAAAGTCTCTCTTTTTTGCTTCCATACAATTACTTATATTAACTTCAAAATCTACAAATAAATATATAATAAATTAATTATATCGCATTAAAATATGACAAAAAACATCGCTTATCATAATCGATCCACTCCCAAAACCAAACCTACGACCTACGACTCATATTCGAACGCGTCATACAAATCGATATCACTATATCGATATCTATATGGTCGATGTTAATCATCGTATCGTATGTATAGCCTTTGCGAACCACACCTTTGTACTATGTATATACTCGTATGATACTACGCAAGATAGATTGGTTTTCTAATAACAGATAAGATGGATCGCGCTTGATCGAATTAAAGGGCTTTGGGTTCAAATATATATATATATATATATATATATATATATATATATATATATATATATATATATATATATATATATATATATATATATATATTTCGAAGATAAAGAAAAAGATAAGCAAGCCTATCTCGTGATAATAATCACAATCAAATATAAAAAAAAACTTATGATTAAACAAAACAATTATTAAGTAAAATAACATAACATTTTTAATTGGGAACATCCACATTATGCTACAGTCTCGCAGATAGCAATGTCAGGTTGTACACGGGCGGCATTTCAACTCCGCCAGCGAACCGTTACTCCCTCTAGAGTAACTACCTAAAATGTATACGGACGAACTTTTCTTTAATTTTATTATAATTATGACTATAGCAACGTTGGCGTTTAAAATACGTGTAGGTATATTATTTTGATTTGGTTGCACGCACTCATCTAAGGAACTATTGGTTCGAATTGAAGAAATTCATTTATTGAGGAGAGTTATATTACGAGAGACGAGACATAATTATATATATATATATATATATATATATATATATATATATATATATATATATATATATATATATATATATATATATATATATATATATATATATTACAGAAAATAAAATAATGTTACATTAATACGTAAATCACGTTACTATATGATCACGTTTATAAGCGTCTAAGTTTTCGTAGAGGTAAACTTTGTTTGTAGTCACACGTAGTCATATCAGTTGCAAAGATCTGGAGCAACTGAAAATACTTCATTCCCCGAATGAGGATCGAATTCAGGACCATTGTGTTATCAGTCAAGTGTTTAGCTCTTATCTTATCAGTAAATAGATAATTTGATTATATAAAGTACTCAAGAACTAGAATACACAAGCCAAGCGTATACTACTACACTCCTCCAGAAATATTCACCCCCTTTGTTTCATAATCTAATCATGATTTCATAAGTGGCAATTTAACTCTTCGATCTCATTGTCAGCAAATTGCATCTGCAATTTGTGCAACGGATATAACTAATTCAGTTTAGGTGTTAAAGGATGTTGTTAGATAAATGACTGCGTTTCTATTTTATACTTCATTCGTAAGCAGAGGGAACCTGGGGACACATCACTATTCTGTCCTTCTCTACTGGCCGTACAGTTATCGAATTGATTTGCTCTCTATTATACAACTCTAGCTAAACTGAGCTCATAGAAACTTACAGAGAGCTTAGGTTGTTGCAAATCAACGCCACGTTTGGTCTAACCTATAATAATTAATTGGGGAAACGAAAATATTATAAAATTTTCATCTTTTGTTTCACAAAATTATATTTAAAAAAAAGGATTTATATCAAAATGTTAGATAAACATTACATTAATATCAAAATTCTGCAATCTGAATCTGCAATTATAAATTACCATAGTTAGGTACATATTCATATACAGAGCGGTGATGACTCACACTATTGGAGCACTGCCTTTTTTATACATTCAAATTTATTATGTAGGTATATACCTATATATATACAATTCTATATATAGATACCGCTATGGTACGGCGATAAACACAAGATTGATAGTTCAAAACAATATGTATATATCAAGTATATATATATATATCTCCATACAAGATGGTAGATGTAAAATGGTACTGAATAGCTATCATTCCAAGAGAAAAAACACCTTTTCTTTGTGATAAAATTGACTTGGCCTATCATCACAGAACACTAAGACATCTAATCTGAATATGCATAAGTCTACTTTACGAGAAGCAAGCAAAGTTGTGGCAAAACAAATCAAGATTTAATTAAAGCAAAAGAAAAATATTCAGTCCGAAAAAATTCAAATCGATTTTGAAGAAATACTCCTGTTATGAGTGCAGTTATTTTTAACGAAGGCAATGACCAAAAAGACTATACACTCCAAAACGTCGATCGACCGTTTTATATGCATGTATGTATGTACATATGTATGTGTTAACCATTCAATAACTTAAAACTTTAATTATTTTTTAAGTTAGAAAGTCAATGAACGTTTCTATAAATATATTTTATTATTTAAAATGTTATACTTGAATGCATTTACTATATGGCTTCTTGGATAACGGTGGAGTAAGGTAAGAGCTCAATGCCGTACTTTGCTTGATCACCTCGAGTACTCGAGAACCTAACAAAAGAGTATTATAATATTATAACTCTAATACTATAATGTTCTCTCTATTTGACTTAAATTGAAAACATTTATTATTATTCGATACTATAGGAACACGATACTATAAATGAATAGTCTATAGATATTAATAATTTAAAACTTTTTATACCAGTTATTGTCTGAGCTAAAGTCCTTCATTGTCAATCTACTCTATTAACTGGTCAATAGTACTGTATTAACGAGAACAAAGTAAAAGCACTATATATTTACTAACATTTTATACTTATGATAAAAAATACCGGCAACACATCTGAAAAAGCTCACATATTTCTCCGTATTTGAAGCTTGAATGTAATCCCCGGGGCTCACCTAGGAGATTAAGCCTGTCCTATTACTACCCGATGTCAGTATTTCGACGAAATAAAAAAGTTATATACGAAGAGGTCTTAAAAAATATGTTTCCTTTACATGACGTATATCATTGAGGAAATTTCTATCATAAATTATATATAAAAGGAAATAAAACATTAATATTATAATATTTATATATAGGTGCTTTGGATTTCTGATATAATATACAATTCAAGATCAATTATAAATAAATAAAACCCGGATTCAATTTATAAATCAGACGAATTTCTTAATTACAAATAAATGTTGTTGATGTTTAGTTCAAAAGAAATATTTATTACGACATGAGATTTAAGCTTAAACGAGGTTATATATATAATCATTTTTTTTATATAGCATTTTTTTTTAACTATGCATAATGATACAAAAAGTTTGCTTGATCGTCATATTAATACATAATAGTTGTAACATTTTGTATTATAACAGTATGTACTGCACGATAACACTGCTACTATAGCTATTAATGAAGTTTTTTTATATAAATCTCGGCTCATTGGATCTCAAGCTCCAATTAGGTCGACTGAAATCCATCTTACGCAATAAGATTAAATCTGACGGTTTGAATGAATTACATAAAATCTTGATGTAGCAATATTTCAACTAATATAAGTTGTTTCAAAAAAAAAATATTTTTTTGGGTTCTTATAGATAAAAGTGAAAATTTGTAATGTTATGTTTTACATTTCATCATCTTTTAAGAGTTAGGTAAAAAGAATCAGCTTAGCGTCCCCCCCTTTCGAAATACACCGCTTGTATGGCATCGTATTTTAACGCAGAATAAATTTGCACAAGTCCCAGTAAACATATTATTTAGATTATTTACTAATTGAATTTTGTGGTATTTGTATCCATATATGTACATACATTAGTAGCAGTCCCTATCTACACAAACCAATTCAACCATTAATATTTATAGGAGCCATTCTAAGCTAAAGCTTCTCTGCTATATTGTTTAATGCTGGTGGTACCCATTAAGCTCTTAGAAACGTATAGGTTTAATAAAATAACATCAATATTCAAAACCCAGTTTGAACGCGTCCTACATTTCTATCGATTTCCTAGTACTTCTTCTTCCTGGCATTAGTCCCGGCTTTTTGCCAGGGTCTGCCTTCCGACTAAGACCAATCGGTCCATATGAGTGGCGAAGTGGTTTTTTGTGGAGCGATTGCCATCTGACCTCCAAACCCATTACTGGGAGAAACCAAGAAGGAAAGGGAATAAGAGGCAGAAAGACTTGGAATATAGGGGAGGGACACCACTTACATGGATTGGATCGGGTTATGAAAGTGGTGGCTCGAGGTCCCGGGGTCGCGTACCCGTATGCCGGAAACCAAATATCGGACAGATAATTGGCTGGACAGTCCTAGTACATGGATGTATAAAAAAGAGCATTAGATACTTAAGATAGGTAAAGTTAATAAGGAAAAGAAAATGTACTTACACTTATATGGCATAGAACGTAATTGCCATTTTCACATATTTATATAATAAAGCTATAATAATATAATATTTTTAAAGTAATTTTTACTTAAGGTAAAAACAAAATAGTATTAAATAATATTTTAAAACAGAAAATACAAAACCTTTTTAATTAGAACTCGCAGATACCTTCCATTAAATCTAAATATTATAACTACACGAACGGCGGTTAAAACGTAAAAATATATACAAACCGAGTTATTACACCATCGAATCTGAATTCTGGTTACATCACTAGCGCCTATTTTAGGGCCGTCTTGATAATATTTAGTAATGGGTGATATTACCAAATTTATGAACACATAGTGCAAACTTTTTATGTTTTGTTCGTTCATTTATGAAATTTTGAGAAATTAAGCGTTTCGCAACGTGCCTATTGTCCCCGCCTATTAAATTATAATTGAAGATTTTCTTTATGAGAAATAAAACGCGCCACATTGAATTCTGTCACTAAACACGGAATATTTCGAAAATTGGGCGGTAAGCGGAGACCAGAATGTTCAGACACTAGGCTCTCTCCTAGGATATTTTTTTTAAATTAAATCAAGATTTAAAAAGTCAGCTTTACACAATTACGTATAATGCCATCATCTGTAATTTCAATAATAATTTGTATAAATAAAAATCTATACAGACTACAAACTTCCACAAGCAAATCACCAAAACAAAAACTAGTCCAATATATAAACAAACATAAAATCTGAATGTACGAGTATGAGAGAGGTATGTACATATGTATATCTTCAATCAATGAACGGTTTGCTCTCGTCCAGACGGTTCCTACGCAACAGCTAGTAGCGTTTATTTTCGGACGGAATTTCAATAAGTCATTTATTTGCCAACCCTACTACGAATATATTTTCGTGTGTAAACCTTGACGCACTTTGTATCTACTATCCCAATGGGTAAATTGCATTAATAATGATAAATAGTCATAAAAAGTTGAACGTAGCGGGACTCGAACCTGCGCCTTTTGAAAACTGTCAATAGTTCGTTACTTATCATACGAAATATATTATAAAATAAATGTATTTATATTAAATAAATTTATTTATTTATTTAATATATTCGTCATAATTTGAGAGAAGATACAAAATAGTGATTTATTTAATTTTTTTAATCAAATTAAATACATGACTCGCTCTTGTTGCTTTAGAAATATACCATGGTAAGTTACTTTAGCATTCCCACAACTTGTACAGCCAGACCGATAATTCTGGGTATACTACAAGTAACTAAATGTACGTTAAGATTATTATTTGTGATTTTTTTACTTATATATTTACTTCAGGGCCTTATTTACAGACACACCGTGTGCCTGTAAACGCGACGGTTTGTGGGTTCGATTCCACTCGGTGAGAATGAATTATTTCCATTATCTTCGCTCTGGCAACAAGGCAAAGTGTGGCGTTGAGTTTTGCCACTCAACGCGACGCAATGCCTCGAATGGCAGAAAGAGGGGAACCGAGTGTCTTAACACTAGGTTCCTTCAACCTACGGTTCCCTTTGCCCGACCTGCTATGTACAGGATACTTACTTACTTACTATATTTACTTTTCTCTAAATATTTGCATTAAATGACGAATTTTACAGAGATATATATATATATATATATATATATATATATATATATATATATATATATATATATATATATATATATATATATATATATATATATCTAATTCACACACACAATTTACAATATATATACTTTAGCATCAATTAGAAGGTAGAACTTCTAATTTATACTACAGTGATGTGTTCATATAATACGCAAGATATCATTTGCCGGTCCAGCGAGTCCTCGACCTTCGCAAAAATTTCGGATAATTCATCCACCACCAAAGCCACCTTTTCTTTGTATTTTTTACTCAACTATAATATTCAAATAAAACTAATTATTTATTTCATAACAAATGTCATGTTGTAAAAAAAATCAATTTGAACATATTATGTATAATAAACCAATGTGCTAAATATCATATATATTTCTGAATAAATAAAAAATAACATTCACTTTCCCAATATTAAATATTAAGGTGCACGTTCTTAAATTTTATATGCATATTTGAATAGATTCCTAGATAGCTTGAAAATGTATATGGACCCGATAAATGACTCCTTTTCTATTTACTATATAAAACTACATTTTCGGGCTGAACGCCTGCCGGATCCGCTAGTCGAACAAATTATTATTATTGTATATTATAGATATAACAAATTCTATTCACAGTTAAAATATACAAAATACGAATATTTGGCAACGGCGAGAATGCTATCATCAAGCGTCCGTGGCCGTGGTATTCTATGAACCGACCTAAATATGTTAGACTGGCCAGTGAAATGTAAACTAGTAGAGTTTACTCAAAAGCGTAGTTAAAACTAAAGTGAATTTTGTATGTAAAATTTCGTCATTACTTTTATTTTAATTCTTTGAGCTAAAGAGAGAGTGAAATGTGAGCTCTTTGATATCGTTAGTCAAAATAATTATTCAGATTTTTTTATACAGAACATTTATCGCATCATTTTTCTTTTTATTACGTATTACTTATTATATTATTCTTATTATTTTATATAGTTAATTATAATTATTAGAATAATAATTCAGAATATTAAAAATATCAAAATATTAGCTTTAAAGTTTTCTTTGGAAATTTCAAAAATGACATTTATTTTCAACTACAGCCCTTCGTCTCGCCTATAGGCAAAAAGAAGTATGAAGGGACCCCGCTTTCCAGACTATGCAGATTGAGTGGTGGAACTCAACGTAAATTTTTCTTACACGAGCAGGAAAATTAATATAATGACTTCCCTCCAGGGCACCAAATCCACAACTATTGCGTTACAAGAGTAAGATGCTGGCTGACTGCGCCACGATGACGTCACGATATATTGCATATAATACATCTACATATACCTTATATATTCTTATATATTCGATAGTACCAACAGAGTACTGACAGGGCCAAGGCGAACACCATTGGTGCTTATTAATCTAATTAATCCGCTAATTGAATCAGCACCGACAAGCGGGGGGATTGTTCAAAATTAAGTTCAGAGCCCTAATTTTGCCAGTTATATAAACAGGTATATACGTGATATAATATTCAAATATCTATATATTTTTAATGAGACTATCGTGGCGCAGTGGAAAACATCTTACGGCACACGCGATCGTTGTGAGTTCAACTGCACCTGAGGAGGAATATTTATTTTTTCGGTTTTATGCAATCAAATAATAGCAGCATTGATTTACGTAGTGTCTTAATTCGGGCAGAAAGTAGAGAACAACGTGTCTTAACACTATGTTCTTTCGACCTACCTTTCTGTATACAAAGGAAGACGTAGGCATTTTTAATATATATTTATATATTTTTATTATTCACTACAGACACAGTCCCATATCTTTTGTTAAAAATATTACTCTCATTTTCAATTCTTTTTTCTTTGATATTACTCAAAACAATACTTACAAAATATAGATATTTGTCAACGCCTTGCTTTGTGACTCTAAGTTATGGAAAACATGTTAATTACGAGTATATTTATTTTTTCAATGTGGTAAGACAACGCCTGACTTTTTCAGTTACTACCTAGCACGCAACATTCTAAAATAACAAGCTAGATTCAGTCTGTTTGTAAGAAAGCTAAAAAAAAGTATAAAAGCGGAAATACCATTTTTTTCCAAAACATCGGTATTCCCGTATAGCTGACGCATAAGCATTCGTGTGGAATCACACAAAGCTATTTAGGGCACCGTATAAAATAAAGTATAAAGTGCTCCAGTTATAAATTCAAAGTGGCTTTGTTACCTATTACATAGAGTCATATATTTTTACATATTATCTTGAAATGGTAGGGACAAGTTAAAAAGAGACGATTAAACCTTTCAAGATCGTTACCTGAGTTCAACTCTCGGTCGAAGTAATATTAATAATAATAATTAAAGCCTATATATATGCACATATATATATATATATATATATATATATATATATATATATATATATATATATATATATATATATATATATATATATATATATATATATATATTCTCTATTTGAATCTAGAAATTTTTAAAAGTTTAATGAAGATCACGTGACTTTGCGACTGCATTCCGTGACTCGAGTAATGTTTTTCTCGTATTTGTATGCACGGTGACCTTTTCAAGATTGTGAAAAATAGAGTCGAACTTTATTGCTCGAGTTGTTTACTTTACTGATAATGCTATTAAAAATTATAATGAGTCATAATAATAAATATTAATCGTGGTCTATTTATACGCATGAACTCAAGCCAATTTCATATTTACAATACTGTTGTCTAAATATTGAATCGAGCCCTGTAAATATTATGTGTTGCTATATTTTACCTGCGCCGGTGTAATGTAAGAGTTGTCTATGACACATGACACCTAACTAAGTTAGCAGTTATGGTAGTGATTGATATTGACTTGATATTGACGTGATGTAAGCATATAGCTTATATATTTCGATAAATCGATCTGTAAAATGAAAAAAAAAATGGAATCAGTTCCTGAGGCTACTGTATGCAACCAATTGAACTCTTTTGTGTATTTGGGTTTCCTGCAGGTCAGTGCAGGAGACCCAAATGGGTCAACTACGAAATTGAGATCTGTCTGTATAGTTTTATAGACGTATATACAATAGATGTTTACGATTATGTCCATAATTGACAATCATAAAGATCTAATTGTTAGAATATTATAATGATATAGTCATATTAATATTTTTACATTAAAAGTAAACAAAAACAAAACGTATAACTCACAATGTGACATATTAAATTCTCAAGTGGTACTACAAAATCTCAAAAATACAACTTACAGGCACTTCAAAAATATATTAGGTACTCAGAATATTTTCCGAGAACCTTTTTTGTGATTCAATTTAAATATGCGAAAAAAAATTACCTTCTTTTCTTATTTATATTTAATATAGATTAGTAATTTGACAAAATGATTTATTAATTTCGAAATCTGTAAAAAAAAGCATTGCCTATTTAACTAATAACAAAAAATACAATTGTCCTAAATAAATCGTTAGAAAGAAAGATAGATAGAAACAATAGATTGTACACAAAGCTAAATATATATAGCTATAAATCAATTTTACACCAACCACGAACAGAACTCGTTATCCACAAAATAACTACATAAACAAACCGAACAAATACACACATACACATATATATGTATGTATATAACGTTAGCAGACATGATATTCACAGAATCATTTCCAAAACAAATATGCCAATCAAAATACCTATTACGGTACGAGTGCAAGTTATAATGAATTCTATTTGCTTTACGCGAAAGTGTAATATATAGTGGAAGTTTGTTTATAACGAGACAGCTCGGTATTGATTTTTGATGCTAGCGTAAGCATGTGGCTTTGCTTATGTCATATAGTAATAGAATTCATACAGTGTGAATTTGAACAAATTAAATTTCAATTAAACTTGATTTTCTCTGAAATCTCTGAGTATATTGTATAAAGCTTATATATAAATTAGGTCAATAATAAATATATTAAGTAACATAATAAGCAAATTAAGTCTAAAACCAATTTAACACGCAATATATAGGGTGCAGTAAGAGTTTTAAACGTATATTTACTAACCAAGTCAAGACAATCCCGAAGCTATGTAGCTTAAAAAGCATGGATACCGCAAATACTAATTCCTCCTCGATTCCTCGAAATTCAAGACGTTAAGACAATATCCTTATATTAAAATTGAGGTAGTGATCCATCACTATTGCTCGCATGACATAATATGTACATTATATAAAAGATATTTTTACACTTCTGCAAACTAATATTTATCTGTTATAGCATAAACCAATACGTTCCTATATCTCGTAGATATATAGGCATATTACATTGTTATCACGACCCTATTCAGCTGATTTTGATAAATGGATTGTCACTTTCGTCTTTATCTGAGAAGTGGGCATATATTCAATATGAGAATTTCTTATGAAAGTTTTTTATGAGCTTTTGTTGAATTTGTAGTGTTTTCTGTGGTACAGTAACTTAAAAAGTACTGACTGACTTACTGACTAAGAAGGTTAAGTTAAGAAAATATTTTATACTATAGTATATATATATATATATATATATCATATCCAAGGTATATAATATAAGTTTATGCATAATAAGTAGGGTGTAGTATTTATCACTATCTTCTCCGTCGTTTCACTCTTGACAGAGTGTTACGGTCGAATTTTAAGGATCGGTGGTGCGTTTCATGATCCTTGCACGTTTATGTATCCAATATAAATGTAAATGATATTATTCTATAGAAATATGCAAAACTATCCCTAAATAGGCGTCCTGGGTACGAATCCACGATCTATAACGAGAATATTTTTACCGTATACTAAGACTAACATAATTAAATGTGAAATATCATTAAACCAATCTCATACGAGTTATAAAACAAATACAAGCTTGTTTCTTCAATTAAAGCATATTAATATTAGTATAATAAATATAAAACTGTAGCAAAACGGCGCGGACGGTTGTGATTTATCGTGCAATTAGCGACCTTTGGCTCTGTTACAGTAATATCTACTTTAATCTATTAGTATTAAGGTTCAAATTCGTTTAGTAGAAGCCAGATCCATCTGCCAAATCCAGTAACAATAGTTTATTTGTCAGCTATTGGTGTTTTTGTTCGTTTGCGAAGGACAATATATGGGTATAGCATTGTTTGTATGAGATTCAATAGTAGACTGTGTCTGAAGTGAAAACGTTTATCAATAAAAACGGTAGGACTTCGGCATTTTGATAAATGAAGCTAATGTGCCAAACCATGACAGGAAAACAGACAAAATAGCAAAAAAATGGCAACTAGTGATAAGACACTGCGTTCTCCGCTTTCCACCTCCGTGTTCAGTGGCAGAACTCAACGCCGCGATTTGATCTCATTGCCAGAGCAAAGAAAACGTTATATATATATATATATATATATATATATATATATATATATATATATATATATATATATATATATATATATATATATATATATATATATATATATATATATATATATATATATAACATACAACTAGAAGTTAAACCACCTTGACACGGAAACCTAGGTTGATAAATTCCTATACCTACAGTTTTGAAATTTTAAAGACTTCTAATGTGCAAGACCTTAGAACATTGTGTATGAATGACGTAACCCTCCCCTGACGTTTACCAATGACAATCAAATGTCAGCTGGCATCATACTTTGCATTATAGAGTGGATAACATGTGTATACTAGAGATATCTTTGTAAAGATATAGATATATTTACAGTAACGCATTATTTGGGCAGGGTATAAAATATTTTTTACATGCGTAGTCGTGGGTTCAAATAACATAATATTAAGAATATTATTATAGCATTACGATATATGCCTAATACAAAATAAGCAGAGATGACACATAGTGTCAAAACACTTTTCGCCTGCTGCGAGAATTCGAAATATTTCGTGTTTAGTGGCGGAACTCAACGCCGCAAATAATAAATAAATATTGTTGTTGTAATATATTTACAACAACAATATGTATTATCAACATCAACTAACAAACAATTTAGTAAAACATAAACCATAGCTAGACGCGAAAATTAATTAGAAATTTGTATGTAATTTCTGAACTGAATTCGAATTAAAATACATGCGCGCATGCCGAACTACGAACAAACAAAAACTAAATCATGTCGTGTACGTATACAGTATGGAATTATTATTTAATCTAAAAATTAAACGTGCTTTAAAACAGTTTCATAAACAAGTGATATTAAATAGTTAATAGAGCATAAGCTCGGCTCTAGTCTAGTAACTACTTCAAAGGTAGCAAGCAGGTGCAATTTTCTCACGCGATTTAGTATATTTAGAAAATTTGAGACACAAATTATTAAAATGAAACGCTATTTTTTTTCATTTTACTCCGTAATTATATATAATTTTAATTTTAAATATTGTTAATGAAAACAATTGAAGTTCTCCACGCGCTTAAAAATTGCAATTAGCATTTATATGCTAATCTCTAATCTCTATTGTGGTTTACCATTTATATGGTGAACCACAATAGAGACTAGAGATTAGGGGATTCACGTCATTTGGAAAGACTTTTTTTAATGTATTTTATTTGGATATATTTAAAAAAAACACACATTCAACACCGTCAGTGTTTGGCTGTACACGCTATGGTTATCCTCATCCTGGGGAAAATGCAAAACATATACCGATTTGACATTGACATGACATTGATCTGTCGTTTTGTCAATTTGATAAGATTTATACCGAAATATTTTTATAAACAAATAGAAAATATTTTTTTTAATTTCAATTATCACATTAACTTTCACACGAGTCTACAGTCGTAGTTTAACGGCGTGGCGTGTTATTGTATAGCACGTCCACTGCAATCGACCACGCCACCCACCACGTGACTGTGACTCAGTAAGAGTTACGCGATAGTGCGCAGTTCAGCTGTTATCAATTCATTGTAGGTATGCATGCTCGTATAGTAAGTAGCAAATAAATATAGTATTGAAATGATTAAGTTTATTTAGAACTATAATAACAAAATCGTATGTAACTGGAAAACAACCGGATTTGAACCCACGTCTTGAATATGCTTGCCAGACGCTCTTACAATTTACCGTGTATAAAAAAGATGACGAAACGCATATAATTTTTTTCTTAAAAACAAAATTACCTGCTAATTCCATAATAATTTAATAATTAAGGTGTTTAAGATTTGAATATCAATTACTTTATTGTTCCTTTTTTTTAAACCAGATTTTTTATTATGTGTTTTGTACTTTCAAGCTATTTCATAAATATAATTGAATTTGTACAAGTAACCTAGTATGTACAAGTAACCTAATATGGTAATTCGATCTCTGCCCAAATATAACATACTGTGTATTGTGTGAAAATTAAAATAATACGTTTTCTCCCACTGCGCCACGATAACATTTTTATTATGCTGGTAAAATAAATCAAACGATGAACCTTAGCATTTTCAATAAAACTTTTATAAATTTATTTCAATCATTTATTATTTCCATTCAGGAACATCTGGGATATTTATTTACATTTAAAATACTTTCCGAGTTTTGTTTCCCAGTCCGGTTAGGTGAAATATGGCGTCGGATTTAAAAACACAATTTGTAAAATATACAGAGAATAAAGAAAAGTATGGTTCGTGTATATAAATATTAAATACAAATATTATAATGGAGCAAATAAATTTAATTGCGAATACGATTTTTACAAGCAAAACGCATAAAAGCCAGCCAAACGAAAAAGCTTGCGTGTATTTTATTATAGATATATCTAGTAATAATAATTAAATTAGAGCTATTAAAAAACTATTAATGCTGTTCTTGTACGTTACTAAAGAAAGCTTTAGTTAAGTTTAAACTGAATAATCATTAAAACACGGTTTTGTTTTGCATCTGTCAGGAAAAAAAATTAATATTTTTATTACACGATCCTTATATTCAAAAGAATTTAGACCATTTCCAAGGATTTCATCAAGTTTTATATTGTTTAAATTCGACTTTAGTACATTTTTTTAAACAAGTTTCTGACAATCCACCAGTAATTGGAATCTCCTTTTATGTATGTTGTTGTCAGTATCAGGAAACGCCGCCCTTCCATTACCATAAAAATAATAGAAACCTTAAGCTTAAATATATAATATATATACACACACATACATCTTTTTTTAAATTTTTTATTTTTTTAACTTATAATTTGTATTTTATATTTATTTATTCTTATTTATGTAATTTACTGTTAACAACAAAATTTAAAAGCAAACTTACAATATATAAAGATTATCACCATAATATTTCTATTACTTTGGGTTCAAAATGTTCAATACATTCGTACAAGTAATTCGTACAAGTAATGTGCATCTGACTATCCCTCAAATTGTTGTCATATTATTTTATCAAATCTATAGGATGCTGTTGAATCGTGAGTCAGGAGAGAACGCGACGTTACATAATTTACTTACTGACCGACCGACCGTCCGGGCGCCAAGATACATTTGAATAATATTTTCATATCATTTCGTAAACGTACACCGATGAATTATTTAGGTATAGCGTTTTTTTTTTAATATAATTTAAATTCAACCGATACAAAGAAAAAATATACACAAAATATAGACCATATTAAAGAGGGAAAGTGTAGCAATTGTGAAAAAAGAATATATTTTGTAAGATGATGACAAAAAAAAATATCATTAACGTTTAATATTTGAAGCCTCATATAACTTTTCCCATACAATTCTTACATCTTATAATCACAATCGAACCCGCACCTACCGTCCTATAAAACTATTAACCTAGAAAAATATATATATAAAAAAAGGGCTACATACAAACAGCATCATTTACAATATATATTTCCCCCAAGAGACCGACGACAGCACGAGGTCGTAACTCGTAAGCATAGTAGTGTAACCTACTTTCTTTTATAACACTAGACAATATGGGACGGATCTTGAGTTCAAACTTTTGTGATATCATCGCTTTTAGAGCGTAAATATTTTTGAATGACTCTTAGTGGAGTCGAATCTGGCATATTTATTGTACCTACTTTACTGAAAAAGAGTTGCGGCTACAAATTTTTGTTTTCTATAAATGTATTATAAATTATTTTGTATAGAAAAAAAATCTTTGAAGAACAATGATATGGTTGTTGATGTACCCGTTTTTTTTTAACTTCGCATGCGATATTAAAATCACACACACGTTTATTTTTTTATAAAATTGAAATATGTAATACAAGGTTCTATATTCATTTTTATTGACTTATGTTAAATTCAAATTTATTAAATAAAATATTGTTTCAGTAATATAAATATATCATTTATACAAAACACACTGTGGACAAGTGATGGTAACCAAATTGTGTATATTTTTTTTTGTTTCACACTTTACACCTCACATAACAAATATAAACAAAGAGAACCTAGTGTTAAAACACTCCGTTTACAACTTTCCGTCGTGGCATTACGAGTTGCGAAATTCAACGCAGCGCTTTGTCTGCCAAAGCGGAAAATTGAATTCAATCCCCAGACTGGGTGTCTGACTATGCCACGATGGCTTCTGTATTGTACATAAGTTTCACTTATTCAAATAATATTACAAGTCCATATCAATATTTCTCTATCCCGAAACAATAATAATAAAATTCTAAACTAAAAGTGTTTTGAATAAAGCTGATAGATACCAAAAGCCTGAAATGTATGACGTAAATCGATGAAACCATTTCACTAGCAAGCTTTCCCGATAGTAAATCTCCGTTCTAGAGCTTTTAGATCTACAGTTTGTTTTATAGATTAAAGTTTCACTATAGTAAAGACCATAGAAATAGGTCAATTTATAGCTATATGAATATATATGGGCATCGCAATTTGTTGTTTGTTCGACGCAGTATTAAACTGCATCGGTAAGGTTGCATCTGATCTGATTTCATATCAAAATATTTTTTCTTTTGTATTTATTATATTAGACTATATTTATAGTTTTATTATGTAAATTCATGTATATTAAAGGGAACGATTTATTGAGATTTCATCGGTAAGACGTAGTGTGGCGTTGAGTCCCGCTACTCAATAGGCAATGTTTGGAGTTTGGGCAGTTACTGTATCGTCTTACCTGCTTACCCGGCCACATGCGGGATACAGCGTGAAGCAAAAAACCCATTGTTTTACAATGGCGCTTCCTAGCCAACATGTTGAAACAGTAAATAATGGACAAAAAATTACAAAAGCCCTTTGATTCTCATCAAAAAACATTTCAATGAGTAATGTTAAGTAAAAATTTCGTAGAGGCCAACAGACAGGCAGATGTTACGCGCCAAATGATGAATGGGCGGTGGCGGAAATTTGCAGTGACAGCTGCGGACTTAATTTAAAATAAATACCTACATTATACAGTTTCTTTCAATTCAATTTAATTCAAAAATATGACTATAAGAGCGGCTGCCTTAATTGTAAACGCCTATTTTTTTAATATCCTCACATTTTTCGAAACAATGTAAAGAAAAGATCACTTCAGAGTCTTCTCGTCTAAAATATTTGATTATTATAAAAAAAATAATGTGCGACAACTTCAACACGTAATAATAATATGTAAAAAATTCAATTGTAAATGTCGATAAAGGCGGACTATAGAAAAATATTAGCAACAAAAGTAAGGAAAAAACAAAAAACTGAGGAAAACCACGAGACTTAACTAGTATTATCCTAAATTAAAATTATTGCCTCTGTCCCGCGTCCAAGCCCTGATACGCGACATTTTGACTCACTTCATAATTCATACAAAATTACCAACCTACGGAAAACCGTTAAAAAAAATAACGTTAAAGTTAAAGTGAATAAGGTACATATTAGATTGTGCGACCGACATTATGACCTTGGCGTTATCATAAATTTACAAAACGCTCTATGGAATTTGGTATAGCGCTCCGATACGGACGTAGATGTTAAACAAACAGAGCCGAGCGTTAAATTCGTTTATTAAAGTTCATTGATCCGTCGTTTTTAAACATTGTTTTATGTTTAATAACAGCAAAATGCTTGCAAAAAAGTTGTATTTTTTTACATTACATTTTTTACATCTCTTGCATTATAAGATGGGAGAGGAAATGTACTAGGGTAAGTAAGCTAAAATTATATTTACTTTTCGTACCTTTATTTTCTCTATCAGCTTCTGCCAAGTAAAGGCATTGCGTGTTAGAGAAAATGCTCAAAGACGTCTTATCCAACGTTATAAATATAAATAAAATCTAACTATTGATATTATTAAATAAAAGTTTTTTCTTTCTTTAAACTAAACATACAATGTAAACCGTATTGAAATAATTGACTAACAACTATCTTTTGCTTTAAGTAAATAGCACTGTATGTATAAAAAAAAGTAACTAATAAAATATATATTCATTAAATTTATTTTTAACACTAAATACACAGCAACACGCAGGAGAGCAGAGAGAATGATCACTAAAACTTTAATAAAAAAGAATATCTGAGATAATGTTATTCGGGCATCATCGAACAGCAAGCAGATTGTATTTGAATTTCAAACACATGCACGTCGCATTTCGTTCTTCACACGTTGTTCAATTTAACACGTACAAAAAGGATATTCTGAATAATAATGATGATTCAGAATAAATGTAAAAATCTAAGCTGGAATGATAAAATATTTTGTTTTACTTTTTTTTCTTTTTTTTTTTGTGGATATAGCAGGATAGGCAGAGGTAACATAATGCTATAGCTTAGAACAAAACCGTCCTGCAATTTACACCCAATTTTTGGGACATATACAAGCGGTCAAATCAAAATATTTCTTTTCGCCGAGTGTAAAGAACTGGCAACAGTTATTTACGTTTACTAGATGTTTTAGCGGGCTTCGAACCTACGCCTCATGTTTACATCCGAGCGTATATTAAACCATATATTCTTATCTAGCGACTATGAAATTAGTATCGGTTGATACGACTTATGCTAACAAAATAAATAAGTTGAAACAAGCGCATATGAATTGAAGCTAAGAACTAACGGCATAACCACGACATTTTCCCTTTTTAATACAAATACCTATACATTAATAAAGATCGATATATACAATTCACTTATCCGTAACACATATGAAACCTAATGGGGGCGAACGTCAGTGCGTGCCTCCCTCCCATTGGACAATGCAGTAAGTATATTATTCGGCTTCAGCATGCAGATACAAACCTTGGTTCGTTAGTAAATAGCAAATACTTGTATATACATACATACATACATAAATATGTACAATGTAAATATATATGTATATATATAAAAAAATTACAATTATATACAGCAGGGTCTGCCTGAATTAACTCAATGCCGCTTTCAAAGGCAATGTCTATATTGCAGCGGAAAAATTAATAGAATTCAATCCACCGCGAGGAGATTGTACCCGCGACCCTCGACCCTTGCTTCAGGCGCTATCACTGTGCGTAGAAGGGGCTATATTAGTGATGCTTTTACAAATCAGTTTCATAATCAAAAAACAATTAAATTATTAAAAAAAATTGATAAATTGAGCGGACCAGGTATTTCATCATCAACGATGTCGTTAATAAAATATTACTACTTGACATGAATAAAACGAATTTCCATGTTTCAACAGTTTAGTTCGGCTAAGTTCATCGTCAAAAGCAATTGTAGCGTTAGAGTAACTAAATTAATTTAGCCTAACCCCCAACACCCATAAATCCGTACTGAATAAACTTATAACCGGATGTGTTTGGTTACATCTGATTGGTTAAAACAACTTTGACCAGCTTGCTTACTGGCTTCCCTCGATCGTCGGCCAACCGGAAGAGAACCAAATATGACTAACAGTCGTTAAATTACAAACAGACCTAATGTATTAAAATCTGAATTATCGAAAATCAAATCAAAATATATATATATATATATATATATATATATATATATATATATATATATATATATATATATATATATATATATATATATATATATATATATATATAATCACCAATACAACGTAAAATAAATATGTTCTCTCTGCTTAATAACAAGCATCGCTTAGCGTGCAGCGTATCGTACGTTTTCACAAAAACAAATTTATAAAAATCAAAAAGCGACTCCACGTACAACATTTTGAACCGCATATTGGTATCTAATGAGATCCCTCTGGGAATAGACGTCCTTCCAAATGCACGAAGAATTTCTCATATTACTTTTGAGCTAACAATTTCAATCTTGTTGATATTAATATTTGTATATTAAATATTTGTATATTAATATTTGTAATTAAATATACATTATTTAATAACTATATACTATTAAGTATACACATAATTTGAATAGATCGGCATCGGATGTGGCAATGTCAGACTAATTGTTTTATAGAGGAACAAACAAAAGTATTTTGTACATGAAATTCTTAGAAATACTGTTATAATTATAACTATTTTTTTTATTACGATTATCCTTAATAAGTTTTATGGAAAATTTAAATTCGTAAAAAGTTAAGCAAATAAACGTAGATATTGTTTTTATAAAGATCAGGGGTAACTGCGAAGCGATCGGAGAAAGATCTAAGCACATAATATGATAAGATGTTTAATTTTATTTTTATTTTATCGCTAACATAAACGCAATATGTACAGTGTACCTGTTACATAGTCTCATAAACATACTAAGAAAAAAAATGTAATAAAGTGGACAGTTATATTTAACACCATGTTTTACCTGCGGTTTCGCCCGCATGGTAAAGTGAAAATAACTTAAGAGTCGTGTATGACACATGGCACAAGGTGCACGAAGTAAGTCTGACCGCACGCGCAGTGAGTGAGGTTACATTATACCTATTAACGGAATGTAATATAACGTATGGCATTCTTGGCTCATTGGTACTATAAAAATACTTGAAGAAAACATAAAAATTTGAACACAGCGGGATTTGAACCCGCGCCTCATGGAAACCGTCGAAGCGGAGCGCTTAACGCGACCACTAAGCCATGTGTTCTTCTTTACGCTGCGCCGAAATTCTTAAATGTTTTTTACAACTTAATACGTTTTTAGAATCTCTGTAGGGAACATTTAGTAAAAATAGTATTCTCACTTACCAAATGATTGTTCTTTGCAATAATCTATGGGTAGCGGAAATTTGTAAAAATCTCCCTACAGAGATGCTAACAATTATATATATATATATATATATATATATATATATATATATATATATATATATATATATATATATATATATATATATATATATATATATATATATATATAAATATTTAATTGGGACAATTCCAAACTAAAATAATTCTTCAAGTGAAACCAGTACTTAATGAGATTACTACGTTCAACCAAACACACTCTTAATAGCATACGTACGAGTATGTATAGAAGGATAAATATATTAGTAATAGATATAAAAAGCGCAGGGATGCATCAATAGTGTTTCTCTACATTTTAAAATGCAAATACAATAAAAAATGTCTACCAACGTCGGACATGGGGAAAGCTATTTTATTATTCAGTCCCCCTTTCGTTATACAGCCCTTTCCATTTGACGCCATTGCGTAAACTAATTACCTGTCCCGACGCTACCAGACAGGTGGTATTAAAATGGACACACACATATATATATATATATATATATATATATATATATATATATATATATATATATATATATATATATATATATATATATATATATACATGTTTGTGATAATAGCTAAGCTTTTTGTTGGCAACAAACTAATAATTGAGCTCTGATAAAAAGTTAAAACGCCAACTAACGCGCACGAAGTATCTTAAAACTGTTAAGATGCTATATGTGGTAATAAACATGAAGCTGTAAAAATAACTCCCAATAAATAACTTAAATCAATATTTCAAAATTTTATAATAAATATATGTTTTCTCTACCAACTTGTCAGCTATATGCGAAATTAAACGTGACATATTACGGATATTGTTTAATAATATTAGTAGATTAATTACAAATATGTCAACAATAATCAGAATATCTGTTCGTTTTTTTGACACAATAATCATTTACGCAAAACTACTCGCACACAAAATGAAAAACTGTCCAAAACATATTCTATAGAAAACATTGAAAAAGTATATATTCCGGTCGGAATTAATTCCACAAATCCTAGCTTAAAACTACTAGCACTTTAGAGCACAAAGACAAAATTAAATTTAAGTTTTTTAGCTTTACTCTTTTTCCCGCATGTAGCGAGGTAGTGTGAAGACACTAAGTTGTCCATTTTTTTTTTTTTTTAATAATAATAAATTTTATTTCAGTAAAATATGTGATACAGATACACTCTAGATGTATTTATGATTAGATATATCTACAAATCTAGAGGAGAGCGATGGCAGCCATACTAGTGTAAACTGTGTCACAGCTGCCCAGTTCTCGTAGAATTGCTTGTTCAGTAGTAAAGTTTGCATTCTTACCAGAGCGAATAAATGAAATAATTTATTCCCCCATGTGGGAATCAAACTGGCTGTACCGCAGCGCTACGACGGCCTCATTAAAACTAATATTCATAAGAAATCGAAATAAATAGATAGCTTTAAAGTAATTTAAGTGTTTTGATAACAATTAAACCTTAAATATATAGATACGAAGATAACGGCAAATGGTACGTAAGATCAAATGATAAAGCAATATCTTATTGTAAATATCGTATTTCACACATATAAATAAATCTACTACCTAGAATTTTTTGATACATCATATCTGAATTCAACGATTTCAAAATAATTTTATATACAGCTTTTCATAACAGTGAGACGACGACAATCATAGACCGGTGTGTTAAGACACAATTCATTCCCTATTCACAGTTCCCCATTAGCCCATTAGGCATATATTTTATTATAAATTATTGAGGTAAATAGAAAACAGAAAATTATATCACTTATAAATTATACATTTGGAAAAATATCCATTACTAAAAAATATATGCAATATCTTTGAAAAATTTTGTATTAGTACTATAGTATATTTTTTTTCCTATTGTATGAAAACGCGCACGGCACTCAACACGCAATGTCCCCAACATTGGGGCCGTAAGTAGAGAACGGAGTGTCCTAGCAATAGGTTCCCTCTGCCTTCCTTGCTTAAGGATCTTAGCGTAAAGCTATGTGCTATAGATTTTAATAATTTATATAGCAGTGTAGAATATAGGATATCATATATATGAAAGCACTGTCGTGAGTTCTAAAATAAGTAATAACATATAATTAATTACATTTTCATCCTTCAGCGTTACATTGGTTTGTTTTATGGTGACGGCGAGCGAAGCAAACAAAAATAGGTGAAGCCCCCTTTATATTAATAATAAAATACCTAAGAAAACTTACGCGAAAGACTACTGCACAATTTTTTCCTAGAAAGGTCTAAAGTTCGACCTTTTTCAAACAATCACTTACACGTTCACATTTATTTACAACGTATCGATCAGACAGGTAGTAAGCTAATTGGCGACCTTCAAAGCTACGTCGTTAGTCCTCAGTTCAATTCCAACTCCAACTTCCAACAATGCTTTGGGATCAATATTAATATCCTTAAACTTTGTAAAGTTAGCGAAAATGTTATTTTACAATATAAAAAAATGCCAATTCAATAATACATACATACATATAAAAAAATAGTATTAATTAGAAACTACGTCCGGGTTTATACGTTCCAGTTTAAAAGGCAATCTACGAGACTCTTAGAGAACAAAGTGATTAGAGAATTTTTTATATGACGCAGTAAATTAAATTGAATGTATTTATTTAAAATTTAATTGTATTTATTTATTTATTCCTAGTACTGGTTTGTAAAGAAAATTAAAAAGAAATTCTATACTTCATTATTTATTTGATAAAAGTCGAAATTTATTATTATTATTTATTTTACATATTTTATTATTTCAGATTTTATTTAAGATATTTTTTAAGATTTTGTGAGATAAGGTATTGGTTCGACTCTAGCTCAGGGGAAACTATTTCATTTCTAGGAACATGATAAAGAGCAACGTTAAGTTCCGCTACTCAACATGAAATGTTTCGAGAATTTATCGGTAAGTCCCCTAGAGTTATAGACTTTTGGTTCCACAATAGGTTCCTTTTGCGTACCCTGTTACATGAGGGATACATCGTGATATATCCCTCACGTAACAGGGTACGCAAACGTACGGGTATATGATCAAAAAACCTACCAATTACAAAGCAAGATTCATTAATTCAACCACTGTATAATTCATTCACTGGAATCATTTGACCGCTGAGGATGCTGAAAACTGGAGTAGGCCGAGTTGGAAGGCGGGCCTGACATAAAATGCCGGGTCTAAAGCCAGGTAGAAGAAGTATGAGTGCAGGTAACTTTGGGTCTGTTATTCTATAGTAAGCATTTAATTGTCGCTTTGTCTCCGTGGTCAAATAGAAATAACTATACTATAACTGTGTGATATATAATACGTTTTAAGTCCACAAATTTTACTACTAATCTTAGAAAAAGTTTAAGAGGCGTGGGTTTAAATTTTTATACGTCATCTAAAAATAAAATGTATCCTTCCTTTTTTTTATTTGCGTTTTTTTTTGTTTGTCTGTATAATTTCATTATATATATATGTAATAAAGAATGTTATCTATATATCTATCTATCTTTATTTTTCTTTGTTAAGTGCATGTGTACTATTTTATTTAATTATTAAAAATACCAGAACAAAAACAGTTTGTATACAAATTAAAACAAGACTGACAAATTTCAATTATACATGAAACTTGCGAGTTTATGTTTTATATACTAGAATTAATTAAAAACTCTAAGTGGATTTTTGAAGGTCTATTAATAGCGAGCTTACTTAATATCGTCTTGTCTGATGAATTTTGTTTGACGCCATCGAGGCGTAATTGAAATGTGTCTGCCTGATGCAATAGGTTATAGGTTTAATTTCTATCGTAGGTTAACATATAATATATAGTTTCACGCTGTATCACGCATATAGCAGTATATGCGTGATACAGAGTGAAGGGAGGGAGGTGAGGTGAGTGTTAATTTTGTGTTAAGATACTGTTGTGTTCATTTTGTGTTATAGACCTTGCATATACAACACCTAATCACGTCTCGCAAGAAACAAAATTCTGTCATTATATGAGATTTACATGAAAATAACAATAATAACTTATTTTTTTCTTAGCAACAGCATTATTATTATTATTATTATTATTGTAAGCAATATAATTTAATAGTAATGATTAACACACGTATAGAATATCCCGGCTCGTGAGACTGGACACAACGTGATAGCTGAGAAGCAGCTGTGGTGGGATTGTAACACGAGATGCACCACAAGATCGTTTGTACTGGCTCTGTGAAAAGGTTTTATATATGTGCATGATATTATCTTTTGTGTACGAGTATGTATGAGAAGTCAGTATAGTTTTGTATGAAATATATCTGATAACATTTGAATATACATATTTCTGTAAGGTTAAACGAAATAAAACACAGAATATTCTTTTAATAAAAAAAATCTTAGCTCATAGTTATTCGGCATATATAGGACGGAAGACAAAAGCAAACCTAGTGTTAAGACACTCCGTTCCTCATTCATTACCAAATTTTGATACATTGCATGTTGAGTGGGGGAACAAAATGCCGCGCTCTGTCTTGTTACCAGATCAAGGAAAATGAAATAATTAATTTTCTCCGAGTGTGAATCGAACACACAACCGTCGCATTTACAACCATGCGCCACGACGGTCTCATCTTTTCAGCAAAAACCTTTCAAAAATGCTACTATATATATATATATATATATATATATATATATATATATATATATATATATATATATATATATATATATATAAACAAAGTGTTAAATTCTTTCTTACAACGTGCAACTGAGCTATTTTTTTTTCATACTTCAAACAAGATTGTGAATACGCTAATATATACATACTAATATTACAGAGCTGAAGAGTTAGTTATGTTATACGCGCTTAATACAGGAACTACCGATTGGAATTTGAAAAAAAAGGTTCATTTATTTGTATCAATAATAATATATTACATACTCGCACTTGTTTAGGCCTGGTTACGTTAGTTTCGATATATGTAACCCCCTGCTCCCCTTTCATTTAGCCAGAAATTTATTATATATATATATATATATATATATATATATATATATATATATATATATATATATATATATATATATATATATATATATATATATAAACCTTAAATTTCTTCGTCATATCCAAGCTAACCTGACCTAAATCAGATGTACCAAAACGTGCATCAGTTCGCTAGTAAATTGGTAACTAAATACTCTTTTGTTTAAAGCAGGTACTACTACCTGCTTTAGCAGGTAGATAGTACAGCTATTATGACATAAATTGAAAGGTATAAGTTTCCGAGTACTTGGAAGCTATTGAATAACAAAAGCCAAGAAAAACAATGAAGTCAAAACGTTGAGATTAAACTAGTATGTAAGTAAGAGGGTTCGAATTCTTATGAAGTATAAACTATGTATACTTTGAAATATACATAGCGTAGCTTTTAAAGCCTCCATTAAATTTTTTGTACAAGTCTCTACGATATAGAAAAGAATAGTCACGTATTTAAAAAAACAAAAATTAAAGAGAAAACCAATATACGCCACTCTACACGCGATAACTCGAAAATTGGTAGAGAAAATGAGGAACGGAGTGACTGGGCACTAGGTACCCTCCCTCTGCTTACCCTGCTATATGCGGGATACAGCGAACAATATTCACCAATAATTTTTTAGGAAAAAAAAACAATCATGATGCAACATATGGCATTACTATTATAAAATAAGTTAAAACGTAAAATATACAATCGTCCAATCACGTGGGACCAGCGTCATTACTACAACACGTTGACGTAGCTGTCGTAAATAAAGAATATAACTATTGATTTACATACACGATAAGGTGCTATTACTTTAAAAT
This sequence comes from Dione juno, assembly GCA_037127375.1. Lineage (NCBI taxonomy): Eukaryota > Metazoa > Arthropoda > Insecta > Lepidoptera > Nymphalidae > Dione > Dione juno. The sequence goes on from JAXRJS010000093.1 coordinate 1,819,680, forward strand.
TTATATTATATTAGTTATTATTGTGCATGTCTTTAATGTATATTGATAACGTAAAAAAGAAAAAAAAAATGTTTTTTCAGCTTCACATTATACCCCGAATATTGTAAAGAGTGTGAGTAAAGAGAACCCACTATCTGACCGACTTGAAGACATTATATGTTGAATAACAGAACTCGAACTTGCTGCCTTATCATAGAAAGGAAGAGAAAAGCTGATAAAAATAAAAATTCCACTGCACTCCGACGATCTCATATCTCTAAGAAAACTAATTAGATGAATAATTGTATTTTCCATCTTAAAAGTAAGATTTGAATCCAATCCTACAGATTTATTGAAGATATTTACTTCAATTTGAAATTAAATTGGTTTTCATAACTACTTCACTAGATGCTAAAGTTATAATTAACATCAAGCTAGTTTAGATATTCTGTTTATTTTTGCACACTGCTGATTGGGTTGAGAGTTAGAGACTTTATTCTTTATGTTCAACTAATACAAATATCGCATTATATTTTTAAAATATAAATATTCGGTTAAGTGTGTGTGTGTGTGTGTGTGTGTACACACACACCAAGGGTTCTGTACAAATTTTCTGACTGTAGATTTTCTGCTGAAGAAAATATATTATACAAAAATAAGAATGATTAACGCTCATATCTTTGATTGTGTTGACTGGAAAGAGTTTAAATTTTAGCTTTGCTATAAAGACCTCTGATTTGGAATTTTTTTATATATTTCAGCTTGATAACACCACATAATTTTGAGAAAATAGTCTTGACAAAGTGACTATAGTCAGAATAAAGGTTTTGTTACATTTTCATTTCATTTTCATCTCTATAGTGTTAAAGCCAAGATAATCTTTACTAGGAGTATATATTTGTTAAAGGCAATAAATAAAATAAAAAGTATATAGGTTAGCATGATAACTAAATAATACTATCTAAATATATCAGTATCTTTTTTCATTAATTCAAGATAACCAGACCATTATTTGTAATATCACTTATAGTTAATATAACTAAAAAATTACAATTTTTATATTAAAAAGAGCAAACATTGAGTTTTTTCCGGACCCTGCCCAGTAGAACTGTTGTTGGAACCAGTTGTACCGTTTTGTCTATTTGTGAATTTAAAAGTGCTTTGCAAATGTCTATATAAATAATGAATATTGTGAATTTAAAAAAAAGACACTATTACTATACTATAATATGTTGATAATATAGTATATAGTACAATACTATCAACATACTATGTAAGCAAATCAGAGAAACCCCTATAGCATAGATTAAAAGAGTTCCTGGATCAAATTTAACTTTAGCTACAATATGATCAAATAAAATTTTATAAAATACCAAATTAACATATTAAAATTAATATATCAATAACACTGATTCTTCAATGTAATACAATTACTATATATAATCATATAGATCTAGACTATACAGAAAACTGAGAAGGTGTATCCTTATACATTTATCTATTCAGTCTTTTTTGAAGCCTTGATAGTTGAGTCATGCTATTAACTCCTGTTTTGAAATAAAAGTAAATTCTTCATTCATTCAAAGTATAATAATAAAATAAACATATAGAATGTCCTAAAGAGAATGTCAATGTTATAATCTTTACCAATAAACTCTATATAACTTTTGAATTAATAAAAAAATATCAATAAACCTACACTTTATAAATTTTTCCACATTTTAATGGTTTATAAGTTAAGTTAATGTATTATGTAATTATTTAATATTATACTATAAAAAAATTACTATCACTATCAAAATTAAGGCAATCATCACAAATAGTAGATATGTACAATTATTTTCAGTGGCAATAAAATAAATGATGAATATAATATTAATAAACTTGGAACAAGGAAGAAAACATGGATTACTACACAATTTTCCCTAACAAAAAGGCATTTAAGTGTATTTATAGAAATAAGTTTAAGGTAAAATAAGTATACATAAAAAAACATTGCTCAATTAAAAACTTAAAAAGACTAACATATACTCATAAGGCAGTGAGAAAAAATTCGCAATAATCCAGGCTCCATTTTTTAAAAAAGAAAATGTCTAAAAAATATAAAAACAATATAAAAAATAACGTCGCCACGTTTATACTAATAATGAGATATTTTAATAGCAAATATTATCATTTATTTAATTAAAGATTGTATTATAATTAGTCAATCAACGCGTACCGGCGTACGAGTTTGTTTGTAAACAAATAACATATGATCAAGTGACCGGCACTCAATTTCATATCTATCATAATTTCTCAATTTATTTTAGGAGCAAAGGTCGAAATAACTAACATACAATATCAATATTCCATGAAAATACAACGTTTAAATAAACCAGATGATCGTGAAGGCCTGACAATAACACCATGTGCCATAATCGCGCCAAATTTTGACAACAACTTTTACTTGTTATCATACCGGCGCTATTATTTAATTCCGCTAGAAACAAGAATATACGCCGGTAAAACAAAAATCCTACGTGTGCAATACGTTCATAGCAATAAATTCGCCAAAAAACCTCCATTCCGAATAAATATACCGCCCCTAGCGGTGGGAATATGAAACTGAAACATGATGGCCGACACACAGTAGTTGTGATGACTTAATACTTAAATGCGCAAAATACTTACACTTTCCTCCTCTTTTTCCATACCAGAGGGCATCTGAGGTACGGCTCGGTTAATCGCCGAGTAGTCCGGCAGATCCGGGAGCTCCTCGGCGAGGTATATAGGCATAGGTTTGGTCGCATCCAGGGCTCTCGCCCTAAACGAGAGCTTCGACATTTTGTTGACAGAACAAAACACGCTAGCGTCGACACAAAAATGCACTTATAAAACACACTATAGCTCCTCAGGGAGGTCCTAAAGGACCGTAAACTGCACTTTGCACACTCTAGTTCGTTCCCATGGTTAATTTTTGCACGCACTCAGTCACAATTAATGAAAAACAATAACGAAACTTTACATATTGAGCGTACTTTACAGAAAGCCATCATGGCGGCTTTCCGTTTGGCGGACGACCATGACCAACTTCCACCGAGTGCGACGTGCGCGGGAAGGAAACACGCGGGAACTAATACCAGATTTTCATTTCCTCTTTATAGAAATCGATGTTAAATACACTCGAATTTGTTCTTACTTAATATTAATAAATAAAAAAGAATTATTGAGGCAAAATAAACTATAATTTAATTATTATTTCAAAATAGATAAAAATAAAAATGTTAACATGACGCCGAACGCTGGTAACTGTCACGCCACAGACAATTAACTGTTCAATTTTATTTGCGTTTCATTCAACGTAACATAATTTTCATTTTTTAAATGTAATTGTCTTTCATAATTTTATTTTAAAAAACAGTTTAAAATACATAATTTAGCACATTTTTTACTTTATATAAGTAAAATTACATAACCGTGCTTGATTTAATTAAGAAAATAAAAAAGTAGAAAGCAATTATCATAGACAAATATAATCTTATCTGTTTATATACCTAGATGTTTAAATTTAGCTTTTTAAAATCTACACAGAAAAAATATATAATAATTATATTGTTTTATCGTGTAATATCTACAAAATTTAATTTATTTTGTTAATTCTTAAAACTTTGGCATTGTCATAAATAGTGTTCCACACCGATTAATGATAGACGTAATCTAAACATTAACTAATTAGTATCATTAATAATTAATCAATCACTAATTTATTCCTTTAGTATAATTTAAAACATTACAAAATTATATTAATATTCTAAAATTAGTCAATAAATTTTTTTACGTTGTTCAAAAAAATATAATATGTGCTTGATTTGTCATTAAATTGATTGATTTATCTTGATTTATCGTAAAGATTTTACTAATTTGTTGGTTATAATTGATCTTAATATAGGCTTAATGATTATTTAGAGATATTTAGAGTTTTTGACAGGTGTCAACAACATTTTATAATGAAAAAAGTTACGTGTGAATAATTTTTTTTAAAGTAATTTAAAATAGAAGGTACGTAAAAGTAAAGTATATAGATTTTGAAAGACAACTACGCTCTTTGTAATTTATTATAACATACGTATATGTAATATATTATAACAACAACTGTACATTTTAGTCGTGAATATTCTTCTTGTGTTATTAAGTACAGAGTTACAGAAGACATTTATATAATTTTCATTTTATTTATTTATTTAAATTTATATATCACTATATTATTATGTATAGAGCAAGCTATGTGTATGTCTATGTGATATAATTATCAGTCCGCATGGTATCGTAGTCGCAATAGTTGACATTGCATTTAATAAAATGGGTTTTTTTAATACAGTAAATAAGTACTAAAATAATAACTGTTATGTATTTAGATTAAATCTAACAAATATGATAATAGCCTGAAGCTACGGATTGCCGCTGGAAAGACAGTTGACTGCGGGAAAGACAGCTGGCAGATGGAAAGACTGGCCGACGACTGTTGAAAAATCTTCATGCTGACAAGGTTTTAGATATTTGGATAATTTTCTTAGACACCCATTGTCTATGGCATTACGGCCAACTTTCATATTAATTCAGGGAATATCAGCACAGATAGAACATCGTGATCATTTTGATGTAGTAAAACAAGCTTAGGTAGCTTTGATAAAAACCTAACCACTTAAATCTTTTCAAAACCTTTCAGTGGGGAATTTATTATTACGATAAAGGTACGTATGAAGTGTCTAATACCTACCAACTTCGAAGGAAATAGACAAACAAATAAAAATAATATCTAAATATGATAAACCCTTATATAGTGAAGAAAATATCTATTAGTTTGTAAAAATCTCCACAATATATACCGTCTCTTTAGCTACTAGTCACAGCTAGAAGAAACAAGTCCAAGCAATACTATATTTCCATTCCACCCAGACCTACCACTATCTACCTAGATATTGATAGGTATAGATGAAGTAATATATACCTTCCTATTTTATCATAGACAAAATCTTTTTCTCTATACTGCAAACTAAAATATAGCCCATTTTGGGATAATAAATAGGTTTTATTAGGCCGAATTACTATAAAGTGCTTCTAACAAGAAGCTCTATAAACACCCACGAGTAAGAGACATAGTTCTTTGCCAGAATATTCTGGAAAAACTACACGAGTATACTGTTACATAACTTCCAAAAGACAAGTGTCCCAGACCTTGAATTAAGTCAAAATCATATAAATTTGGGCTAATATCAAAAAGTAAATTTAAAGATCCTAGAGGACCCGTTGACACGTTAAACACGCGTTGCCATAGCAACGTGTATGTCATTTTATACAAAAGTTATATTGCTAAACTTATGGTAGTGTGTGTAAAGTTTTATTTATTGATTTAATATACTTATTAAGTATTATTAATGAAAAATATAAGCGTTCTGCACTTCTCCTATACATAAACTGCCAAATTTCATTATCCTCCGTCCACTCAATATTCGTAAAAAGGGATCCCAAGTTTTCGCTTCACGTATTAATATATAGATATACATAAATACGTTAATTAATTAATGCTAACATAATTTTTTTATTTAATAAGACGAGAACGGTAAGAATAAGGCGCATGCAATAATCATAGAAATTTAAGAGTGGCTAGCTATAGGAAAATTGTGTATCCCTTCAGCTTTAAAACGGAACAGAAAAGAACAGATCAAATTAATTTGGTAAGATGTCGTGAAGCCACTGAAACATCAAGCTACAGCTAGCTGTAAGGAAGCAGCATGAACAGCTAAGCACTTGCCGGTTGGTTGTCTCATAGATAGCGCGGTTAATACTTGCGATGCCAAGATAAACTATATACCGTGATAGATATATATATATATATATATATATATATATATATATATATATATATATATATATATATATATATATATATATATATATATATATATATATATATATATATATATATATATATATATATATATATATATATATATATATATATCGTTAGTCGGTAAGTCTTTCTGTAGCAAGATCACCGAGAAACGTAACAAACAGCAAACGATCACTAGAGTTTTTAAAATTTAAAATTAGAATTTTTAAAAAAAGTAGAGCCTTCTCAATTAGATTCAGCTTATAGACACGTATGAGAAACCAGGCACCATACACCATCTTTACTCTAGAATCCAAAATCATGTAATTCTGGTAGAATCGTCAGTTCCAAGTAAAATAAATATGTATCACTAGATATCATAATTTTAAAGTTAATAAACTGCGGCAAATGACATTCTCAACAGTGTGTGGCAGGCTTTCCAGGACCAACGCACCTGTTTCTCAAATTAAACTGTTTAGATAGAACGCCTAGAACTAGAAAGTGACTTGATATGTAGTGATATGTACGCATATAATAAGGCCGTAGATTCTTTTGTGCGTTATCTTCTAGTTCGCTGTTTCAATTTAACTTTTTTTTTATCCGAGAATAGGTAATGTTGAATGGGAAGTCCTTTTCCCACAATGTAGTGGAAGTGAAAATCGATGCTCAGACAGTGCGTTCATATTAGACTGGTTTCCTATATAAATGGAGTTATAACTTCAGTTTAAGTTAAGCCTTGTTATCAGGGGGATCGTCATACTAGGTTTGGCAATGACTCAAATTGAACTGCACTCAATTTGAATAGCTAGGACCGCCAAAAATATTCATTCTGTCTGTTCTATTAGGCTGTAAATAGGCTAAATCGCCGATCTGGTCGGTATGTAATATAATGTTTCTTAATCTTCTTTTATTTCCGGTTGGTCCTTTTAACTTTCTTTACTGTTGTCACTGTCACTATTAATAATTGAAAAAGCCAGATCAGCTAGACATTACATTACAACACTAAAAGGTGGTGAGTGGGCTCTGTACTGCATCTGGTCGCTGCCTGCCTGATTAGACGAAATAAGCCCACTACCGCACAGAGCGTATGTGTTTAACATCTGAATACCTACACTTTTGACCACAAGCTGAAATATATATATATATATATATATATATATATTATATATATATATATATATATATATATATATATATATATATATATATATATATATATATATATATATATATATATATATATATATATATATATATATATATATATAAAATATCTTCAGAAAGTAATTTATTGTTCACAATTGCTCAACGCTGATCACTAATTCTCTGTTTTTGGGTATTTTTTGATAAATGATTGATGTAACGAGTTTAAATAAGATGAGGTAAGTGCGCCATATGCGTATTCATTTCATTTGTCCATTGTTTTTTTGCAACAAATTTTAGCAATAGTGGGTCCAATATTTTTGGCTTTTGCCCCTTGGACAACATCTATTGCCTGATGTGATTTGGGTGGTGATGAATATGAGGGTAAATTATGACTATTTGGTGATGACGCGGTATAACTGATGATTTCGGCTGTAACATCCTTTTCGGTAGGAGTCCGCCTGCTCAACTCCATACCGCCGATGGTTCGCATTCTGGAGCATCCAGCGTCGGCTCCAGATGCGCCCCGGCGACCCCCGGGCAGCGGCCGCAAATTGTATACTTTTTTATCCATCGTAACTCTATAAAATTAAAGGGTTTGGGAATCGTTTGTTTAGGGAGGGTGTGCCTTGATGTTATTGGCATAGTAGTAGCATATAATTATGATTAGAGACCTGATGTAATGGTCTTAAAATATTGTATCTCCTCCCCGCAAGCTCAACCACCATGACAAGGTCAATTCCCGTGGGGGGTTATTATTATTATTATTATTTGTCGATTACTCCGTAGGTATAAATAATCTATGTAATTTACATTAACAGACATTTTATCATTTGTCCGATTTTGCAAACCGGACTGCGACATCTGCTTTACTTGATCATTTTCAATATGAATGATAATCTATACTTATACAATAACATGTCCTGACTGACTGACTGGTTCATCATCTCTGAGCGCGAACTATCAAGACTACAAACACGAAATTCTTACTATATATTCAATTTGTTATGTAAAAACCCACTAAGAAGGGATTTTCAAAAATTCCACCTCTAAAGAGGTCAAAATTAAGAGAAATTAAGAAAAGTTAAGAGGTAAAATAAACAAAATGTTTTATTTCAGTTATTGTTTCACGAATTTTGGAAATTTTACTTAATAAGGAATGTAATAGGGGTTGAACGTTTACTTTTAGTTATATATATTAAGCTTTCCCCAGAAAGGGTGTGTGTGTGTGTGTGTGAGTGTGTTCGCGTGCGTGCGTGTTGTGTACAGCAGAGATTAGCCTTGGGGGGCGTAATAAGGAATAGTATTCAGCGAGTTTATGTACAACAGCGGGAAATCATCACAAAGTTTAAATGCTATAGCGGAGAGTATTCAGAGTTCACGTGATTGGTAAATGAAAAAAAATTAGAGTATTCGACAAATCGGTTCAACAATTTAATTTCACCCAATTGCTTTAACGAATTTTCTGCTATTCCTTCACACACACACACACACACACACACACAAACACACACACACACACACACACACACACACACACACACACACACACACACACACACACACACACACACACACACACACACACCCTTTCTGGGAGAAGCTAAAAGAAATAGTCTAAATCGGTTGGGCAAATCGCGATCATGCACACCGAACGAAAAGAGGTTCTCCTTCGTTTTTCTTAATCAAAATGGCGTTTGTGCCAATTTTCGTTATTATATTCGTGACCAGGAGGTCAAAACACGTTAGTCTATCAAATTTTAGGTCGATCAGCGGCATGCGGTTTTCGGAAGTAGGTGCACCCGATTTTTGCAACCATATTTCTATAAACATGGAACATTTGCAATCATTTTCTTACCTCGAATTACCCGCGATGTATTTGTAATCTATGTAATTGAGTAATTTTAGATATGTTTTCTTTTTTTATTTATTTTTTTATGTACTTTATTTTGCATATTGTAGAATAGCTAGAACTTGACCCTGTAGTGAAGGCACTCGATGCTCCACTCTCCGCTCTAATTCGATGTACTCCCAAGAGCGTGTAAATAAAATTGATTTATTCCCACGATTGGGAACAAAACTTACAACTATAACGTTTAGAGTTCGACGCCATGCTACTGCGCCGCAATGGCCTTAATATAGATTTCCTGCCTATAGCAGGGCAGAAGGAACCTAGTGTTAAGACACTCCGTTGCTCGGTTCCCACATTTCAATCACGCTGTGTCTTGTAACCAGAGAGAAGAATATGAAAATAATTCATTCTCCAAGTGAATATCGAACCCACGACTACTGCTGCCGCTAAGACAACGCTACAATATATATGATATGTAATTTTTTTTTCTGTTATATAGCCCTTTCTCACATTTCCCCTTTCTTTATATCCAATTTGTTGATAACAGCAATCAATTTAGACGGGCGGAGCTTAATACAGAAAAAAAATTAAGCAACCGTCTCATGTTCCCAAAAAAATAATTAACACAAAAACATATCAATATGTCACAAGCAATTTGCACCCTCGAATGAAGCTTCTATTTAAAAAAAAAAAAAAAAAACAAAACTACAATTAAACAATAATTTATTCATTATCAGTAAACAAGATATAAGTGTAAAATAAGACTTAGCCAATAATTGAGTAATACAAGCAATATTGATTAACCCGTGACCACAACGCTGAGCAATTTAAAATTTTTAAAATATTAATACAGATTTTTAAAATATTAATAAAAGAAAAAAAATTGTTTAAAAAATTCAGTCATTGAAATCAACGGTCCAGCCTTTTTGAATAATTGTCATTATTAAAGAAACTCTCTTTCGTACATACAAGTAATTATTGTTAATAGTTTGGTGTGTGTATTTTGTATGGGGGTGTTTAATAGTATGAAATTATATACTTTAGAATCACCTGAAAATAAAGTGGCCTAACTAAAAAAACTATAACTTCTAATTTTACTAAAACCTCCCAGCATAAAAAGCTTTTTCTAAGTACTATATGGTGAATTAACGCAAGTTTTTGAGTTAGGACACTTTATTTTTTGGAATTGTAATATATATAATAAAGTTCTATCTATTTGTATATTACAAACAGACATTCTACATAAATATATATATATATATATATATATATATATATATATATATATATATATATATATATATATATATATATATATATATATATATATATATATATATATATATATATATATATATATATATATATATATATATATATATATATATATATATATATATAAAGAATATCTATATTATACACCAAATTATTAATAATAAGAAACTCATTTCGTTACCTTATTAAATATGAGAAAAAAGAAAATTAAGTATTTTTGGGAATATATGCCATTAATAATATATGTCCACAGCAAATATAATATATATCTTTGAAAAAAAAAAATTATGATCAAGTACACAATTTAAGATATTGAATTAATAATTTTGAATATGAAAAGAAAATGGCTACTGTTTTGAAGCTCCTTCAAAGCTTTTGCTCGGTTAGAGATCATATTCCATAATATATAAATTTTTAGTACAAATATTGTCTATACATATTAAATTAAGCAAAATCAGAATCAGGAAAAAATATATTTAAAATTTTTATAGTTACATATAACCTACTTTAGAATTAAAAAAAAATTATAGATTATATAAAATTAAATAAAGACAAATTCTTTGTTTTTTTTTTAAAATACAATACAAGCTCTTACATTAAACGGTTAACTTCATACACATACATTCATATTCAAAAAGTGCTTTAAAATATATTTTAAATTAATATTTAAATTAAATATTCTTTTAGAAACCTGTGTCATCTCTACATCTTTCTGATCTAAATTTTCATACTATTAGTCTAATGTAATGGAGCTGTCATGCAATTCCTTTGCATTATCAATTTTGGGCACTAATAAAGAATTTAAAAGATTTTTTTGTTATTTTTGCTAATTGTTTAATAATTTAAAAAAGCTTATGAGCAAATGCATTTAAATTTCATATGAAAAACTTTGCTATAGACTGTGACAAAAAAATATTTATTAATTTAAAATACATGTGTGCATTGATCATAATATTATTGATAATAGAGTAAACGTTAACATATTTACAAAAATATAAAAAATATATGAGAAAGAATTCATATTTAAAATTAAAAAAAGCATTATTAATGAAATAATAATTAATTTAAATATATCAATTAATTTAAATAAATTTACTTAAATATCAATGGAAAGAAAACAAGTCAAATATGTCTTCACTCTATTAATAATTAAGTTCAATTTATTTTATTCATTTATTCACCAAAATTTGCATATTTTTTTGTAATAAAAAAGAAATTCGAGTACATACATTTTTTATTATCTGTATTTCGATTAATCGTTAACAAATTTTTATTTACTCTATAATTAATAATATTAATGCTAAAACATTAACATACAGGTATTCGATTCACTAATAATTTAGATATAAAAAAATTGTCATTTTGTCTTACTTTCGTTTTGCTATTTTGAATATATATATATATATATATATATATATATATATATATATATATATATATATATATATATATATATATATATATATATATATATATATAAATCAAATAAACAACAATATATCCTGGTTAATTAACATATTTTTAAGAAAACGTATAAAAATTTGCTACTTAGATTAAAAAAAATTATACATTTTCTAAAAAACTATATATTTTAGTTCTTATGGAGAAACTATTTAAAAGTAATCAAAGCGTTGCTTATTAGTTTACTAAATAAATACATATGTTTTTCATTTTATTACCTTATTAGAAAGAGATGGATATATAATATTGTATAGAAGTTTAAAATTGCAATATTTTAATATAATTAAGGCTGAAAGCTCAACTAGTACAATCTATAAGAAAAAAATATTATTGTTAAATAAAATTTTGTAAATACAGATAATAAATTTTTATAAATAAATTTAATTAAAATTGAAATCAGTAAGAAAATTATTTCGCTATTATAGATCATACCATTTATATTTTAACTTGCTTTTTTAATTATATACATATAAAGCTTATTAACACATTATATTATCAAAATAGACAAAAGCGAACGAGGAAATTATGTTATATATGTATATGTATTTCTAACTTACATTCCTATTTCATCTGTTTTAAATAAAAAAAATCATAGGTCATATTATTAGTCTGTCAAAATAAAAAAAAACAAATAGACAACAATAATTTAATAATCAAACGTCACTTTCAATTTGACAAACACTTATCTTTTTAACAGATAATAAATTAACAAGTATACAATGACAATTCAACCATAGACAAAAAATACCGACATTATTTCATAGACAATTGACAGATACAAAATAGAAACATTATATAAAAAAAACATAGATGTATACAAAATTTTACACAGATTCAAAATATTATTTCATTCTGTTCCTTTTTTAATTTAAATATAGAATGTAAGTTAAATAATACATAAGAACCCTGATATATAGCGGACTGTAACTGTATATACAATGTTGTGAGAAATCAGCTGTTGTCAATGTCACCCTGGGGTGTGGGCTTAACACTTTTGCCCACGAAGATTTCTACCTCCTGGAAATAAAAAGAAATAGCTATACTTCTATACTAATATGATAAGCATTGATTGAATGCAATAATATCAGGAGCCATTAGTTTGAATTTGTTAAATATATTTTTTTGTAATAGTCTAGAATATATATCATCACTTATTAACCAACTATATCTGTAGCAGAATTATCTCGGGCACTTAGAATGTGTCATTTAAAACTCTTATTTATATCGACACACCACAGATAAAATATATTATACCACAGCCACAGATAAAATATATTATAAAGTACTATATTATATTATTCCTTTAACAGACTATAAACAAGCGGTAAGTTTATCATTTTGTTATATTACCATGTGTCAAATTGAATGTAATTATCATAACTTATAATAGCTGAAATAATGACATGGAGACATATTTGAGACAAACAATGGCGATACTTTCAGTTCTATTCACCGGAACAGTGGAGTGATTTTCATTTAACTCTGGGAAGAAGACAAAGCGCGGCGTTGAGTTCCTCCTTAAAACGAAATATAGAGAATATTGCGAATTAACCCCGCTATAACCGTGAAAATTAGAAAAAAAATGCATCTAAAATTTAAAATAAATATATTTATTTTATCTATCGCTTGTTTTTTTTTTTAAATTTAAAGTTTACTTTACTTTACCTACATTCAATTTGTAGTATAAATTAAGTGTTGCCAGTATGGGTTATTTTTGTAAGCCATTTTATTCTATTTATATATATTTAATACCTAGTGTTAAGGCACTCCATTCTACGATATCTGCCAAATTTATTAGTCATGTCGTTTCAAGAAGTTTATATATGAATTAAATATCATTACATACCTGGCTGCCTTCAACAGGCATATCATCTGTTTTGGTTGGTGTCGATTTAGCCGCTAGTTGTCTCTCGCGAGCTAAACGTCTGGAAAATAAATATAAATATTAATAATACATACAATTAAAATTCAAATAATATCAAATAATAGGATAATAAAGTAAGTAAACGATTTTTTATTGTGCACCAAAAAAATCTCTTCCAGGCAACCTTTTATAACAAAATGAGTAATAAATAATATGATGGGCGATAAAGGTTCAAATAATTAATTTTAATTATCAGCTTTGGGAATCATGTCATATTTTGAAATATTTTTGTATTTTAATAATAATTTAGTTAAAAATAGTGCAAACAAACAGTCTTGGTCACTTTAAGTATACATATATATGGTATTCGGCATGCTATGATCACAAGACATATCCGGGGATAAATCTCAAGATTACCCAAATCCAAATAAAGACAGCTATTCAAAATAATTTACATATTATATATTAAAACGTATATACAATATTAAAAAAAAAAATGTTTCAATTCTAAAATTATATAAGTAAAATTTCTTATCTAACATAGTTTGTGAAGCAATATTAACATCTATTATATGTAAGATGGGTGTCCAATATTTATTTGTACTATAGGGGCTCGTTGACGCGTGCATACGCGTTGCCATAGTAACGTGTATGTCACTTTATACAAAAGTGTTTGTTGTTGTTGTTGTTGTTGTTGTTGTTGTTGTTGTTGTTGTTGTTGTTGTTGTTGTTGCTTAACATATTAATATATACATTCTAAATAATTTAGAATAATTTAATTTTAATATATAAATTTTTACACTAAGCGATTAGTTAACTAGCATTTGTTAGACACAAGTGAACAGTTAAATATTATTTCATATCATAAAGGACACGAGTTCGAATCCATTTTATTTCATGCAGTATTCTTGTAGTAAAGAGTATGAGCAAGATGTGTGCATTGACTGGCGGATCTCAACGCCGAGCAGCCATTATACATTTATTATTTATATAAATACCGTCGTGGCGAGAGGCACAGCGTATGTCTGTTAACGCGACGGTTTGTGGGTTCATTCCCGGTCAAAGAGAATGGATTATTTTGATTTTCAAGTTTCACCTTATCACCTTGTCTCAAAATTGGGCAGAAAGTGAGGAACAGAGTGTCTTAACACTAGGTTCTCTCTGGCCTGCTGTTTTCGGGATACAGTGTGAAGCTAAAAAAAATAATTACCTGCGCTGTTCCAACATCGCTTTTCTCTCAATTTCTCTCTTCTCCGCCGCCAATCTCATTTTTTCATTCTTTACGGCCGGAGTGCGCGCGCGACGCGCCGGCGACGGGTGCGGCTTCGACACCGACACCGGGGACGCTATCTGGAGATAAAAATTGAAAAAAAAAATATAAATTTAATTAGATTTAACATACCTACAGAGCGTAAACAAATATAATATAAAATTATTTATATTGCTCTACTATGGCAGACAAAGTACGGTGTTAAGTTTGTATTGGATAATCCATGTAAGCTTAAGAGAAAGACGACCAAGAGACCAGACCTCGCAAGCCTCGTAGGAGCTAGTATCAGATAAAATCATGACACTATATCACCGCCAGGAATTACGTTAATAACCATATAGCATATTAATGAACATTTACAAATATACTTGCCAACCAACAATATGGATAAGAATCCTTACCTCTTGCCAATTATTCTTCTTCAGCAGATCCAAGTGCTCGTACAACGCGTCTACGTTGCGGACCTGAAGGCACACCATGTCCCAGAAGCCCTGCAGGTCCTCCAAAGTAGTCGGGAAGGGCTCATCGCCACGCTCATTTAAGTTGTTGTAGCAGAGGCCTGTAAAGAAGCATTTATCGTTATAAAATAGTATCCGAGTATTGATGAATATGAATATTTAAAGAAAACATATACAAAATTTGAACGCAGCGGGATTTCAACCCGCGCCTCATGGAAACCGTTCAAGCGGAGCGCTTAACGCGACCACTAAGCGTTCTTCCTCCCGCTGTGTCATACATACATACATAATATACGTTTGTACACACACATACACACACACCAGCCTTTAGCAGCCCACTGCTGGACGTAGTCCTCCACTCCACCCAGTCACTACTGACCACTTCGCTAACCAAATCTACATAATGATATTAAACAGCCCCCAAGTAAAAATTTCAACCTGCAATCATTTTACATCATATTCGCATTGGTTCATATTTCCAGTAGTCACAATATACAGCATGTAGATTTAAAGTTCACAATAAATAAAATAATATGAAAAAACAATATAATTTATAAGCCTATGATTACCACTAGAAGAAGAACCGGAAGAAATGTATCCCTGCTCTGGTAGTGCATGTAATACAGAGAACGGAGTGTCTCTAAACACGTTCTCTCTGTTTATTTCTCTAGCGGCGGGATTTAGCGTGATGCTGAAGAATATCTTAAAAGTCCTCCTTATAAATACCTTCAAATTGCTGCATCTTCTGAGTGGCCAACAGTCGCGCTTTACCCGACGCGGCGCGTAGCAACCCAAGCACTTCCTCGCTTATGTTCTCAATGTTCTGGAATATTCGGGATGAAGTTAAATTAATGAGAAATAAGAGAGCGTAGAGATGGATCACTCTATTTTTTTTTTGTTATTGAGGCTTAGTGAAACGATATTGTGGTACAGCAGATCAACATAAACGGTGATTGCAAGTTCGTTACCTATTCGAAGGGATGAATAATTATAATTTCACAGTTCTCATAACAAGACAAAGAGCGGCGTTGAGTTCCGCAACTCATCACGTCTCGAATTTAGAAGGAAAGCGGAGAGCGGAGTGTCTTAACACAAGGTTGTCTATACGCACCACGTTACATACGAGATAGCCTATTGTCGCTAAATTCACATAAGGTACGGGTTCAAATTCTGTCGATAATTTCATCAATATTATATATGTTTTTAAATATTTTTCTTGTCATAGTACTTGAATAACAATTGTAAAATTATAATATATAAATATTTATATTTGGTGTTTAATAAAAGCCAGTAGGCAACTGAACGACTCACAAAATTGAAATGTTATCATTAAGGAAATCATTAACCATTTGCATTCAGCAGATAGATAAGCTTTATATTTAATTAAGCTATAGCATTGTAATTTTTATTATTTCCAGCGTAAAGCAGGGTAGACAGAATAAACTAGGCAGAGTAAAAAACACACACCGATACTTTCCTTCGTGTGCACTTAAGAACAGAACAGCTTATCCACTTTTCGCTCGAATTCGATAAATTACATCAAGAGTACTGGATGGTGGAACTCAACGCTGAACTTGACAGACAGGGGAATAAATTAAATCCATTGCTTCAAGCGGGAATCGAACCCACAACACATGCTATCCCACTGAACCACAATGCTATCTATATGTATGTAAGACTCTATATCTATCTATATAAGCCTAACATATAGATCGATGTCTAAATTTAATTCAAATTAAAATTAATCAATAATCTTTGAGATCGAAAAGCTCCAACCATAATCAAATAAAGAAGATAAGGAAATCAGAACATCAAATTCACAGATTCCATAAGTCTATGGTGATGAAACAAAATAGATAATAAAAAAAAAAAACCAATGACGTATCCATACACTAGTGTAATTCAGGGTACCTTATGGAAAATCACTTTCCAATTCTAATATTGATAGAGCAACTGCCTTGTTGTATTATTATTAAAATAAAATAAGTTTCATAAACTATTTAAAAGAGTCACGTGAAGTCAACTAAGGCAAATCAATTGACTTTGCGCAAAAATCTTCATTTAAATCACGATATTAAAAATCTATACAAAAATACAAATTTATGTATAATAGTTTGTGTATAACATATTCACCACTCACCTGTAAATTCTCCAACTCCTTCTCCGCTCCAACAGCGAGCTCGATCAACCGTTCAGTCTCTTTCTTCTCCAATTCCAAGAAATAATGTGCATCTCTAACTACGTCACCGTTCACTTTGGCCACTCCGTTCACACCATTCAATTCGTTCACAGATTCGTCTAAATTTATCACAGAAACACCATTTGTCACATCACTAGTGTCCTCTTCAGTCTTTTTCGGTTCGGGAATGTCATCACTTTTTTGGGGGGAAAGATCTGATTTTATACTCTTCCTTGGAGACAACATCGGTAATTGTGCACGAAATTCGGGCCTCAAATGCCTCAAAACGGGTAAAACCGTTGGATCCTGGGGGCTGGTGGCGTCATAAATGTTCTCACTATCGAAACTATCGTTCGATTTCCGCGGAGAAACGAATCTCTCTGTGGGACAATTGAGTGATTTCTCCGTCAGGACTTTCGGGTCATCGTCCTCGCTGGCACTCTTCGTTTTATGACGCTTCTGGTTGAAGAATCCTTGCGCGAGCGCGCCGGGCCCGTACAGACGCTCGACGCGCTGTTGTATGAAACTCTTCATAGGACTGGTAAGCTTTTCACCATTTTCCTTAGTAATCTCTACCCGTTTTGACATTCCATTTGAAGATATCGTATAGGACTCCGATGTGAATCTGCTTTCCTTGCCATTCGTAGTAACCGATTGCCGAAAATTAGTCTCCGAGTAACTCGATTTAAATGTTAATTCCTTTGCATTATCCAATTCATCTTTCTGATGGAGCATTGATGCTGCAAAGTTCTTGCTCTCGTTGGATATGTATGGACGACTGGTCGTCGTCATGCTTGGGCCCAAAAAATCGTTTTTCAACTGCTTATTTTCAGCAGCCATATAGGCATGTATTGGGGAAGCTATTTGAGGATCTGTGTGCGCCTTGGAAGGCGCTTTTCCTGTCAAATTATTGCAAGTATCATGAGGTCCGAAGGTTGGTACCAACAGTTTGTTAGCGCTGACCGGAATAGGAACAAGTAGGGAATTATTTTCGCTTCGATATTGATAAGTATGTGTTATAGGCCTGATAGGCGACGCTTCCCGACTTTTGTTGATATCTTGGCGCAATTTGGAATCGTATGTTGTGAGATTTGAATAGCCGTTGACTGAACAAGCTAAATTTAAATAGCTGGGCTTCTTTTGGGGTACTTCGTCCCGTTTCTTTTGATGACTTCTAGATCTGTGGCTGGAAGTGTCGATGAAGATCTTCGGTGGTGGTCTCAGAAGATTATCGGACTTCCGAGGAGTAGGTGTTGCATCATCAAGGGTCCTCGCTGGTGATATTGGCGCTAGAGGCGTCAAATTGTTGGGTTGCAGGTTCGAAGCCGCCCGCTCTTGTATTCGAGACGTGAAATCTCGTATTCGACTAGTTGTGGACGACGGCGTGAGGAGATTCAAGCTTCCGGACGTAGTATCTGTAATAATAAACAAGAACTGTTAGTTCACGATCAAAATACTTTTGTTCTGAAAACATTTAACTGAACGGACCAAATGGCGGACTTCCCTATTTATTTAATATCACTATACATCTGTACACAGATACGCCAGTAAGCCTTTAACGGACATTAAGTTGGTATAAACTATATAAACAATCAATTAAATTTTAAATCACATCTCTGTGTATTAATTTAATTTTGTTTCTAATATTTCACCTTTAATAAACGCCACTTACATAAAAATGCCAAAAAATAGTCACACATGTTACACAATACATTTATTATTGAAAGTTAGATGACATTTAAAAATAAAAAAAATGTCAACATTCTATAGATTATGTTATCATAAGGCCGATTTTCTGATTATTTTGTAATGGTAATTTAATATTGTGATAAGCAAAAAGGTCTTAAGGCTTGTTAATAATAGTAATATGCAGAGGCTTAAATATTTCTAGGCTTAAATTTTTTATTAAAAATATTTTAAATAATTAGAATAATTAAATAATAGAATAAACATTTATAAAGGTGTAAATGTAAATTCTTAATATATTGTTATTGTAATACCAGATATATTTTAAATTTCAAGGCTCCTCATACATATGGAAAAAGGTTTTACATATTATTTAAAGGAAAACTCAAAAGCTGTCATTCTGGCAATTGACATCTTAGAAGAACATACATTTACATATATGTGAACATATAAAGTAAAACCTTTGGACTTTTTTTTACGAAAATTGCATGGACGGAAAAGTATGAAATTTGGCACACTTATAGTATATGTGTGTGTAGGAGAAGTGCAGAACGCTAATATTGTTCAATAATAATGCTTATAAAGTACATTGAATCAATAAATAAAACATTACACACACTACCGTATGTTCAACAACATACACTTTTGTATAAAGTCACATACACGTTGCTATAGCAACACGTATGTCAACGGGTCCTCTAGTTATTAAAATTAGTTGAAAACCGTTGTAATTATATCTATCTCTATATTTGTCACTTAATACTTTTTGAAATACGTTTGTTTTTGTGACTTTTACACGTAACAAATGGAAGTCTACAGCTGGAATTTCAGCTGTAGACTTCCATTTGTTCTATTATATATATATATATATATATATATATATATATATATATATATATATATATATATATATATATATATATATATGTATATGTATATGTATATGTATAATCATTATGATAGAATATATTTATTAGGGAGATGTGCTATTTCAATTTATTACCACACTTACATTAACATAAGTAAAACTCGGAGTTATCCAATAAAGTTTAATTGAGATTAAGCCATACATCAATATTTATGTTAATATAGCTTTAATAGAATTTAATGAAAATTTTAAGTTCCTTTAAGATGGCAAAATGTATTAACAATAAACATATACAAGTAATAAAATAATCATTTTCCCATCATTATTGTTACTCTAAAATATTGGCCGATGTTATAAAGCCCATTACATAAGTGTTAAATAACAAGCTATCACAATTCTCATATTATTTTATTCCATACTTAAGTTATTTATATCAATATAATCATTTAGATTTAGTTTTTTTTTATACTTTTTCTATTTTTTAGTCATGCATGTCATAGATAAAAATAATTATTATATATTAATAGAAGTGAGTCCACAATCTACTGATTTATATTGTCACCTTATCAATGTGTTTTATTTCTTCATATTTATAAATATGTCTATTAAATGTGTATTTAAGAGTAAATAAAAAAAGTTGAAGTAGATATGAATTGATATTGAATTTTGAGAGTACTTAGAGTAGCCCACTTGAACCTACGTTCAAGTAAGTAATTGTGTGGACGACCAATATTTAAAATTATATACTTTTTTATAATTTTTATATTACAGTATGAAAAATGTACAACAACATACTAAAAATGTTAATACAAAACTATGAATGAAAATTTAAATTTATAATATACCTTCCACCCAAGTCTGTATGCTCAAGTTTCACTCAATGCCAGAGATCAGAAAAATGAATGAAATAAAAATAATTTAAACATTCTAATATAGATCACCCTCATCCATTCCATCTTTTCATTACACAAGTCATTAAAAATGACAAATTAGTATTCAGATTTTAACGATTAATAGGCATACAGCAAATTAATTTAACTAACCATACAAAAATTGTCTTGTCATATGTAAGGATATTAGCAGTCTCGCCTTGACCTTGTTGGTGCATTGCCAACATTTAAAATGTATCATATGCAACACTGCATCTATGAAGATTATGTAGAAAAATATTATTATATAAAAAAATAATTTTATGCCATTGTTTAGAATATAATTTTTGATTTCATTTTTTTTTCTTTTGTTCTTATTACTAGAACAATTTCTTATAATAATTCAATTTATTACTCATATATACTTAAAGAAGTTAATGCAGTCTTTTAATATACCATACCTTTATAAGGCACATGTACATTTTAGCTATATATGGTAAAATTACTATGGTATATTATGTTATTTAGATTTTTCAATGATATTGATTAAACAAGACTTGTTATTATACAACACAATCGTTTACGAAATCATGTTTCTAAGTTTACAACGACTTTTTATCTCAAATATAGTGAACAAGATACATAAATACGAAGTAAAACAACGAGTATCGTTCCACACGATGAACAATGACAAACTACGTGCACGTTTCAAGATTAATCGCGTTATTCATCTTAATACATCGAAACAATAAATATATTTTGATGACGAATAAGCTACAACTGTTTAGATTTTTAAAAGGAAAACGTAGGTAGATATTTATTTAAATACAAAAACAACATTTCAAACAAAAGTTACTTACTCACCAGTATCGTTATAACTACAGAAACAAATTACACAACAGTTAAAATCAATTAATTTGCCAAAAAAAACTACTTTATTTAATCACAAAAATCACTATATAAAATTTACGGAATGATATTTCAAAGGAATTCGTCACTAATGTCACTTTTTATTTTTTTTTCTCGAGACGTCACCCTCAGGCAGGACAAGTTACGGCCGGTCTCGTTCCGTTTCACGGTCGGCGAGCGTGGATCTCCTTTATAAATTAATTCAAATACAATACGTGGATTTTATGATATTTATATATATTTATAATATTATATATGATAAACTAGTAAGCAATTATATGCGCGCGTGTCCGCAAAGTGTTTAGACGCCAATGACCGAACGAATAAAATGCGTAGGAAGAATCGAGGCCGATGTGTTAATGTGACATCGTGTGTGTGATCTTTTGTTTGCAGTATGCAATTTGAAAATTGCATTGTGTTCGATTTCTTTATATGACCCACATATAAATATTAAAATAATATTTTACATTTTGATTCATATTGCTTGTTCGCGTGACAATTAATAAATGAAACGATATAAATAAATAGTTTAGAAAGATATTATGCAAAGGACCTTGAAAATCCTAAATCGGCGAAAGCTTTTTAACATGTTTGGTTTTTAAAGTAAACATTTGCAATATTGTATAACCTACTAGGTATATTAAGTGAAATACGTGGGCTTGAACGTTTTTAAATTTTACATGATTCATCTATGTAAATATTTTTTAATCTTTGCGCAACTCCCGCTTTATGCTGGATAAACGAAGCGCAGATTAAACATAAGAACGTCACACTATCGATTATAGGCAATAATTTATCTTTTTCCTTCTCAATGTCTAACACTAGAACAATTTATTTAATAAACTTTTTTAATATTAAGATAAACAACCTGCCTACGAATGTTGAAACACGTTTGTTTCACAGAATAATTTAGGCGATCGTGTTCTAGATACCACTTGCGTCATCCTGTGCCTGTTCAGTGTGACATATACTCTTGGCGTTGGTTTAGGTTTAAAAATATATTAGTTTATTATTAATTAGAAGTCTTTGACTTGTATCACTCAATAATTACTTTAAAAAAATATCAACCGAACCAAAAATTTTAACTTTAGAAATTTTATACCAAATTAAAATTTTATAATTTAAGAAAGTGTTTCTAAAATATACTTGATAAATGTGTGAAATAACCGTCAAAATTTCACGTATAAACATAAAAGTAAAATAGCGAAAAATGATGTAAAACAGATAGCGTGCAAAGAAGCATAATTAATTTTTATGCGTGGGAGTGTTTAGTATGGTACACAATTTACGATAATTAAAATATACACTTATATTAAAACTCATTGCAGCAATTATGCTCATAAAAATAAACTATTGTGTTTAGAATGGTATTTGGGAATAAAAATTTATAGCCTTTGTCAACTTAGCTTTCTACTCATATAAAAAAGTCATAAAAAGAAATCATTAGAATTAGTAGTTAGACATAAAAATAATAGCGTCAATAATATAATTATATGTTTTAAAAACGGCATACATTAAGACAATAATTTGACAATAAATGGTATATGACGTAACAGGATGGTCGTGGATTCCATTCTCGACTCTTAAAGGATTCAAATTAACGTGAAATTTTAAAATCTTAGTTACTGAAACAAAGTGAGCCTTCAAGGGTCTTTTATTTATCTTTATAATGTACGGAACCCTACAAAATCAATTATCAAAAAAATTAATTTTCGAAATTCTAGACATTTGACAGAAGAAAATTTTAAATCCATCAAAGCTTGTTCGTAACAAATATTGTTACAGAAGTTTTGTGAGACAACTCACGGCGTAGAGCTCCGATAATCGACACGAAATGATCAGAAAGTAGAAAATAGTATGGACTAGTATCTCTATACTTGCAACGTGAAGAAACTATAATTGGGGTATGTGTTAATATTCAAAAAAAAATATTGTTTACATATAAAATATATCAAGTATTAATTATCGTACTTTATATACGCGATCGTTTATTTAAATGAAATTAATATAAGCTCTTTTAATCATCGTGTAAAGTTAAAACGTTAAAACAATACCCAAGAGTAAAATTATTTAATACATTAAGTAACCCATACTTGCACCCTACATGGATACATAACTCAGGTAGTAATTGAATTATTATTTGGTGTCAACTGTCAAACCTTTACCGACTGTAGTCAAATTTACTAATTATTAACTAGCGAGCCGCCCCGCCTTCGCACGAGTGCAATGCTGATACTAAATATACCACAGACTGTCGTTACATACAACGTTCACAGCTTTGTTGTCATTCATTACACAATACGGACATATTTACTTTAGAAGGTAC
The DNA here is from genome assembly GCA_037127375.1 of Dione juno. Classification (NCBI taxonomy): domain Eukaryota; kingdom Metazoa; phylum Arthropoda; class Insecta; order Lepidoptera; family Nymphalidae; genus Dione; species Dione juno. The sequence continues at coordinate 1,843,691 of JAXRJS010000093.1, forward strand.
TTTTAAAAGAGCGATATATAATTGGCCATGTCACTGTCAAAGATATCACTTTAGAAACCTTAAAAATGAGCAGTGTTCCTCTACCATATTGTACACGTGCTATACATATAAACCTTCCTCTTGAATCATTGTATCTATTAAAGAAAACTGCATCAAAATCCGTTGTCTAGTTTCAAAGATCTAAACATACATATACATAAGGACAGACAGCGGGTAGCGACTTTGTTTTATACTGTATAGTGAAGAGCTGAAGGTATAGACACAAATTATTCTTTGAGGATATTCTATATCTTGGACATTTCTTCGACGTCGTGGTCAAATGAATTCATCCGAGAGTTGTGTATGACACATGAGTCATGACACATTCTTAGCGCCCGAGGTATATCTGACTTATTAAATAACAAAAATAACCTATAAATTTCTTCAATATATTGACTATTCAATACAAAACGGGTATTTAAAATTATCAATTCGAACCGGTAGTATCTGAGATTAGCGCGATCATCTAAACCTACTATAACATTTTCTTCATATATGCCATAAAATGCATATCTATATATTAATACGTGAAGCAAAACCTTTCCAAACCAAATCTGTACTAATAAATAATATTGGAGTGTCTGTTTGTAATATTATAATATCCGCTATTTACTACTTGCATATGAAAATATATACAGTGTGTATACCAAAATAACATTTTTTACAATTTTTGTCCGTCCGTCTGTTTGTTCCGGCTAATCTCTGAAACGGCTGGACCGATTTTGACGGGACTTTCACTGAGAGGTAGCTCATGTAATAAGAATTAACTTAGGCTACTTTTATTATAGAAAAATAAAAAATATTTGAGTTTGAATACATATACAAGTCGCTAGTATGAAATATTAAAATAAAATTAAATACGTAAATCAATAACTGGAAGTTGCTATACAAAAGTACCAATAATATTAAAAAATAACACTACAGTTATTATAAACAACGTGAATAGGTTATGCAAAGTAGCAGCTACGTGTATGTAACCGATGGAGTTATTAGACTGCATATAAATATGCATTATGTATGTATATAGGTCATTTGTTACAAAAAGGTATAATGGGGAGATAGTATTGAGTTCAAAGCTCTACTACCCTTCCTGCTATGTTTTAATAAATAAATTATATAATATATTAAGAACTTAGTGGCTACATTTTCCGAATATTGAAATGTATTGGAGATTAATGTTGATTTAAATATATATACGTAACTATTAATAGTTTACTACTACATAAGTTTCTGAATGAAAATTACTATGAAAATACCACGATTTCGACATAATATCTTGCTCTTCACTCATATGAGTGACTATGAATGACACTCAACGGTGAACTTCGTCATAACAAAGGGGAGACTTGAAAATAAATTATTCCTCAAGTGAGAATCGAACCCACGGCTCTGTGCCACTATGACCGATGAACTTATGAATTTAAATTAATTAATTAATATATATATATATATATATATATATATATATATATATATATATATATATATATATATATATATATATATATATATATATATATATATATATATATATATATATATATATTACTACTTCACGCTGTATCCCGCATATACTCGTAGCAGGGTAGGCAGAGAACACCTAGGATTTTGTTTTATTTTTCGCCAAAGTAATAATTTTAATTTTATCTGTTCGTTACGGATTCGGTCAGGTTAACTGACCGGATCCGGACCGCAATACACAGTATGGTAGGTACCAGCGAGGATGTCACAGTGAGAATGAAGAAGAACGTGCTCAGATGGAAAAAAAACATATGTGAAACAAAAGTGAAGGATAGGAGAGGTAAGGTGAACCTTCGAAAACACAGTGTCGAAGATACTGGAGGGAAGGTCACGTAAAAAGCCTTAGGAAACCCCGGAGGGCATGCATAATGACTGTGGGTGAGGTGAAAGAGGTATGCATGGACCGCAGTGTTTGGCGCTCCGTAACTCCCTATCTAGGGATATTGTGGGGAATCTAATCGCCGCACTGTATGAGATCCTTCCCCCGAATGGATATCGAACCTATGACCGTCGCGTTTACAGTCAGACGCTGTCCCACTTTGGCACGATGACCTCATCGGTTGTTTAATAAAATACTAGTTTTAACTTGACTTTATTGAATTTGTGAATAAATTTTAATAATTAACATAGGTATATTAATAATCAATATTGTAATTTACCATATGAAGCTGTTTGTCCGGTCAAATTCCATTCAAATCGATTTACACGAAAAATACTTAAAGAAAACATATAAAAAATTTAACGCAGCGGGATTTGAACCCGCGCCTCGTGGAAACCATCCAAGCGCTCTGACCACTAAGCCATGCGTTCTTCCTCACGCTGCGTCGAAATTCTTATATGCTTTATACAACTTATGACGTTGTTAAATTTTTATGTTTCTTTAAATATTTTTTTAATCCTTAGAGAGTTTATTAACAGTTTAAAAATCATTAAAATATTCGATTCAAACAGTTTCGCGTGAGTAACGGATATACATACAAACTTTCCATGTATATATTATTAAAATTAGTATGGACATAAATTATACTTTCGTGTGAAATTTCCTTCAAATGACATGCAAGGATTGAATGTTTGTGACATACCTATGTTTAGCATTAAGAAAATAATTTCCCATTAATGGGAATCGAACCCACAACCGTCGCATTTACGGACAGGTCCTGTCCCATTCCAACAAGATGTCATAAGATTTAGATTTAATTTTTTTTAAGTTTTTTAACTTTTTAAGTGACTTTTAACTATTTGAACCCAACATTCTCAAACATAAAAAAAAGTATTAATAAAGAGAGTATATATAATATATAATATCTCAATAAAGACTTTTACAAGGGCCGATAAAGGCAGGTTAAAATAAAATATGAAGGGCACACTTTTTTTTATACTATAGGTATTATATCGCCTATTAGGTCACTGAACAATAACTAAGAATAGTGATTTATTACTTTGTCTATTAAAGTATAAATAAAAATGGGGGAGAAGGTGGGGGGTGGTGATGTGGGTTATTGTACCGTCCCCAGAATATTAGTTACGTATCAAAAACATAAGGGGTCGAAATTTGTGTAGTAAGACTAGGAGTCGAGGAGGTAAAAATTTCATCCTTTTTTTTAAATCAATATCATTTTTTATATTAGTTAAAGTGACTTCCAAACGCGAGCCCCCCTCCACTCCCCACCTGGAAAATGCCTCTAGAAACGCCTATATTAAATGCGAATGCCTATATTAACAGTAAACGGGTTAATGGAATCTAATATCTAGTTAATTGTTTATCTAAGGAATTAATGGCAACATATTCAATTTAAATATATATTTATTTAGAAAACAATATATTATTAGGATTAACTGAATGTGAATTGCGATCTTGACACAGGGTCCTCTGACTACCCTACTGCAGTCTCTCTCTCCGTTTTCCGCCCGTATACAAGTTATTATAAATTAAATAATTTCTCTCTCTATTTACTTGCAATGACCGTCGTGGCGCAGAGGCGCTGTGCGCTGTCTGCATGTAAATGTGACGATATGTGGTTTCGATTCCCACTCGGTGAGTATGAATAATTTTCATTTTGTGCGCTCTGGTAACAAGACCAAAAGCGCGGCGGTTGAGTTACGCCACTAACCACGCAATGCCTCAAAAGGTGGAAAGCGGGGAACGAAGTGTCTTAACACTAGGTTCCTACCGTTCCCTCTGCTTACCCTGCCATGTGCGGGATACAGAGTGAAGCTAATATTAATGTTACTTGCAATTTACTAAAGCAATATACACCTATACCATACTTAATTGAGGATAGAGTTTTATAGTAACTCGAATAAACTCTTATAATCGTTTAAATCTAAATTAAAACAACATCTTATTCAACTTTCAGGCAGCACTTAAAAAGTAAAATATTGTATAACGATGTATGTGTATGTGTATATATGTGTATGTATGTATGTATATATATATGTATTTGTGTGTATATATGTGTATATGTATGTATGTATGTATTTATGTATGTTTATTTGTATATGGGTATATGTATGTACGTATGTATTTATAAATTAAATTCAAATGTACATTTCTTTTGCACATTTTTGTCGCCCCGCTATGTTTATCACCTTCACCCACTTGCACAGGTTGGCTGGAAGAAATCTCTCTTAGAGATAAGTCCACCTTTGCACACTTCTTACTCTGTACTATCTGCTTATTATGTTTTTGTGCAATAAAGTATATATATATAAATAACAAATTAGTTATCTATTACTATTCTTATTATATAACTAAACTTTTTACATTTTCTGGCAAGACAAATATATTTAATTATCTCGTGTGGCATGGCGCAACTCAACGCCGGTCTTATATTTTTATATAAAAAAATCGCTTCAGTGTGTGGGGGGGAGGTTGGTGGGGGGCCTGTTGGGCGTCCCAAATATTAGTTCGTATTATTATATAAGTAGCTATTGTTGTAGTAAAAAAGAACAAAATATACACATACAAAAGAAATATTAATAAATCTATGAAAGTTGATGCAATTTTAATGATGACTATTGATGATGTAGAGTTACATTAATTTCATATCTACTTTGAAATTTATAATCTGTGTTATTAGAAAGTAACACTCTGTATAATCAAGCTGTCATAATAATAGTAATAGTAATCATAAAAAAAAAATAGCTGACACAGAACAATCAAAAAGCATTTAAAACGAAAGGTAAATGAAAGTATAATAAAAGAAAAAATTAACAGATGTAATATATTTTATTGATTGAAATAATATGAAAAAAATAAATTTCATTACAATGCGATGCAAGAGTCAAGACGTAATAAATAACTAGACAGTTAGTTCTTTATTGCAGATTTAAGACAATTTCAATAATAACAATAATATATATATATATATATATATATATATATATATATATATATATATATATATATATATATATATATATATATATATATATATATATCTATATCTATAAATATATATATATATATATATATATATATATATATATATATATATATATATATATATATATATATATATATATATATATATATATATATATATATTGCTTTAAAAAAAAACTAAACATTTATATTTAATCTGCAATAAACAGCCTAAGTCATGCTCACACAACACACACAAAATTACCTGAGAAATCTGTACTGGCGTCCACGTCCAGGGAACAGCTGCCGATTGAGTCTACGGACTTATCCATCACTTTTACCACCAGTTTCTTCGAGGAGCTCTTAAGATCCGACTCTTTAACCTCGATTTCGAATGCTCCTATACTGTCCAAGTCATTTGACACGTTATTCAAGGAATTAGGTAGTTTTATATCTGTGTCTTCGGTATTTATTGTAAGTATTGAATCAGGTTTCAAAGTGCCATCATCAGGTTTGTCCAGAATCAGCGTGCTTTGACTCGTAAAGTTGCTTCGTATAGGTTCTATGTATTCAACGTCGTCGTCATAAACGAACAGCTGGTTGGAATGCCCGCTGGAGCCTTGTGCGTCCGTCGCGTCCGCTGGTATGGCGTCAATAACAGTCCGCTTATTTAGGCTTTTATAAAAATGATTTTCTAGCTTCTCCAGCTGCCTTTTCGTGTCCGATTGTTTTTTTCTTACCGAATCTATGATGACGGGCAGGTTCAGCAGGTCTGGAGTTTTTTCGCCGTTGGATCGCTTGAACAGCGGTGAGTCATCGCTTTCCAGCTCGAACCGTTTGTATTTTGATGAGACGTAATCGTCTATGGATGATGTGTCCGATTTTTTGGAATCGAAAAACGTCTCTAATGAGAAGAATGACTTTCGCTTTTTCTTTTTTTGACTCGCTTTATCAAAATGTGACGGTAAGAATGGGTCCCCCGATTTGTATTGCACGGATATATTACTTGTGTTTACAAGAGATTTGGGCCTGGATTCCTTAGGGATGCTCAAAACGCGATTTGTTTCTATTTTCCGCGAATCCAGACTAAGTGTCTTACGAAATCTCTCATTGAGGTCAAGCAAAAAATGTCTTCGTTCTGTTGATTTTGGTGTTATGTTGTAAGAATATTGCTTGCTGCCTGATGGCTGGACGTCTGGAATGTGTTCTGTATATTTAAATTCTATATCGTTTTCTTCCTTTCTGTTAGATCCATATGGTTCTGATGGGCATAATGACGACTGTCTATTCTCGGGCCGATGAAAGGAAAATGACCCTCTGTTAGAGGACGATTTATTTCTATCGCATATGCAATTGCCTACGCAGCTTAGTTTGATACAGGGCTGCTTGTCTGGTTCTAAGGAAACCTCATGGCTGGTGTTTGGAATGTACGTGTCCGGCTTATGTTTGTGAACGAGGAGGTCTTTTCTGATCTTCTCGAGCCTCTCATCTCCATTTAGGCCTCGTGTGTACTTGGATTTTGGTGGGCGGAAAAAGCGTATGGATCCCGACGTATGTGGGTCGGTGAGCCTTCGTCGAAGAAAAAACGGAGAATCGGAGATTTTGTTCACTCCCAGAAGGAGCACAGGTGACTTTTTGTCATCTTCATCCGGCAAATCGCTGTAAAAAAATTAGGAAGGTTTTATAAAAATCGTTTTGAAATTACAAAGGTATTATATACAAGTTGAAATTTGAAAAATTATATACAATTAGCCTAATAGCCGTGGATTAGTATTAATTGTTGTTAGTCCAACAAAATGTTCAACCAAAAAAAAAACAAACAAAAACAATAAAAAAATCATACTTACACACAAAAAAAGGGTGGGGGGCTGATTCACGTTCCTAGCTAATATATTTTCATATACTTTACATATTAATACGAGACGGATAATCTTTGGTACTCTTTCAACAACCATTGTATGAGCGAGATAGCATGATATTTGTCATATCTATACTTTGTATGGTAAAGAAGGGCTAATGTCATGTTTTTTTTTAAATAATGCATTAGAAATACTTTAAATTAATAAAATAAATACAACACACACTACCATACGTTCAACAATATACACTTTTGTATGAAGTGACATACACGTTGCTATGGCAACGCGTATGTCACGCGTCAACGGGTCCTCTCGTATGACTTGATATTCATTTCATATATTCAGATTTTATATATACATTCTAAACTTTAGCTTTTTGGTTGATTTCTTTCGTATAAAGCTTTTTACGGTTTTTTTTTTTTAAATTCATAGCGAATTGCAGAATGCAGAACAACTAAGCGTGCCTCATTTTTAAAATACCAAAAAGAAAATATATCTTTCATGATATTCAAACAAAAGTCTTTATTTTTATTATTTTTAAGTGTTTTTTTTTATTATTTTTATTATTTTTAATTGTTAATCCATACGAAGGACAGAAAATTACTTAACAAAAACATAAAAAAAAATTGGTTTTATTTCTTAAATAATCTGTAAATAATAGTTTAATTGAGAAGACTTTCTTGTTCCACGCTATACCCCGCATATAGCAGGGTAGGCAGACAGAAACTAGTGTTAAGACATTGCGTTCCTCCAAAATTCTTCTTCCCAAAGTATTAAAAGTGTTGAATTCGATATAAATTATACATCTATTATTTTTTAAATTATCATAAAGGAAGTGCATGTTTCCATAATAAACATGTCATATCTAATGACAGATAAAATACCGCCAAACAACCTATACAACCTTTTCTGCCAATACTAAAGTTAAAAAAAAACACGCAAAAAAAGAACAAATTCGTATCGTGAGAACATATCTTACATAGTAGCTGTTACAAAGACATCTTATAATATTTCTGGAGCACGAGAGTCGTTATATTTTATATGCCACTAAATATGGCGGCTAAGACCTGACTTTTGATTGCATTTTGTTTATATAGCAATAGAACGACGTCTGACGTTTGGGTTCTATACCTAATATGGGGTAGGCTTTCACGCGCTGTTAGCGTGAAACGGGCTCAGCAACCGGATAATTATAATTAAATCATTAGATTTTCGTTTGTCTGGTAAAGGAAAGGGCAGCGTTGAGTTCCGCAAACGAAAAATAGAAAACAAGACTTAACACTGTTTACTTCACAGCCTTAAAAGCATGAAGCTAAATGAATCTAATCTAGAATTCTAGACTGAGTAATAGTCTAGGTGAGGACCGTCGTGGCGCAGTGGCACAGCGTCTACACAGGTAGACGGAAACGCGATGGTTTGTGGGTACGATTCCCACTCGGAGAGACAGAATTATTTGCATTTTCCTCGCTCTGGTAACAAGGCAAAAGAGCGGTCTTGAGTTCCGCCATTCAACACCCAATGCCTTGAAAGGCGGAACGCGGAGAACGTAGTGTCTCAACACTAGCTTGCAGCCTACGGTACCCTCTGCAGCGTTGAGTACCGTAAACACTAAATAGAAAATAAGCCTCAACACCAACTCTTTACTTCGCTCCGTTAGAATTGTGCCTCGAAATCGATTTTTTTATACCAGATAGTATAGGATAGTATAGGATAGTATAGGCTGTAATAACAAGGCATCTGAATAGGATATGATTTTTTATTATATGACGTCACGATTAATGTTTACAAACTATTTACATTTCACATTATGAAGCCAGTGGTATTCAAAGTGTAAGTCGCGTCATTGTCGCGTGCCTCTATTGATAAATAAAAAACATTTCCAAATAGGGCGTGTCCTCATGCACAAGTCACTTACTTTAGTTCAGTTTCAATTTATGATTAATTTATAAGTTTATTTTGTATGTGATTTCTTTTTTTTTTTTTTTGCAATTTTCGAGAAGTTTTAGAGAAAATCTATTGTCTGAGCAAATTTATTCGTTCTCACTTTAAGCCTATATTGGGCATATTTAGAGATATTTAAAAAAATAATTTAAACTTTATAAAATATTTATTTAAAGCTAGATTTGATAGAACTTATAAATTTGTGTAATGTAATATATATATATATATATATATATATATATATATATATATATATATATATATATATATATATATATATATATATATATATATATATATACATATATATAAAAAAATCATACTTACACACAAAAAAAGGGTGGGGGGCTGATTCACGTTCCTAGCTAATATATTGTTCATATACTTTACATATTAATACGAGACGGATAATCTTTGGTACTCTTTCAACAACCATTGTATGAGCGAGATAGCATGATAATTTGTCATATCTATACTTTGTATGGCAAAGAAGGGCTAATGTCATGTTTTTTTTTTAAATAATGCATTAGAAATACTTTAAATTAATAAAATAAATACAACACACACTACCATACGTTCAACAATATACACTTTTGTATGAAGTGACATACACGTTGCTATGGCAACGCGTATGTCACGCGTCAACGGGTCCTCTCGTATGACTTGATATTCATTTTTCATATTCATTTCATATATTCAGATTTTATATATACATTCTAAACTTTAGCTTTTTGGTTGATTTCTTTCGTATAAAGCTTTTTACGGTTTTTTTTTTTAAATTCATAGCGAATTGCAGAATGCAGAACAACTAAGCGTGTCTCATTTTTTAAAATACCAAAAAGAAAATCTATCTTTCATGATATTCAAACAAAAGTCTTTATTTTTATTATTTTTAAGTGTTTTTTTTATTATTTTCATTATTTTTAATTGTTAATCCATACGAAGGACAGAAAATTACTTAACAAAAACATAAAAAAAAATTGGTTTTATTTCTTAAATAATCTGTAAATAATAGTTTAATTGAGAAGACTTTCTTGTTCCACGCTATACCCCGCATATAGCAGGGTAGGCAGACAGAAACTAGTGTTAAGACATTGCGTTCCTCCAAAATTCTTCTTCCCAAAGTATTAAAAGTGTTGAATTCGATATAAATTATACATCTATTATTTTTTAAATTATCATAAAGGAAGTGCATGTTTCCATAATAAACATATCATATCTAATGACAGATAAAATACCGCCAAACAACCTATACAACCTTTTCCGCCAATACTAAAGTTAAAAAAAAAACACGCAAAAAAAGAACAAATTGGTATCGTGAGGACATATCTTACATAGTAGCTGTTACAAAGATATCTTATAATATTTCTGGAGCCCGAGAGTCGTTATATTTTATATACCACTAAATATGGCGGCTAAGACCTGACTTTTGATTGCATTTTGTTTATATAGCAATAGAACGACGTCTGACGTTTGGGTTCTATACCTAATATGGGGTAGGCTTTCACGCGCTGTTAGCGTGAAACGGGCTCAGCAACCGGATAATTATAATTAAATCATTAGATTTTCGTTTGTCTGGTAAAGGAAAGGGCAGCGTTGAGTTCCGCAAACGAAAAATAGAAAACAAGACTTAACATTGTTTACTTCACAGCCTTAAAAGCATGAAGCTAAATGAATCTAATCTAGAATTCTAGACTGAGTAATAGTCTAGGTGAGGACCGTCGTGGCGCAGTGGCACAGCGTCTACACAGGTAGACGGAAACGCGATGGTTTGTGGGTTCGATTCCCACTCGGAGAGACAGAATTATTTGCATTTTCCTCGCTCTGGTAACAAGGCAAAAGGGCGGTCTTGAGTTCCGCCATTCAACACCCAAGGCCTTGAAGGCGGAACGCGGAGAACGTAGTGTCTCAACACTAGCTTGCAGCCTACGGTACCCTCTGCAGCGTTGGGTACCGTAAACAAAAAATAGAAAATAAGCCTCAACACCAACTCTTTTCTTCGCTCCGTTAGAATTGTGACTCGAAAAAGATTTTTTTATACCAGATAATATAGGATAGTATAGGATAGTATAGGCTGTAATAAACAAGGCATCTGAATAGGATATGATTTTTTATTATATGACGTCACGATTAATGTTTACAAACTATTTACATTTCACATTATGAAGCCAGTGGTATTCAAAGTGTAAGTCGCGTCATTGTCGCGTGCCTCTATTGATAAATAAAAAACATTTCCAAATAGGGCGTGTCCTCATGCACAAGTCACTTACTTTAGTTCAGTTTCAATTTTATGATTAATTTATAAGTTTATTTTGTATGTGATTTCTTTTTTTTTTTTGAAATTTTCGAGAGTTTTAGAGAAAATCTATTGTCTGAGCAAATTTATTCGTTCTCACTTTAAGCCTATATTGGGCATATTTAGAGATATTTAAAAAAAAATTAAACAATTATATATTTATTTGAAGCTAGATTTGATAGAACTTATAAATTTGTGTAATTTCAAATAACTTCTGGGTAAGATTCTGGGTTGGACACCAGATTGTTCTGGGATGGGCATAGGCCACCCAGCCACACACACATATATATATATATATATATATATATATATATATATATATATATATATATATATATATATATATATATATATATTCATATACGTTTTCATATTAACATAAAGATCTCTATCTATCTAGTATATCGTATCTGTTTAAGCATAGACTTTTTTAAATTACTTTTTAAATGTATTCCACACAAAGGCAACATTTACAAATAATATAGAGAAACCATATAAAAAATTTGAACGCTAGATTTGAACCTGCGCTCTTGGAAAAATAAAAAAATCGATTAATTTTACAATTATTTTTCTCTACTTTTCACATAAACGGTATTGATCGGTAAAACTTGATACATTTACACAAACATAGGATGCAAATTAAAATGGCATAATTACAATATGCGAATATTCTGTATATGGGATACGTCACTTCGACTTGAACGCCTTCCGGTAAGTACATATATGCTAAGCGGAAATGCTTGGACGCAACCAGCTTGTATTTAAAACAGCTGTAATTAAAATCTTATAGTCAAAACTGTTAAATAAAGAGGGAATACATACAAATGTTGTAAAGCTGTTTGTTTGAACGCGCTTATCTAAGGAACTACCAGTAGCGCAGTGTCCATATAACACGATTTCCATCGGCTTACCTTTTGTAAATCTTAATGAATAATAAATAATAATTAATTAGGTATTAACTGACAATAATTATACTAAAAATTAAATTTATAGAAACCATCGATCGATGTCGATTCTCAGTTTCGGAGAATGAATTCTTTTCATTTTCTTCGCTCTGGTAACAAGGCAAAGCGCGGCGTTGAGTTCCGCCACTCAACACGCAATGCCCCATAAAGGCGGAAAGCGGGGAACGGAGTCTTAACACTAGGTTCCTTCTACCTATGGTTCCCTCTGCGTACCCTGCTATGTTCGGGATATGTTTTTATCGATACCGGCTTACCTTTTTAAAAATTATTCTCTTCGCCAATGGGAACTACTAATTCAAATTGAAAAAAAATATTTTTGTGTTGGGTAGTCCTTTAATAGAGGATGTGTGTCTATATAATAATCTATGTGATTATAGGTATATTAATACGCGAAGCCAAAACTTTGGACCAATTTTTACATGGAGTATGGAATTTGTCACACTTATAGTGTATGTGTGTGTGTGTGTGTCAAATTTGTGTGTGTTAAATCAATAAATAAAACATTACACACACTACCGTATGTTCAACAATATACACTTTTGTATAAAGTGACATACACGTTGCTATGGCAACGCGTATGTCACGCATCAACGGGTCCTCTAGTATACATTACTATACATCAGGGTATCGTTTCGAAGTAACTTGCAGAGTAGCCTCTTAGTTATTTCCATTACACGCGGACAAAGCCGTAGCCGTAAATACTAACTTTAAGCTAAAATCACAATTAACCTTTTGTATTGAAAACATAGTGTAGCGATAAATCACTCCGTATTCTACTTTCACATTTTAAGTGACATTTGTCACTAAGTTCCGCCAACTTTAAGTCCTTTATTACACATATATGTATATACAATAGCATACATTTATTTCATATAGAGCCAATGGCCAAATGTGACATTGACTTTCTATTTCGCAAGAATTAAGTATGTATAGAACTATCACTAAACGCTAATCGTCACGTTTTTACACACATATATATATATATATATATATATATATATATATATATATATATATATATATATATATATATATATATATATATATATATATATATATATATATATATATATATATATATATATATATATATATACGTTTTCTAAAAAATATGATTACTATATCATGTTAACAGTACATTGTATGAGGCGTAAAAAATCTTAATAATCTGTCGAACGATCTACAATTCTACATAATGCCTTTCCTAACCGTAACAATTGGATTAGCTGTGAAGCTATGTGTATACATGTTTTTACTATGGCTTCGTTTATATTTTGGTGGAATAATTTTGATATCAAATCTCTCATTTAAAGTCTTCAAATCTGTATTGGTGGAACAAACTTTGATAAGAAACGTAGGCAAGGAGGTAGAAAAATACTTAGTAGCTCGCCTTCCAATTGAATTTGAGTCATTGCATAAAGTGGAGCTCAACGCCGCGCCTGGTCTACGGGTAGGGGATATAAATATAATCTATGCTATAATAAAACATTAAAGAAACTGTATCTGAACCTACATTTAGTATTTTTACGAAAAACTTATGTTTAAGTATATATAAAAACACTAACACAATATGAATCTATAATTATTTGATTTTTTGTTTATCTGTATGTCTGTTTGTACACGCACATCTTCGAATCTACTGGACAGATTCGAATGCAACTTTTTTTGTTGTATATGTGTTAAGTCAGGGCCGGATTTAGGCTATAATAAATTTTGAATAGGTACTAACATACCATAAAGGAGTATTCAACAGTATAGTTCTCATAGCTTAGGAAAAAAGTGTCAGTGACATACGGACAGACATGACGAATAAGAGTTCCATTCTTTTGCCATTTGGCTACGGAACTCTAAAGAGAATATACCTAACGAACAGTTTTCGTTGTCATATAAAAATCTAACATGTGGAATAACAATGTCATGAATTTCAATGGAAGAGGATAGCAATCTGTCCACTGGTATATAATAAGTTATTCCCCTGAGAGGGGACATCACGTTTATATTCAGACCCGACATGTTATTGCCTTGGTGGTATGGGGACACCCAGCAAATAATTGTGTATATGTATATATATATATATATATATATATATATATATATATATATATATATATATATATATATATATATATATATATATATATATTCTCTAAAATGCAACCATTTAGTAACAATAAAACTAAATCTAAGTTATTGTTCAGTAAAGCTATAAAAAGTTAAACACTTGCAAGTCACGAGTCAATTAGTTGTGCGATAACTTCTTTTGTGTAGTGGAAATTATACTTTAGATCATTGATCCTAGGTTCAATGCCGTTTAAAGCAATTAAATAAATTTGGGTTCCGTATCTAAATAGAAGAAGCGGAACCTTTACCATACTTTGTTGTCTGTAAGTTTGTAAAATGTAAAAGCTGAAATTATTTTTTGATACTAATGTCTATGCCTTGGAAAATATAATATAAAATTAAACTTCAAAGTCAACGCCAATAAAATATACGACCGGTAAATTAAAGAAAATATACAAAATTGATAACTAAATAAAAAAAAAAATAAAAAAAAAACAACAAAATAATATCTGTAGTTCATTTGAAAGAGAATTCGTTAATAAGCCCGCAAATTTAAGTTTGTCAATTTTGACCGATATTTTTTTCTTTTCAGCAACGGTAACGGAAATTCAAATCCAGTCCCATTACAACATATTAGGCAACACATACTTCTATATATATATATATATATATATATATATATATATATATATATATATATATATATATATATATATATATATATATATATATATATATATATATATATATATATATATATATATATATATATATATATATATATATATATATATATATATATATATATATATATATATATATATATATATATATATATATAAAAATTCAATATCAGTCGATTGAGTCGTCAATCTTATTGTGATCAATTGTACAAATTGCTAGCACTCAAATTCAATTACCTAACAGTCAAGGGTATAGTAAATCATTTAATGATTTGGTCGTAGTAAGATTTAACCTTGAGGTCCGTGTGCCAGTTGTGGGTTCGATTCCCACTCGTGGGAAGGAATTTAGGACCACTCGTGGGAAGGAATTATTTACGCACTGCAGGAGAACGGAGTGTCCTAACAATAAGTTCTCTCTGCCTACATAGAGCTGTTTTAAAAAAATAGAGAACATTTTTAGGTTAAGGCCGTCGTGGCGCAGTGGGGCAATGTTTGACGTGGGTTCGATTCCCACTTGGAGGTATGAATCAATCTAAATTGCTTTCGTGTCCCCACTCTAGCACATACAAATCTAATGTTTTCAGAAAAAAAAATTAAAACAACCGAACTGGTTCCTGTAAAAAAAAATCAGAGCAAATGAGAGCTTTTATTACATTATATTCAGCTTATATATTCATATTATTGAATGATGGAAATAACCGCCAAATTTGTCTAACCAAAACGACAAAACAAAAAAAAAACAGACAGACGCGCATATACGCTTTACAACACACACGGATAGCGTCACCCTACAAAAACGTATTTTCAAATACGTATACGAAAAAAAAGCACCGTGAGAGATCACAAAACGGGCAATAATTGTAACGTAATACGTATACGTTAGAAAGTGCCCCACTACAAATACAATCCGCCGAGTGTACACTTACCGAGTACCGAGTGCTTTCTATGTGGAATCGAAAGCAGGCGTTTCTATGCGTTTGTTCTTGTTCATTTATTTTCATTGAGTTTCACTGTGCGCGTGTTTCACAAGGCTATTAATAATAGGCTAATCGTTGGTGACGTATGTGAAGTCGACGTCTGTCTGTCTGTCTGTCGAGTTTTACTCTAATCAAAATATGATGAAGCCAATATATCATATACCATTGTATATGATATATTGGCTTCATGTTTTGGAAACATTTTTCCAAAACATCAATTTCGTACTAAAATAAAACATATGTATATTTGAACGCAGCGGGATTTGAACCCGCGTGCCGTGGAAGCCGTCCAAGCGCTGATACCACTGGGCAACCCGTTTCATCAAGCTGCACTGCATTTTGTTATACCACAGTGTGGAAAGGAAAATAATTTATTAATCCAAGTGGGATTCGAACCCATAGTTTAAAGACGTTGTGCCACTTCGATAGATATCTTTTGAATGATATCTAGAAATTTCTCAAAAATATGGAAAATTCTAGAAAATGTCCACATAGCAATTATTTGTATAGAAAAAACGTCATTCTATATTAAAAATCAACACATATTTATATATTAGAAAAGTTGAAAGTGATATCGTTACAAAACTTCACCCGACAATTAAAC